>MEHQ01001496.1:456574-506933 GCA_008828725.1 Saccharina japonica | reverse complement strand
CGCTACCCCCCCAACCCCTTACCCCCCTTCTTTGTTTCCTCTCCCCCTCCCTTTACTTCGGGTGTATGTACATACCGTACCCATGTTTTTTTTTGTTTTTTGTTTTGTAGATTTCTGACCAGACGTTGCGGAGCTTCCTTCGAGGGGTCGAGGAGCAGTACCAGCCCAACCCTTTCCACAACCTGACTCACGCCGTCAGCGTAGCCCACGCGGCCTTCACGATCGTCAGCACCACCAAGATCGACTCGCTGCTCCGGCCGCTGGACAAGCTCGCCCTGCTCGTCGCCGCTTTCTGCCACGACGTTGACCATCCGGGGTGAGAAAATAAGGCAGGGGGGGTCTCGCTTTGCACGCGCAGATTCAAAGAAAGACGCTTGATATATACCGGTATAGGTTAGATAGGGGTACAGGTAGTATGTTAGCCCTTTTTGGCCCGAAAAAACATTTATGACTGTGGCGGGGAGTTACTCGGGTCATTCCTCAGAGTATTCCTCGGGTTGTTCCTCGGGTCGTTCCTCGGATCGTTCCTTGGGTTGTTCCTCGGGTCGTTCTTCGGATTGTTCCTCGGGTTGTTTCTCGGGTCATTCCTCACTTTTTTTCTCGGATCGTTCCTCGGATCGTTCCTCGGAGTGTTCCTCGGATCGTTCCTCGGGTTGTCCACGGGTTTGTACGTACTGTTACGCTTTTCTCTTATCGGGGTTTTGGATGAGGTATACGTAGAGCTCCTAAGTTCAGGAAGGACCCTCGGATAAATGAGGTGCACTCCTACCATGAGCACACAGGCTCGGTTGGTTGGTTCAGGGCCAACTGTTTTGTTTTGCTCGACATCTGTACTGCGTTTTTTTAGAGTTAGTGGGGCTTGGTGTCCCTTTTTTTTCGGTCTCGTGCAAAATTGTATTACTTGGAAGGATTATTGTGCGCAGGCTTTTCTTTTCACCGGTGTCCTTTTGTCATAGGAGTTAAATATTGTTTTGTTGGGTCATTGTTTTTGTATGCACAGGCAGACTTTTGTATGCACAGGCAGACTTCGTAGTCGAACCATTTTTTTTGCGCAGACTTACACCAACGACAGTAACAACAACAACAACAACAACAGTAACACCAACAGTAACACCAACAACAGCAACAACAACCTCCTGCCCCCCCCCACCCGCTCCCGCTCGCACGCATATGCACCTGTACTATATTGTATGTATTTTCAGGAATAATAACGCCTACGAGGTGAACTCCCTCTCCCCGCTGGCGTTGCAGCACGGCGACAGTTCCGTGTTGGAGCGGCACCACGTGTTTGTCGCGTACCAGGTACGGAAGCAGTAACGGTTCAGAGCGGTACATGGACGCGCAAACGTTTTTTTTTTTTTTTTTTCACTTCTTTAATTGTATGTGTGTTTTTGTTTGTTTGTGTGTTTGTTTGTTTGTTTATTTTGTTTTCGTTTTGCGTTTGTTGTGTGTGTTTTCTGTGTATGTTTCATGCGCTTTGTTTGTGTGTCGTGTTTGTGTCTGTGTGTTTTTTTACACTTAAGTGTTTTTTTTTGCGTTTTCGTCGGTGTGGCTACGTATTTGTTTTGTCTCCGTGCTTTTAATAGTGTAACATTTTTGTATGTATTCTTAAAAATGGTTTTGCTGGTTTGCTGTTTTGATGCCTTTGCTGCTTTATTTCATTTCATTTTGTTTCGTTTTTGTTTTTGTTTTGTGGTGTTCCACTTTCTCTCTAATCTCTCTGTTCTCTCTGTCTCTCTGTGTCAGATTATCCTGCGGAAGGGAGGCGCCAACAACATCTTCTCCGAGCTGACCAAGGCCCAGTTCAGAGACGCCCGGCAGACCATCGTGCAGGCCATCCTTGCCACAGACATGTCCGGACACATGCAGCACTGCGCCGACGTCTTCCAGTTCGCGCAGAGAGCCAAGAGCCTCCGCGGAGCTGGGCGGCGGGGGAGCGGCGGGGCGGGAGGGCTGATGCCGGGAGCGGGGCTTAGCAGCGGCAGGAAGGATTGGGGGCGGGGATCGTCTGCTCCCGTGCTGTCGAGGCGAGGAGGGAGGGAGAGGTCGAGCACATCGGAGCAGGGCGCGTGAGTTTGTTTGTTTGTTTTTTTCGAGTTTTTTTTATGTTTTTTTTTTGTTGTTGTTTTGTGTGTTGTACATATCATAGGCGCGCAGATTTTACCCTTTGTACGGTGTATATATAGGACGTACAGGTATACCGGTATGATAGTCTATCGCAGATTTGACCCGTACGGTGTATACGACGTACGTACTGGTATGCCGGTAGTCTATACAGTAGCAGCAGGGGTCCCTCGGTAAGGCGGTGGTGTGGTGTGGTGTGGTGTGGTATGCCAGAGCAATAAGACGACCGCCTTGTTGGGGTAAGCCGCCTTAATCGTTCCAGGTTATGAGTGCGATTCCGCAGTGGCGCCAAGCGATTTTGACCGCCTTATATCGGGACACCGCCTTACTCAGACCGCATGATAGCGGGACCCCTACTGTAATACTTAGGTAGGTTATTATGCTTACATACCTTTCGCATCGTCGATTTCTATTTCTTGATCTATGTAGATCTTTCAGGGTGAGTAGATTCCTGATCTGTATGATCTGTATGATCTGTATGATCTGTATGATCTGTATGATCTGTATGATCTGTATGATCTGTATGATCTGTATGATCTGTATGATCTGTGTGATCTAGCTCCTGTTGCCGCGGGTGAGAACCGCATAATCTGCATGATCTAGCACTTATTTTTCTGGGTTGGATCTTGTGTACTATACTTGGTATATATACTCGTATGCAGATCCTGCGCAACCTCTCACGACGGCAGATGATGTGTCTCTTGTTCCTTCTCCTTTTTTTCCTTCTTCTTTTTTGATCATTTTTTTTTCGCCCATGCCATCTCTTATCTTCGCCCGATTTTGCTCCTCGCTCCCTCCAACGTAAGTCGTAACTCAGATCTCGGGTCACATACATACACAGAAGTCTCTTCTTCCCCCTCCCCACTTGCTCCGTCTCGAGCGAGATGCGTGGTCAATGGTCGAATGACCAAGGCAAGCAACAAATGAGTACGCCCCCCCCCCCCCCCCCCCCCCCCCCCCCCCCCCACCCCCAACCCACCTACTGGTATGAACAAGAGGGTATCAGCACTTTCTTCCCTCGTCGGCTCGCGTCTTATTGTAGTGTGTCTCTCAATCTAATCCCGTCCCTCCCGTTATAACCTGACTTGCCTATTCCCATGCCCATGCAGAGCCCCGCGGGGTGCCACCAGTGGAGGTCCGGAACGGTCCGGCAGGAGACGCTCGAAGCCGAAAGTCCTCGGGGCCGGGGGCGCGCCGGCAGTGGAAGGGGCGGCAGCGGCGGCGGCAGCAGCGGCAGCGGTGGTAGGGGGGACGACGGGGTCGTTGTCGGCGGCACCGCTGAGCGCCTCGAGGTCGCAGAGGATAGGGCGGCGAAGAGCTTTCGATGGCGAGGAGTGAGTGGCTCTCTTTGCGTGCGAGTCAACGGTACATTGCGGGTCTGTTGACGCCGCTAAAGCCGCCGCCGCCGCTCCCCGTAGGGTCTACGGTCTTACGACTACGCCCATGCATGGCATGAGTACAGCCCCCGTCCCCCCGTCCCCCCGTCCCGGCATTGTAGGGATGCGAGGGTCTATGGTCATACGACTACGACCATGCATGAAAATGAAGTACCCCCCCCCCCCCCCCCCCCCCCCCCCCCCCGTCACCACGGCTGGCGGTCGAGTTCGATCGTTTTGTGTGCGGTGGAGAACCTTAACTCAGCACGAGGGGGAACTGATTGTATCATGCAGTGTGTGTATGTTAAGTAAGGCATATCCACGAGGTTGTTACATGGTATAGCCGTTGCTGTCTCTGGAAGTGGCTACACCAGGGGAAAAAAAAACAATGTAATTGACGTTGTCATGCATGTGCAAGAAAGTCCGCCTCACGAGCGGTTTTCAGTTCCGCACAAGGGGAATGGTCGTATCACGTAGTGTTAATATGGTAAGGCGTCCGCGAGGCAGTTACATAGTAAAACCCATTGCTGTCTCCGGAAGTGGCCACACCAGAAATTAAATTAACTCATTGAAGCTGTCGTCCATATGCAAGTCCGCCTCAGAGGCGGTTCTTAGCAGGATGCAGCTCACCCTCCATGCGACTCGCCCAATACCTCACGGCGTTTCGCGCTTGGTGCAAGCAATGTCTGCCTGGTTGGTGAAAACCTAACTTGCTCTGTCCCGGCATTGTAGGGATGCGAGGGTCTATGGTCATATGACTACGACCGTGCACGACATGAGTACACCCCCCCCACACACACACTACGACCCACCGTTCTCCCCTCCTGCTGCGCTGTTCTGTTCTATCGTCCGTGTTTTTTGTTTTGTTTTTTCGGCTGCAGCGCCGATCTGTCCGGGCAGGTGCTAGACACCCGCCTGGCCCTTGAGTGGGGGAGGCGAATACTGGAGGAGTTTCGCATCCAGGCGGACAATGAAGTGAAGGCGGGTTTGCCTCTGACGACTCTCGCCAGCGGCGACCTTGAGACCACCATGAAGGGTCAGCACTTCTTCGCTGCTAAGGTGTGTGTGCTTGTGTTTGCTGTTCTTGATATATACCAGTATTTTGCATTGGAGATCGTATACGTACGTATTTGCATCCAGGGTTTCGTTGTGTTTCGGTACGTTTTCGATATGTTTTCGATATGTCGAGAACTTTCGAAACATGGAAGTTCCATTTTTTTCGTTTTGCCTTTTTGACGACTCTTGCCGGCGGCGATCTTGAGGCGATCATGAAAGGTCAGCACTTTTCCGCCACTAAGGTGTGTCTGTGTGTGCTTTTTATGACGTTATGACCTTGAGACGACCATGAAGCACTTCTCTGCGGCTAAGGCGTGTGTCTTATGTGTGTTATTTTTTTTAATTGGATGTCGTACAAATATATCGAAGTTTTCGATACTTGGATATATCGAACTTTCGATACAAGAATATCGTACGTACGTATCGCAACCGTTTTGTTCTTCATCCCCTGGCAGCCCCGTACCCCGTACTTTCAAGTGGTTTCGATATATAGAACATACGATCGAACGCGTTTTGCTTCGTAGGGAAGGGCACTGGCACAGTATGTACTGGCAGTAGTAATCGACTATCGAAATAGATTGTTGTTCGATATCCGTCACCAACGTTGTGTGTTCCCAAACCCAACCCATCCCGACCCAACCCAACCACCCAACTCTCACAACGCACGCACCTATCCATTCCCTACCCCCGACCCCGAGCCACCATCTTTTCAAGAATCCGCCTGCCCAGACTGTGGAACCCGTCTTCAACCCCCCGAACCCCAACCCCCCCTCGCCTTCCTCAACGTCCAAAACACCGCCTGCTAAGATTGTGAAACCCTTCTCCAACCCCCGACCCCCCCCACCCTCCTCAACCTCGAAACTGCTGCCTGCCCAGACTGTGAAACCCATCTCCAACACCCCCCGAACCCCACCTCCCTCGCTCTCCGCTCAACCTCAAAACTGCCGAAACTTCAAAACTTCCCGCCTGCCAAAAAGATTGTGAAACCCCTGTGGGAGCCGTTCGTGGCGCTATTCCCGGCTTTGGATCACCTCCTGGTCAATCTTAACACCAACTGCGACTATTACCAACGAGAGGCCTCTCGTCTCGAGAAGCAACGCGTCTCCTCCGCCCCGCCCCCCCGAGGAGGAAGAGGAGGAGGAGGAGGAGATGGCGACACCAATACTAATAGTGGTATTAACCGCGAGGGGGACAGCTGAAAATTCGAGCTGGAGTTGGAGGTGGGAGTTGTGGTTGTGGTATGTGGTGGGAGACGCGGTGATGGGCACCCCCGAAAAAAAGAGGCAACGAGCGGAGGCGCGGGGGAGAGGTGGGGGGAGGGGAGGAAGATGGGGAGGGGAGAAGGATGGGAGGCGGCGGCGTCGGCTCGGTCTTGACAATTTTGCGGCTGGGTTTGGGAAAAAAGTTGTGCTTGTGCGTCCATGTCGTTTTTTTGTGTGTATAGTAGCCCACGGGTGGAGGGCAGGCGAGTGGAATGGGGTGAGGATTGAGCGTTGGGGTAGGGGTAGGGGGGGGGCCGCGCGCCAAAGTAAGGCCGGGCGGCTCTTGCTTGGGAGAGGAGGTGGAGCGGCCGCGACAAACGGGGGGGGGGGGGGATGGTGCGCTTGAATGCCGCGGAAGGACAGTCGAGAGGACGACGGCAACGCCAAACTAAAAAAATAGGGGAGGGGACGAGGGGGGGTGAGGGGGGGGGGGTCGAAATAGCGGGGATCGATATAATAGCGGGGATCAGAGGGCATGCGTTACAACCTGTGGCTCTTCCACTGGTTGTCGCAGAAATATATGCGTACCCTTGGGCAGCGGCAGTATTTTTGTTTTCTTTTGTTGTCGTAGGAAACAAGCCGCAGAGGGGGGGCATGCATAGAACATTCGGCCATTTCAGAAAAATAGTGGACGCTTCCGGCGTTTGTGTGTAGACCATAGACCGTAGTAGACCTGACCTGCCTGCTCGCCTGTTTGTCCGCCTGCCGCGGACGCTGTGAACGGCGTCGCGGCGCGACTGCGTCCGAGAGGTGACCCCCCCCCCGCTTGTCCTGGGTATGCCGAGGAGCGTGGTGTGGGGTGGAGTTGTGGTGATGGTGGTGCCGCAGCAGCAAGCTAGCCTAGGGTGATCCCATCACATCACTCACCCGTAAATGAAGTTCGACACAGCAGTGGTGTCTTGTCTCGATGCATGGATGACGTCCGTCCTTAGCCTTAACTAATGGTTGTAGCTAGCTAGCTAGACTCGTATTTGTACGAGTAGTCACTCAGGGTTTTTGGTTGTTTTTTTTTCAGTTTTTTTCTTTCTTGGTCACGCTTGTTTTGTGGAGTGCTTTTAGGGAGTTTGGAGGAGTGGGGCGGTGTGTGTGTGGGGGGGGGGGAGCTCGTTATGGTTGGTTAGCGCACTGTGGTTGGTTGACCTCGCTTGGCATGCGGAACAGATTTTCAGGAGTAGTTAGAGTATCATGTCCTCATCGTGTGTGTGCCATGCGTAACTGCTGCTTACTCGTACCAGTACTGTTGAATCCGAATTAGCGGATGCCGGTAGGGGATGGTGGTGATGGCCATGGTTGATACTCGTCCCCCTATCTTCGATAGGGGTGATAAATACAAGGACCTTTGGGTTCTTTCTATTTTCGGACGGATTGGTAAGTTGAAGAATCATAAAAAACGGCGTATTACAGACAACGCATCGGTCGTTAAGGTTTGATGATGGTGTCGTTGGTATTCCAACGCTGCTATTCGTTCCTGGCACTCGAGAGGTTCTGTAGAGGTGTAGTTTCTGCCCAAAGAAGGCAAGGTTTTTGTACCAAGCCCTACGGCTGCTGGAAGGAAAGGTGTAGGGAACATCTACTGCTGTCTGTGTCCCAACAGATGATCCCACTTTTTTTTTTTTTTGTTAAGGATGGGGTGGGAGCTGAATGGCGCCGTTGTTGATGAGCCACGCAAATGAAAAGAGAAGGACCTCCCTGTTTCTTTTTTTGCCGTACGTAGGTTTGTAGCTCGAGGTACATGGGCGTGTGCAGGCACAGACCACTGGGCTATTATTAAAAGGTTCGTCAGTCACTCAATCCAGGGTGAGCCTGACAGCACTCCCACGGTGAGCCAGCCCTGTAACACCCCCAGGGTAAGCCTTATAGCACTCCCAGGATGAGCCTTAAATCACGCCCAGGAGGAACCTTAAGTCTCTCCCAGGGTAAGAGTAAACCTTATAGCCCTCCCGGTTCGAGCCTCAATAGCACTTCTGAGGGTGAGCCTTAACGCTGCCAAGGTGAACCTTATACGTAGCAATCGAATGGCCAGGGTCGTTTTTTTTTTTTTTTTGTCCAGAGGGTGGGTGAAATAGGGGACGCGATTCTTACGAGGAGGTTTTTTTTTGTTTTTTGAAGTGGTAGGCCCACCAAAGCACTCAATTCGTAGATGCCGAGAGGCGCTGTCTCGATACCTTAGGTAGAGCTCTGCACAGCTCTCGAGTACGTACGTACGTACGTACGTAGCTCTTACGTGATAGTGGTAAGGTAAGCAAGCTGGAACTATTGAGGTTTTACGGCGGGGGGGGGGGGGGGGGGGGGGCGTACTCATTTGTTGCTTGCCTTAGTCATTTGACCATTGACCACGCATCCCTTTCGAGACGGAGCACCGTTCCTACTCCTAATAGAGACACCTCCAACAATTGGGCGCTCATTACGTTGTTTCCATATATTTACGGGGGGGGGGGGGGGGATTCAGAGAATACGATGACCCCAAAAAACAGACATCCCCCCTAATGTGTACACACCACGTTTGGTCCTGATTACGAGCATGTAAGCTGGGGCTAATTTTGGGGTGACAGTGAAAGTACACCTACCTACGAGTATCTCGTATCTGTTTTTTTGAAGTGTCCATCATCAGACAGGCAGTGCTGCTCTGACGGTGATACGCTCACCGGCGGGGGGGGGGGGGAGAGAGAGATATCAGTTTTCAGAGTGGGAGAGGGAGAACGAGCGGTAGATCAGGCAGACAGTAGACACAGCAGTAGTGGAGCCCGTAGGCACAGAGGTGGTTGTCTTGATATGTAAGGCAATCAAGCTGGGGCTATGATAGAGTGGAAGCACACACACGCACCTATCGCAAACCAGTACGTACGTACTGTAGTATCTGTTTTTTTTAAGCGTCTATCATCAGACAGCAGTACTTGCTGACGATGATGATTCGCTGGCTCGCCGGCGAAAATAAGAGAGATAGATGGAACTTCCGTGGGAGGGGGACCACCGGCAGTTACGTACGGTAGGCTGCAGGCAGAGCGGCTCTCATTGGCTGCTCGCCGTCTTCGTTAGGGAACTTGCCCATACCCCCCCTCCCCGTCCGTTTAGTGTTGTGCTGGGAAAGGAAGAGTTGTAGCGCTTGTTACTATTATCGTACTATTTCACAAAAATAAAACCACTACAAACAGTAGTATATACCATAGTAGTCTTATCAATAGTAGTCTAGGAGCCTCTCTACCTAGTCTAGTTAGTCTGGCTCTATAATAGCCATCGTCCGCTACGTACGTACCAGGCACGTACGTACGTACGTGCGTACATAGTACATACGATGGTAGCGGAGTGTATACCGGAAGGTATCATGCGTTTGGTTGTAAATACAAGGAGGACGAGGGGGGGGGGAGAAGAGGAGGAGGAGGAGGAGGAGGAGGGGGAGGATGGAAGAGAGTAGGCCAGCGAGTGGCGGGCAGGCGGACGGGCGGGCGGGGGGGGGTGAGGGCGGCATTGGGCAGCAAGCGAACGGATTTGTGCATCGATCGCACGACAAGGGAACACTATATTTTGGTTTGTCGCGACGATTGATCGATCGATCGTCCGCCCGTCCAATTATTATTAAATAATAAAACTTTTTTTTTTTTTTTTTTGTATATCATACGCTGCCTCGAGGAACCCCCGGGCTGTGCATCATTCGTGCGGCCGATGCTGCCTGCCTGCCTGCCTGCCTGCCTGCCTGCCTGCCTGCAGCGATCGTCAATTATTTCCGGCGCCTTAATTGTGTTTTCCTTCCGAAGTTCTACGGGTTTAAATTTGATAAATACCACATATCATACTTACGTACATACCATGGTACACAATACAGGGGCTGGCTCGGCTATCCTATTCTAAATCCCTTTAGGGGTTACTGTACTAACAATCTCCTCGCCAAAACGCCCGAAGTGAAACGCCGTCGCCTTTGATTCGTTTGTCCTCAACAGCCCCATGTACCGGGGGGACAACAGTTCGTCGTAGCCGGCGATCGTTTCGGCTGCGAGTTGCGAGTGATAGGGTAGGTATGGTAGGTACAGTTACTACCAGGTACCAGGTATCAATTAGCCCCTTTGGAGTTTCAGAGAGGGAAAACACGCCGAAAAAAAGCGCCAATTACAACAACAACAGTGTCGGTTGCAACAAACACCAACAATACTAAACAACCCGTCCGTGCTGTGCTTGTCAGCTCCATACAATGCGGTCAAAATACAACGGTGCACTATGACTACGCCGACTTATACAGGCCCCACTACTGACTGTATCCGGGTATGTTATAAGGATTGCCCTGGGCTGGGTATTAATCGATCGATATCTTACCCCTATATAGCTCAGCAGGTAAGTAACACCTTCACATTCGACGTCGTCGAGGACACGGGATCGAATCTCACTTCGAACGTTTCTTTTATAGAAACGCTTGCGCGTGCGTCCCTAAAAACATGTCTCTCTGGTTTCCCACAGGTATTGGAACGAAGCGGGTAGGTCGGACCAACGTACGGCCGTATACGGGACCGACGTCCCAAAAATCCCGCCGTTCAGAGGGGGGGGGGGGTGTTATGAGGATTGCCCTGGGCTGGTCAATCAATCGACATTTTACTCCTATAGCTCAGTAGGTAACACCCTCACAGGTCTCACTCTGGACGGAAATATAATAACCGTTTGAAGTCTGATGTCAATACCAAACGGTGATTATATTTCAGGCTGGAGTGGTTTTAGGATAGAGGCAAGAAGGCATTGCCATAACATAATAAGAGTGGTACTGCTTGTAGGTAGGGAGGGGGGCAGGGGGGGGGATGGTTCGCAATAAATAATACCCGCAGACGAGGTGAGGCAGATGCGCGTACTGTACAACTGTACAACACACAGCACCAACCACCATCAATGAGCGCATCGTCCATTAATGATTCCGTTTTACCTGCTGTATACCACTGTCAGGAAATGTAACGGGCATTTCAGTATGACTACAGTATAATATGGATACTTATAATATGGATGCTTACGAAGAGTAACTGCATAGTAGCTACCCAAATAACCGTTACACTTCCATGTTGTGTCGAGTAGTAAACCTTCCTTGACCTTCACCCAAGTTTTGGGGATAATCTAATCTTATTCGAACATTACTACAGCACATGTCGGACAGATCGCCGGTTCCCATTTGATGATGATTCTATATATTCTAGGGCAGATATAGATCCCTGATCTGTATGGTCTGGCTCATCATGTTGCTGGGTGAGAGCTACTGTATCATCTGCTGCGTGATCTAGAACACGTTTCTGCTTTGGATCTGTGTACACAATGTACAGATAGATCCTGCACATCATATGTCATAACGGTAAGTTAGGATCTAGATCATCTGGATCATCTAGATCATCTACTACTACTGTACTCGTAGATCATCTGGATATGTAGATGATCTAGATGATCCAGATGATCTAGATCATGATGTGTACGAACTTTGGAACATTAGTACAACACACACCGGACAGGTCACGTTCTACAGCAAGCAGTAGGCCATCTTATGAGAGAGAAATACCTGGATCCTGATATAATAACTGTTGTGTGCATGCATGTCTGTAATATGATTTCGAAGTAGTAGATAGATAGGACGGATCCAACCCAGGAAACCTGTCCTATACGAGTACACGTAGACTATGCAGATTGCACGGCTCTCACACGGCAACACGATCTACAGCAGTAGCAGTAGTAATAGGTCATGTACATCATATTACAGTAAGCAGGGATCTACAGTACTTACTACGTACTGTAGTGCCTTGCAAGATCTAGATCATGGGACGGGAGTGAGAATCAATGGTATATCTGTATCTATATCTCATTTGTCCCAGGTGAGAAACGTTTGTCAGCAAAAGTAGTATGCATACTCGTACAACATAGTTTTACTGCTTTTTGGGAGCCGACCTCGTACACGGAAAAGCGGCAGCTATTATTGTTACGGAGGACCACATAGTAAAAACGCCGCAACCCCCACCACTCGTGACAGCTGCCAACCTGTTTGGATCGTATTAAAATAGATATACGAGCCAACGTAATAGAACCTACGGCACACACAAATACCCATCTATTTACTACCTATTCTTACTATTAAAATCGTAACAATATTTGGTCCTATTTACTACTATTGCCCTCCGTAATAATAGTGGCACCTGCGTAGGAGGAGCTCTCACATGCTGCTCGCGTGTCGTAAAAGTCCCTTGCATTGTACCTACTCCAGGGGGTCTGTCACCCCCCGCCGCTCCCTCCCCACCTAAAGGTCGGTCCTGTGAAAACAGCATATCACCACAAAGAAAAAAGGCGTGGATGCGTGGACGAAGATGGGATGATGTGGATAATCTCACGTGTACGTATGTACGCGTATCCTACGTATCACAGCAGCAGCAGTAGGTTCTACTCACGAGGGTTCGTCCAAAATGTTCAAGATTTCCATCGTACATACTACTCTGCTCTTGTACTCGTATATACTTGAGTACTACGGCGATAACAACAACTACTACTGATCCTACCACGCACCGATGTGCACTCGTACGCACCATATACTCGTACATAGGGGCGGGGGGCTTGCTCCGAGCATACTCAACAGGTTGGGGGAGGGGGTGCCCTTGCCCTTTCTTCGTCCGTTTCGTTCTGAGCGTTTCCGTTGCGACTTGCGACGGCAAATTTTCCATGTACCGGGCCAGCTTTTAATTAATTTAATTCCGCGGGCGAAGCCCGCGAAAAATTGTGGAAACCCCGTGCTGTACGTAAAAAATGATAAACGACAACAGATACGTCTTTGTGATGCGATGATACGTCCGCTCTGCGGTTCCATGTGACGATCGGTGCCGACTACGAGTGTTGAACATTGTCACTGCTACCGGCATGCCGTGTACGGCCGTGGTAGCGGCCTGTGCAGTGAGCGCACTGCTGCTCAAAAGTGCTACGTACTCGTATGTTCTTGCAATATCTTTACGGTTGGTGTTTTCAACAACAGCTATTTCGTATGTCCCGGAACCACTACTCGTACTGTACAGAGTAGCCTACGAAACAGCACATCGCGTATGATCGCGAGCACAGGGAGTAACAAATTGTCAGGACATTGCGCTCTTCTTTTTTCTTCGATTCGCGACGGACACCATATTTTCCCACCGGGAAGGAGCTCTTCTATGTATATACGCACAGCAGCACATACAGCAAGTTGTACTGCAGCACAATAATACGTGGCCGCGGTACTTTCCTGGAGCTAACACAGCACGTGGTATATAGGTTCACGAATCCATGCAGAAGTGTAGACCAAGTGTAAATACTTAGTCTGGTAGCTTGTTGTTGGTTGTAACGCGTGTACACACGTGAAAAGTATATTGAGAGCATTCAGTTGTTTGCTATTGTAATGACGCCACTCATGACACCCGAGCCTTGTTCCACCGTAAACGAACGCGATGGCGAATGCGCGCCACATGTATGCTTATGCAAGGCTTACACCGGTCCTATCGCAACCCGAACGAACTTTCTCTCTACGCTCCCTGTTTGCCACTAAAAGGCAAACTTTGCTAGACACTGATCCGCTGCTTCAAGTCCGTACTAACAGCGACGATGCGGCTTTCATAGTGTAGAGACACTGTGCTGTTTACGCAAAGGGTTCCAGGCCCGCTGCTGATCAGCTGTGAACGGAATCGGCGTCCTACTTCCCATCGGGAAAAGCCCCGCCAACAGTCCCCCCTCTCACACTAATGCTGCCAGCGTCACAGCCTTTTCTACCCACCCCGACCGTCGAATCACACACACGCCCCCGCCTGCATCAACACCCCATGGCTTCGTCCGCCTCTGCTCTATGCCCAGCACAAGCAGAAACACACGGGTTGGTGGAAAAGCTTTAGCTTCTTGTGACGCGTTGACGCTTAGGAATATAGTGTCTGCACTGAAGGCCAACCCGAGACTGGCCGGTCAGCATTCACCATTTGCCTGGCCATCTGTTTGCAGCATCGGGTCAACGCGCTTTTCCGCCTCGGCTGGGCAAGTGATCCTTGGGGTTGCTCCGTTGTCCGTAATGCCGCTCGCCTTCGACCCCTGTGGACGAGGTTGTACACGTCGCTTTGAACCTCTGGCCGGCCGGTCAACAAATCTCGTTCAGGTCCTGCAGAAGCTTCACACCAACTCTCCGCAAACTCAAGTTTATTATTCTCCGCAGGAGCAGGACGGTTGCAAAGGGATGGTTTCCTGACCGATCACCTGCAAACGGCGCGAACAAATCCGCCGGCAAGGATGACGCATGGGATTATGATAAGAGTTTTTCGTACTCGCTCACAACTCAGCACGACTGCTGCAATTGAAAGTGACACATGATGTGCGTACGTACAGGCTCGCAGTGCCTAGATACATACAAAACTGGTGCAGACGTGACGTCACGATACGAAGTATCATACCAAGAGAATGGGGTGTCTGCCTGTTGGACAGGCATGAAAGCAGCACCTTATCGATAAACTGCTGTGCAACCGTCCATAGTTTACATTCCGCGCCGCGGTCTTATCGAGAAACTACTGTGCGGCCATCCTCAGCCCTCACATTCGGCGCCGCGGTCTAGTTGCGACGTTTGCTGCGTCGGCGTGCTCGTCCCAGGCACCGCACTCTTACAGTAGCATATAGCACGGTTACAATAGCATAGATGTTTTACGTTGTCGAACCCATGCCACTGTGGCCTAGACATTCCGCGGGGCCCCTATTACTAGTCCGGCCAAAATCACGGTATTTGATCTCGCGCTATAACCCAACGACGGAAAATAATTTGGAATCACCAGGTCGTACCTTCTTACAAATCGTCTTTCAGTAAAAACAAAAACACTTGCATGGAAGTGTGGAAATTGTTTTTCTTTAGTGGTTTTGTGTTGAATTCCATAAACGTTTTTACTTCCAGGTGATTGGATTGGAAGTAAATATAAAAATACTTCCAGAGAAGAATAACATGAAAGCGAGGGCAATAATTCACCCCCTGCTTCCAGTTGGTACACCGTCCCACCCAAAGTGGGCCCACCCCGATTACAACAGTGTGTACAAATAATGAACCGGATATTATAAACTGTGTAGCGAGCAGCGCGAAACCACACTGGACCTGTCTAATGGCCGCTGGCCCTCTTTAAACGGGAACTTGCACAGAACCATGGAAGTGTTTTACTTTAATCGAGGTAAATACGGTTTACTTCCGTGGGAGTAAAACCGAAATCATGGAAGTAAATTTACGTTCATAAATTTTCCCACATAAAGGTCGATTTACTTCCATGAAAGTAAAAAACAAATAATGGATATAAGCTTTTACTTTCATGGAGTGAAAAAAACTCCCATGGATATAATTATATACTTTCGTGGAAGTAAATGAAAAACACAAAAAAATGTGGTAGACCCGGAATACAGCTTACAAACCAGTTTGAACAAATGCAAAAAACAACACCGCACACAAGCTTTCGACAACGGTGAATGCGCCCAGAGGAGGTTAAGATGTGTAAAAATAATGTGATCATCTCCAACCGACCCAACCGATAATACAGGTCGTTCATGTGTACTGGAGTATGCTTGCACCCATAGATAATTGCGCATTGCGGTCGTGAGAGGGAGCCTTTGATAGTCATATCGACCAAGCTTTGTGTGGTGCCATAGGCACATACAACAACTAACTTCGAAGCAATAGGGACAAGCTGTCTAAAATGCTTCCTCGCTAGCGATACCTCCAGCCCCCCGTCCCGTGTTTGAAAGTGACCACACAGGAGAACATATAGAGTAAGTCGATGGTATACCCATCTGCATGGAATTATGCACAATGTGCCGAAAGCCGCCTCACAAGCGGTTCTTAAAAGGGTCCTGCTCACTCCTCATGCGACTCGCCGAACACTTCACGGCGATTCGTTCTTGGTGCAAGGAATGTCTGCTTGGTCAGTTAAAATATTACTTTGTTGGGATGCAAGGCTCTATGGTCATGTGACTACGGCCAAGCGTGACCATGAGTACGTTTCGGAGGGAAATGCGTCCAATCTCACCTTGATGGGGCAAAATTCAGCACCGGGTGCAGCTGGCTATAGTCTCTCATATTCGGCTTGAACTCGTCGAGGGCTCCACCTGAGATATGTCGCTTTGGTGCGTTCGTAATTGAGACGGTGCACAAGATATGCGGAGAAAACGAAAAGCGGCAAGACGGTTTTGTTGACAACTGGCCACAGTGGTTCAGGCCAACAGTCGCCTGTATCTCAATATGTACGCATGGAAAAATGTTCCGGGTCCAGCGCGCCTGAGGCCCGACCTGACGGTACTCGCTCACACGTGGTGTATTCTAAAGACATATTGTCTGCTGTAATTCAGGTAGGTTCTATTATCTTGTGCAACTTATCTTCAGCAAAACGTGCCACCAGCTGGAGAGAAGTATCTTGCCTCAAGACTTGCCAGTACAACCCAACTTATCGCCGTGGTTGCTATGAGAGAACGCGTGCGCAATTTCTCGTCGTGCGTGGACCCAACGCACGCCTGCTACAACTTGTTGGCGTCACTGCGCCAATTTGAAGCTGCGGGCGACCAAAAGGGTACAAAATAAGCGATGTAGGATACGGACAAGTTCAACAGCTACACCTACCAGCCAATTTGACACGCATCGCGTTTGTTGCGGTGTACACCGCTCAACCTTCAAGGAGGCCTCAAGGAACCATCCCTTCGCGCCATCTGCTCAGCCCTCAACTAACCTCACCTTGACGTGCTGGTATTCTTTCCGAAGGTCTGCGTTTCTCGCGTAGCGTGCTCTTTCCTTGAAGCCCTAGTGGTTCATAATCGAGCCCCCGGCGGACACTACGGCGTTTGATATCCCATCCATCGCTGACCCAGGTAGACCACCTTGATTTATGTCATGAAGCAGCACCGGACAGAGAAAAAGGCGTCAGGTAAACGTACTCTTACCTCCTATCTTGGTTTACTTGAGTAGCTGACATGGCAATACGATGACAGTTGTCTGGCAATACGAACAGAAGAAAACCGTTCACAGCAAACAGCAGCTGAGACAGCTATTTTAAAACGCAGTTGACACACCTGCGTACTACTGCCTGTACAGCACCAACCACAGCTCTTGTATCTGCCACTGCTGCATCAAGTTCGCGTTGATACTGCTGTAATACCAGGTACTTACTGCAGTATAAAGTACTGCCTACGTACGCACGTACATGGTGTGACTGCAATATGTGCAGTAGAAAGCCGC
This sequence comes from Saccharina japonica, assembly GCA_008828725.1. Taxonomy (NCBI): domain Eukaryota; class Phaeophyceae; order Laminariales; family Laminariaceae; genus Saccharina; species Saccharina japonica. Next base: position 489,915 of record MEHQ01001496.1, on the reverse strand, counting down.
AGACCGCAGCACCTGTACTCGTAGCAGCCGCAGCAATCTGAATCAATGGACATAGTATAGCTCCCATTACAACAACAGCGGTGTACCTGGGTCACCGCTGCTGTCTGCTGTCCCGTGCCGGTACATGACGTGATGGGTGTTGTCAACAATACGTATGTACTGCTTTGCTGTAGAACACCAACAACCGTAGCCAATGCAGCCAAGGCAAGCAACACAGCTCCTACTACCGGCAGCAGCAACCGTAGTGTTTCCTTCTACTGCTGCTGCTGCTTCATGGGTTGCGTTGTTGTTGCCGTTCCTATTGCCTTGGCTGCAACACGCTGGTTACTGCTGTCTGTGATCTGAACGTCAGCACTGCTGCTGTAGTATTCGGCCCCACAAACGCACCCAGAACATAGGGAAACTACGAGTACGGGAAAACGACACCCGACCAGCCAATCAAACAAAGGTACTCGCGTAAACCCCACAGCTCAACTCACGCTGATGCAACATGTTGCGGGCCTTGCAGCTGCGTGGCCTTGCAGCTCCGTGTACAGCACACAGCACGTACTCGCCCGCTCAGGCCAAGGTCGTGTTGTGGCGTGCTCAGGTGTGCTACTGGTTGTCGAAGCAGGAGGTCGCCGTCACCACAAAAACGAGCTATTGGGAGCCCAACGGTACGCGTAGATTGAGCCCCAGCTTATGAGAGTCTAGGGGTGCGTGTAGAGGGAGATCAAGGTGTTTGAAATGCCGGGTGTTTGCGTGCGAAGAGCGATGCAATGGTCTTGCGGCGCGATGCAAAGCAAGTGCGGCGCGATGCAAAGCAAAATAACGTCTCCTGATTGGCCAGTGCAAAGCAAAAATGGGTTTCCATTCATTGGGTGCATTACGATGCAAAGCAAATGGAGCGATATGATTGGTCAATGCATAGCAGATCTGGCCCGGTGCATAGCAGACTCGCCACTTGCGACCGTTGCCCGAATGTGCGATAAAGCCTCCGAACTATTTACGAAAACTTCGATTTTTTGGCGACTTGAGCAAGAGATCATCACGACACCAAGAGGGACGCAGGCCACGCTCTTTCTCCCCCTAGGCCACACCATGGCCGCCGCTCGACTCGCGCGCACTCCGAGCAAGAGATGGGTCCAGGACGAAGAGGTGTCGGGGTGCCCGCTCTGCCCGAACCGCTTCGATGGAAACTCATTTCTTGACCTCACTAAGAGCGGACGCACCCACTGCCGGTATTGCGGTGGAGTCTTTTGCACCGACTGCTGCTGCAAGGAGCTGTACATGCCGGAGGACGAGGTGAGCTGAAGAGCCCCCCCCAGCGAGAGCCGGCTGCCCCCCCGGATGGCCGCCCGGGTGGCCTTTCCGGGCTGGCCATGCGACACGCACAGCCGTGCTGGGCGAAGAGATCCTTGCTGTAGAGACCCAAAGTATTTGTCTTTAGTCGGACGTCCCCGTGCAAGTCGAACCTTGCTGTCGGGTAGGGCAGGGTAGGTACGTAGGCAAGGAAGACATCGCAGCAGGAGGGTATTGGAAGCCTCGCTACAGCTTTGACCCACGCGCGAGGCTAGTTGTCGGTGGTGATGTGTGGTGTGGTTTAGTGTGCTATGCTGACGGGCCTGCTAGCCTGCCTAACCTGGCTGTGGCGTTGAAGGAGGAGATATTCACATGATGGTTTATTACGTATTTTGCTGATTTATTACTTGCTGGTTTGAGGCGTCCTGGAATGAATGCCACCAACAACCTCATTTCAAAAGTTGATTTCGAAACACACGCATCACGCATGCCTCGTACGTCGTGCATATCGCTGCTGCTGTGCGCACCAACACTTACGATAACCTCGGACGAGTGACGAGTGAGTGTCTTGAGCTGAATTTCTGGACAACGAGGAGGAAAGTACAATTGTTGCTGAGCGACGCGTCTATGCTCTATGGAATAATCTGGACGAGCTCTTTCCAAGCAAGGCCACCGCTTTGGTTTCGTGTTGTGTGTGTGTGTGCGTGCCCGTCTTGATTCGGACAAAGTCGACTCGGGAATTCATCCCTCGTAGCGGGGGGTGTGTTATCTTTATCGCCCGTGTGATACTGCTACTCGTACGAGTAGTGTACCGCTGTGCCTACTTATACTCGTAGGTCTACCCGAGGGTAGGCTAAAACGTACGTTTTTTTTTTAGTCAGATGTGAGATGTGAGTACGACCGATTGATGTGAACGGTTGAAACTCGAAACTCAACTTTGGCAGCTGCGCGATATGTACGCTATTTACGGGGGACCATACATAGCAGGTAGTAGTAGGACCTACGGTACACATAAAAACCTATATATTTACCCATTTTTACTATTTACTAACAATATTTGGTTCTATTTACTAGTGTTTACTATCACCCCCCGGAATAGACACTATTCTATTAAAAGACACGCCCATTGGGCGTACTTGTTCTATACTCTGGTACGAGTGTTCCATTTCACAATATGGTGTTTGTGAGTTACCGGTAAATCTACGATATACCAGGTACCAGGTAGTATATACTCCTGCATGCGACACTCACCTTGTGTATGTCCCAGTGACGGTTTTTCTTTCTAATTAGCCAAGAAACCCTCATTCTGTACTGTTCCTTCGTCTACTGTAGTTGGTACTCAATTCTGTACGTACCCAGTACGAGTACGCGTACGTACACGGGGTATGCACGAATACGTACGATACAACTTTCTGCAGACAGGCAGCCAGCCGGTCGCCCCGATGGTCTTCTATCATATTATACGTACAGCAGTAAGTAGTCTGTGTGTTCTTCACATTAAACCTTACTTTCTACCCGTCGACATCCAGCACACCCAGTGTCCGTGCCGATTCTTCATCCTAAAAAGGTACCAGTTATGTGGTCACAAAACTACGACACAGAGATACTACGCTCAGTGAAGTAAGCAGAGCAGACAATGCAATGCCATACCATACGACAGGCAAGACCTACCCTGCTAGCAATCCAGGTGCATGAAAGAGAAAAAAGAGAAACAAAGAAAATAAAAAAAGCGAAAAGGGAAAAAATAATAAAAAATAAACATAATAAAGCAAATCAACAATCGAACAACCGAACAAAAGCATGACAAAATAAAAGAAAGTGTCGTGTTTCTCCCAGAGGAGATACGACAGCCAATGAAAATCAAATGAAATGAAACGAAATGAAATGGACTGAAAAACAGCGCAAACAGAGCAAGATTAAGAACGACAGGAAAGGACAGGCAGCCGGAGCACACAAAAAAAAGAACACCTTCCAGGCAGCCGAGGCAGGTTTGTGCCCGTGGTACAGACAGGTTCTACCAGTTAGTCGGTCTGATACCTACCCTTTCTGCCGTCTCCTTCCTGCTTTCATCCGCCGCGGTTTCCCTACGACCCCCCCCACCCACCGTCTCCATTCCCTTGGGCGCCACCCATACAACGGATACGTGGCACTTCCTACTCAGTTCCGTTTCGTTTTCGTGCCACACACGAGAGTCCAGGAAAGAGAAGAGGAAATAACAAAAACAAAAACTACTTATTCAATATTAATATTTATTCTAAATATGATATGTTACGACTTAAGTTCGAAGATGTTCCGGGGTTCTTTGTTTCGAACCAAATCGACTGCAGAAAAGCGCCTGGCTTTGTGTACTAGTTTGCAAAATTAAACTTCGACGTGAGTCGACGAGGGAAGAAGGCGCTGTAATCGTACCCTTCTGGCGATAAAAGTAAAGGCACGGTATGTACTGCTGTTGTAGTGGGGAGGGGGGAGAAGAGCCTGCTTTGTGACCTCGGGTCTGAGCTACGACTGGGGAGAGGGAGAAGAAGAAATAGGGGCGAAGATAATAAATGGGAAGGAAAGTGAAGAAAGGAAATGAACGAGAATGCTGCTGCTACTGTGTTTCCCGTCGAGCTCCCATGACAAGAGAGAGCTATCCACTTCCCACCACAACAGCCGCAGACACCAGGGTACCACGGCAGAGCTATTATGTATGCTCCCTGAATTCTACAGCCTCGGATTGTGTTCTCCTCATACGGGATGTATGTACAGCCTGCATGAGGACATGTAAAACCCGTGAGTACGCGCGATCGAAGTATCACACTCAGCTTGCAAACAAACGTGAGTTTCGACGAAATCCTCGATCTCATCGCAGCTGTTTTTATTTTTTATTTTTTTTAAATATACATATGATATGATACATACGATAGCAGGTGCACGTATCCTTCGAAGTTTATGTAGGCGGTACGACGTAACAGGACTGGATTGCTGAGAGCGCCCAAGTCTGGGAAGACGCAAGCAAGTCCACGCGGCGGGTCGACGAGAGAAGAAAGGGCTACGAGTGAGGTCTTCTCGCGGTAAAAGAAAGTGCAAGTACGTGAAGCCTTCACGCGATCTTTTTATATGATATGTATATGCCATAGATCTAGATCTTGTGTTGCTGGAGACCTCTGCTGTTGCTTCCCTCGCGCACACAATCAATGGTTGATTTGATTGCCGGGACGGCGTGAAAGCCGCTAGAGCAGCCAAGATATCCGCCATCGAAGTAATGGCCCGATATAGCGGGGTAGAAATAGTAATAAGTGACAAGAGGTTTTGGAATCGCTATATGGGCATTTTTTGCTGTCCACGGAGGAAACGCTAGATCGGCACCCCCTCTAGTGTACCTGGTACCTGGTACAGCCACCGTACCTGGTATCATATGTACCTGGTACAGCCACTGTACCTGATACCTGGTACAGACAGAAAGCAGAATTGTCGGAGTCATATTCGGAAACAAAACATAAAGGCGCCTGGCCCGAGGCGTAAGAAATGCCGTAGGTAGAAACATGCCCACGACTACTACTGCTGTCTGTCCCACTATATGCTCGTGTCTCTACCAAACCCCGGGCCTTGAAGTTCATGAGTACTGTTGTATTGAAACAAACTGATCAAGACGGATTCATTGATGTGGCCCATACCCCAATCAACTTCACTGCCTCTTTCGACACACAACAGCAGTATATATATAGTATATATATATACAACCCCGCCCTGTGAGTGCATCATATGCTGGTATGCTAGTAGGAAATAGTGCAGAAAATGATTCACATACGAAATACCTGGTAGAATTGTATTCTGGTTTATGTTGGAAGTTTATCCCTCTGGTATACGTATGCTTGTTAGAACATGATTCATACAGAGAATAGTTACCGATTCTGATTTTCATAGCTTTTGGTAGAAGTTTTGGTAGAAGCATGGTCCATACAGGAAACAGCAGTAGTAGTGCGATGTTCTGGTTGATGTAGGAAATAGAGGGAATACGGTATACCGTACATACAATGAATATAACGAGCAGTTCTCGAGATGGCTAAAAGTACATAAACAAAAAAAAAAAAAAACATGCCACAAATGCAAAAAATCTCAATTTTCGGTTTATATGAGCTCAGTAAAAAACCAAAAAAAAATCCTTTCGAACTAGGAAAATCGTTCGAAATTCGGACCTCCCGGGGGGGGGGGGGGGGGGGGGGGGTGATACGCAAGCCTCCCCGGATTAACCAATGAATTTTCCAACCCTTCTTTGCTCTATACCTGCCGCCTAAACAATGCTAACAATTGGTGTTATCAACACGCTATTTTACGAGCAGCGCGAGGGCCCACAAGTATGGGTAGGGTAGGACCGTGTTTTGGCCGTGCCGTACGAATCCTTGCGTTGTAACTCGGGACACCAATTTGTATCATCAACTAATCGCGCAGTGGCCGTATGCGTGTTTTACGGGGAACCATAGTAAATAGAACCTACGGTACACCCAAAAAACTATATATTTACCTATTTTTACCAGCAATATTTGGCCCTATTTACCAAAAACCTATCTGGTACTTCGAATATATTTACCTATTTTTACTAGCAATGTTTGTTCCTATTTACTATGGACCCCCGTAACAGCTGTAGTCGTCACTTTTCCCTTGGAAAGTCCAAGAGGGTTATATACTCAACATCCGTGTGCCCATAACGAGCGGTATATAAATGTTACGGCGGGTATCTTTGAATGATCAAAACTCGTTTCTTGGTCAATGTAATTTTTTGCATTTGGCATCGACCTACTGCTGTAAGTGGCTTATTTCCGGACGCTTCCAAGAATAGCTTATACCTTGACTACTGTATACGTGAATATGTGTTCTGCCTATACCCTGTGACTGCTGTAATAGCTCGTTATTTGCGCGGGAAATTGCCTCCACTTTCCCCAGGGTCCTTGCCCATTTCTTAGGGTTTTCTTGTATTTTCGCTCGAGCCCCCCAAACCGACGGTACTTTCTCGCTTGGTCTTCCGCCCCTCAAGCGATGCGTGCCCCCCCTCCCCTTCCCCCCTTCATTCCCGCCTTCGCCTTCCTGGTCAGGTGGTACGCCCCCCCTCGTCTTCCAAGTTCAAGAGCATTATCTTCGATCCTACTCTCAAGCAAAAGGCTTGCCGGACGTGCGTCAAGGTATACATATCATAAGTAAACACACTTGTATTATATACCTGGTATATTACTGAGTACCATATGTCCATCAAGCCTACCCACCCACCCACCCACCCCACCCTACCCTACCCCACCCCACCCCACCCATCCCCACCTGCCACCCCACCCGCACCCACCCCACCCCACCCCACCCCACCCACCCCACCCTACACCCCCCACCCACCCACCCCACCCCACCCCACCGCCACCTTAACCCTAGACCCACCCACCAACGTCCAACCCACCTCGCCCCCGTCCTCAAACTTGTCGCCCAACCCCCGTAATGTAGCCGCACCCAAATGTGGAGTTTCTTATTAGGGGTAGGAACGGCGCTCCGTCCTCGGAAGAAGGGATTGCGGGTCAATATGGTGTAAATTGATACTAAGGCACAGCAACAAATGGGAGTACGCCCCCCCGCGCCCCCCCCCCCTCCGCCCCTTTCTCCCTCTAACTCCCTCCCGTCTGCCTTTTCTGTCAGATTTTGGTGCCGCAGCAGGAGTCGATCAAGGCCAGCCGCGGGCGGGGCGGAGGCGGGAGTGGGCACCGCGCAAATAATTTCTCGGTGCGAAAGAACCCGAGTGGGCCGCACTACACCATCGTCATCGACAGAGCTAAGGTACGTACAGTAGTAGGTGAAAACTACAAAAAAAAGAAAAAAAATGAAAAAAAAAAAAGGGAAAATAGAAAATTGGTCGTACGTAAAAAAGGGTCAAAAGGGTCAAAAGAAGAGAGAGAGAGAGAACGAAAAAATATACTAAAAATTGATATAACTTCGTGCGTCCAAAAGGCTCAAAATTGTCAAAAGAAAAGGAAAAATACGAAAACAAAAAATAGAATGTACGTATATACATAAAAGAGGCTGAAAAGGGTCAAACGAAAGAAAAGAAAACCACGTAAAAATAATAACAAAGTGTCCAATGTTGTGAGCGATGGAGGACCGCTTTTTCTGTCCTGGCCTTTTTTTTTGTTCCTGGACGTTTTTTTTTTTGTTTCCTGACCGTTTTGTTTGTGCTCCTCGGGGCGTTTTTTTTCCTGTTTCTTAACCCTCCTGACCTTTGGCGTTTTTTTTCGTGGTCTTCCCCCCCCCTCCCCCTTTTGCATGTTCCGACTCGTTTTTTTTTTTGTTCTTGAACGTTTTGTTTTGTTTCCTGGCCGTTTTGTTTGTTTCCTGACCTTTTTTTTTTTTTTTCCTGTGGCCGTTTTTTCGTCTCATTAGACCCATTTTTTATTTTTTTTTCCCTCACCCGTTTTCGTTTTGTTCCTCGGACCGTTTTCTGTTTCTTGTGATGTTCCTGTCCTGACCCCTCCTGTTGCCTTTTTTTTTTTGCTTTTTTTGTTTCGTGGTCGTTCGGGATGTGGGTCGAACAGTCTCTCCGCGGGGGCAAAATGAACGCTGCGATTACGGACCCTGTATGCCTCCTCACGATCGGCAACACCTCCAGCATCACGCAGCCGACGCAGAGCGGCTCGGAACCGGTGTGGGACCAGTGCTTCGACTTTCCGGCAAGTTTTTTTCGCCTTCTGCTTTTTCTTTTTTTTTTGGTACGTACTATAAATACTGTACGTAGTACATAGAATGTTTCATCTTTTTACTTAATTTAGTTCTCTTAGACCAACTATTAATATTATGGGAAATTTATTTTTGGGCCCTCAGAACTGAGTTTTTTAGCCAAAAATACGCGATTTACTCGGAGGCACGGCCAAAAACACCGAAAGACTCGTCAGGGTGCTCCCCGTAGTTTTTCGAGGGCTTTCTGACGTACTTTTTCGTTTCTCCAGGGTCGTAGTTTGACTGTTCGTCCAAGTTGCCAGTTCTGAGGACATGATGATTTTTAGCCAAAAATCCTCAAAGATCCATTATTTTTGGCCCCAGTTCTGACCAACAAGCCTTATTTCTGGAAACTGATTAGTTGTGATTAGTTGCGCCAAAAATCAAAACGAGACCCTAGAAAAACGGAGAACTGCTCCAGAAAGCCCTCGAAAAACTACGGGGTGGATCTTTAGGAGTGTATCGGTGTTTTTGACTGCCCAACGGAGTAAAAGGGGTATATTGGGCCTAGAAATCAGTTGAGTACATCATACAATCCATTAGCTCGGATCTTCAAGGCATGATTTTGTCTTGAAAATTATGTACCTGTGGTCCGCATATCGTAATTGTGGTCCGCGCTCGGAATATTCTCGCAATTTTCTCGCTAGATGCAAAAGCGGCGCAGCCGCGTTTCTCGCCCGTTTCTGGTTCGTTTTGGGTCCGGTTTGGGTCAGGGTTAGGGTTAGGGTTAGGGTTAGGGTCAGGGGTTGGGTTGGGTCTACGCCCGTGCCTTGATCCCACCAGGAAGTGCTTCCTAGCTCGCAAAGCAATGCGAGAAGTGAACAGCCCGCCCCTAGGAAGATCCGAGCTAATGCATTGTATAAGGGGCTCAATCAGTTCCTGGAGCCCAAAAATAATGTTTCCCATAATAGTTGGTCTTACGTTTCGCTTTTGCATTTTTTTTTCTCGTTTTTCTTGTGAAATTAGAAATTCGTTTTTGCTGGTCTGGAATAAAATAAAATAAAATAAATGGTGTGTCAGGTGTGTGTGTGTGTGTGTTTTTTTTTTATTTTCGTGAAAACTCACCCCTGCCTGACATGGTACGTACATTTTTGTATAATGGTGTTGAAATCTGGGATGTGCAGGTGCAGAGCGAGCACGGCAACAGCCTCAAGCTCACGTGCTACCAGGAGGAGATCGGGGGGAAGACGCTGATCGGAGAAGGCTCCATCAAGGTCGCAGAGACGGGGGCGGAGGGGTCTTGGGTTCCCATCACAGACGACCGGAGGGTAAGTGCTGCCGTTTTTTTTTCGTGTTTGTTTCCTGTCGTGGCAGAAGTTTTTGCTGGTAGAATTTTGGAGATGTTTTTTTGGAGATCTGGGGGATTTAGAGATTTGTAAAATACATAAAAATATGGAAACTTAGATTTGGAGACTAGAGATGTAGTGGTCTAGATATCTAACCCCACCCCACCCTCCACCCCACCCCACCCTACCCCACCTTACCCCAACCCAACCCAACCCAACCCTACCCCACCTTACCCCAACCCAACCCATACCCAACCCAACCGCAACCCAACCCAACCCAACCCAACGCCAACGCCAACCCAACCTGCAACCCCCCAACCAACAAACCCCACCCACCCCCACCCACCCCACCCCCCCCGCAACCCTCCACCCGCAGCCCTCTACCCATCTTACGCCCACCCACCTCAACCCACTCGCAGCGCCCTCCCGACAGCCCGACTGCCGAACGTGTTTTGTCCCCCCCGCCCCCTACCAGGCTGTGACGGGGCATGTACTCATTCGCTCCACCTTCAAGGGCCCGCGAACTCCGAAGCCGGTTTCTGGCGTTTCCCGTAACTTGCCGTTTCCTATGGGCGATGATCTCGATATGGAAGATGATTCGGAGCATTCGCTTCCCGTGCTGCACTGGCTACAGGTTTGGGTGTGAAACTGACTCGTGGCTGTGTTGATGGGACTCGGTCGAGACGAGTGGGGAGGGGGGGGTGGGGGCGGGCGGGGGGAGGTGGTGGTGGTGATGGTGGTGGTGGTGGTTTTCGCTGTTGTTGCTGTTGTTGTCGTTGTTGCTGTTGTTATTGTTACTGCTATTGCTGGCTGATGCTGTTGTTGCTGTTGGTGTGCTACTGCTGCTGCTGCTGTTGTTCCAGCGGCGAGTCTCCTCCCTCCTGTTTGCCCTCCCTAACGCCCCCCTCGTCCCCCCTCCCCCCCCCCCTCCCTCCCTCCTGCCTTGATGTCTATCTCGACCCCCCCCGCAATCGATGTTGTTTTGTTGGTTTTGCTGTACCGCGGCGGCAACGGTGGTGGCGGGTGCAGGAGAACGCGTGGCTCGTGTACGTGGTGCTGCTGCTGGCGAGCGTACTGTACCGCTTCGTGCTCACCAGGGGCTTCTCAGGGGACCCCATCTCGCTGCGCCCAGGAGCGCCGACAGGCAACAACGTCTCCAAGCGCTCGGAAACGCACTACATCACGCTACAGAGTGAGTTAGCGCTGACAGCTTCTGTAAGATAGGGTAGCTCTCGTTTTTTTTATGGATAGGGTAGCTCTTGTTTTTTAAGGATAGGAGTAGCCGTCATTAAATATAGGGTAGCTCTCGTTTAAGATGGGGTAGCTCTCGTTTAAGACAGGTTAGCTCTCGTTTAAGATAGTAACTCTCTTTTACGGTAGGGTAGCTCTCGTTTAAGATGGGGTAGCTCTCGTTTAAGATAGGTTAGCTCTCGTTTACGGTAGGCTAGCTCTCGTTTAAGATGGGGTAGCTCTCGTTTAGGATGGGTTAGCTCTCGTTTACGATAGGGTAGCTCTCTTACAATATAGGGTGACTCTCTTGTAAGATAAGGTGGCTCTCTTGTAAGTTAGGTTAGCTCTCTTGTAAGATAAGGTAGCTCTCTTTTAAGATAGGATACCTCTCTTTTAAGATAAGGTAACTCTCTTATAAGATAGGGTAGCCCTCTTATAAGTAGGGTATAGTATCTCTCTTGTAAGATGGGGTGGCTCTTTTTGTCAGATATAATAGCTCTCTTATAAGATAAGGCAGCTCTCTTGTGAGATAGGGTAGCTCCCTTTTAAGATAAGGTAGCTCCCTTTTAAGATAAGGTAGCTCTCTTTTAAGATAGGATAACTCTCTTTTAAGATAAGGTAACTCTCTTATAAGATAGGGTAGCCCTCTTATAAGTAGGGTATAGTATCTCTCTTGTAAGATGGGGTGGCTCTTTTTGTCAGATATAATAGCTCTCTTGTAAGATAAGGCAGCTCTCTTGTGAGATAAGGCAGCTCTCTTGTAAGATAAGACAGCTCTCGTTTAAGATAGGATAGTTCTCGTTTAAGATAGGGTAGCCCTCTTATAAGATAGGGTATCATAGCTATCTTGTAATAAAGGGTAGCTCTCGTATAAGACGCCAGGGATGGGGTAGGAGTCGCTCCTTTGTAAAATGGGGTAGCTCTCTCATAAGATAGGGTAGGAGTCGCTCTTTTTGTAAGATAAGGTATCATAGCTTTCTTTTAAGATGAGGTAGCTCCCTTTTAAGATAAGGTAGCTCTCGTTTATGATAGGGTATCTATCTTGTAAGATAAGGTAGCTCTATTATTAGATATGGTAGCTCTCTTATAAGGTATACTAAGTCTATTACTAAGTCTATTACTAAGTCTATTACTAAGTCTATTACTAAGTCTATTACTAAGTCTATTACTAAGTCTATTACTAAGTCTATCACTAAGTATATTACTAAGTCTATTACTAAGTCTATTGCGTACAGGCTACCTAATAAGAAACAAGAAATCTGTTCCAGGCTGGATTTCTTATTTGAGAGAGGGTGCTTTCTACACTAATTGAAAGATAAGGACTCCCGAATTTCTTAATTTACTCTAAACATCAGCCAGGATTTCTTGTTAGCCTGTTTCTTATTAGGTGTCCTGTACTGTATATGGTATTAATAGCTCTTTTAGCAAGATAGGGTAGCTTTCGTACATTATAGGGTAGCGTCAGCTGCCTGTGAGCCCAACCGGTCCAAGATGGTTGGTTTGACACTCTTGTGCTTAGCAACAAGCTGCGTACTTTTTTTTTTTTTTTCATGTTTACGTACAAATTGCGAAAAGTATTGTCAGCTGTGAATTTGACCAATCAAGCTGCCGACAGCGATGGACGAAATCTCCTCGCGCTCCCGCGATTGAAGCTGTGTGTTTATTTCTCTTTCTAATTTTATTTTATTATTTTTCAATCGCAGAGGACGGAAACCTTGTGCTTCGGGAGGGCAAACCCGGGGATCCTGTCGGAGCAGCCCCGCTCTGGGAGGGTGGCAGGGTGGACGCGAAGAAGGTGCGGGACAAAGATGCTACATGTTGCACACACACTCCGTCCCTGAATTATGCGGCTTGAGATTTTGTTCTCCTTATATACTACACGGGATGCATCTCCTGCATGAGGACACGTAAAGCCTGTATATAGTACGTGCGATCGAGGTATTATACAGAAAAAACAGCTTGCAAATATCATATGGTCCATGCAGTACAATTTAGCCTATAATGTTTTGGGCCATAACGTTCGAACTACTACGAATGGGGCGATACTGCTACTATAGTCGTGGGTCACCAGGGCCGAGCGAACAAATACGGTTTTGGCAAAAAAAAATGTTCGCTGCACTAAAATCAAGTAGGTTACAGCTTGCCAAGGGCCAAGATCAGCTACTTTTCACAAAACCATGAATATCTCATCGGACTTGCGTTTTATATAAAAACGAAATCAAGTTCCGTCCGTAGAATGACGAGAGGAATCGTTTCCCCCCCCCTTTTTTTAGGTTCGCTGGGTGGCTTTTACGAACGAATGATCTGCGTGTGACGTCTCGGACACGGTTTTTGTCGGTTTTCTTCGTCAAAAGTTATTTTTTTTCAAACGGGAAAAAGTTCCACTTTGCGATTTCACAAACCCATCGAAATCCGCCCTCAGATATAGCTTGTTAAAACAGCACACCTAATGGGAATGGAATCCCTGTTTTCAAGTATATTCGTGGTAAAGAGACGAAGAACAAAAATAAATTAAAAATGAATCCATCTTCCCCTTCGCGAGGAGATGGGCGTTAAAAGAGTGTTTTTTGGAGTCATAACTATGCTCCCATCTCTAGAAAATGTGTACTGTCGAGGTCGATTTTTTTTGGAAATCTTCAACTACATGGACTATATGAGTTTCGACGAAATCCTCCTCCTCGATGTCATCTCAGCTAGTTTTTTTTTCTTCAATTTTTGTAAATGTTCATGTTGGTAGTATGATATTTGTCGTACACAAGCAGTAGAACGGTCTTTTTCAAGGCAAATTAATCGATGCTCGGTCTTGCGTAATCTACAGCAGTAGCTCATGTTTCCAGGGTTGGATCTGTGCTATATAGTATGCAGATTCTGCACAACCTCTCGCAACGGCAGGCGAGGAACTAGATGATCTAGATCATGATCTATCTGTGGATGATCTAGATCATGATCTATCTGTAGATGGTCTAGATCATGATCTACCTGTAGATGATCTAGATCATGATCTACCTGTAGATGATCTAGATCATGATATATCTGTAGATGATATAGATCATGATCTATCTGTAGATTTTCTAGATCGTGGTCTATCTGTGGGTGATCTAGATCATGGTCTATCTGTAGATCATCTAGATCATGATTTGTACAAAGTGTGTTCACTTTTGGTGTTTTCAATCGTCTACTCGTGTATACGCCGAGCAGTGTGGGCGCGCAGCCGTACGACTCCCTGGCGTGGACGAACCCCCCCCCCCCTCCGAGATGAGGAAAATAGACGGATGAATACCAGCGAGAAAACGATATCGCTATCCTAGGAGATAGATGGTGGCCACAAAAGGTCGAAAGAAAGCAGGAATGGAATAAGATGACCAAAACATGTTTATGTATACGTATACGAAGTATTTGAAAAAAAATGTACTGAGCGCCCCAAATGTTGGAGGTGTCTCTATTTGGAGTAGGAACGATGAGCTTCGTCTCGAAAGGGGTGCGTGGTCAATGGTCAAATGACTAAGGCAAGTAACAAATGAGTACGCCCCCCCCCTCCCCGAGGGTCTATGGTCATACGACTACGGCCATGCACGACATGAGTACACCCCCCCCCCTCCCTTCCGTCTCGGAAAGGATGCATGGTCAATGGTCAAACGACCAAAGGCAAGCAAAATATGAGTACGCCGCTCCGTCTCGACCCCCGCCCGGCCACTTCGTGTTCGTATCGTAAACATCACCGTTTCTTTACGGTCCTACTTTGGTACATACGATAGCGTTTTTTTCAATCTTGCGCCAGCTCGACCCCCTCCCCCCCACATCTCCTCCTCCCCCCCCCCAAGGGATGCGTGGTCAATGGTCAAATGACTAAGGCAAGCAACAAATGAGTACCCCCCCCCCACACTCACTGAAGCTGTCGTCCATATGCAAGTCCGCCTCAGAGGCGGTTCTTAGCAGGATGCAGCTCACCCTCCATGCGACTCGCCCAATACCTCACGGCGCTTCGCGCTTGGTGCAAGCAATGTCTGCCTGGTTGGTGAAAACCCGCATGCTCCGTCCGGCCGCATATATAGGATGATACGTAGGGTTGAGGTCATACCGTACTAAGCGGACCCGTGCAACGAACATGAGTACACCGCCCCCCCCCCCCCCCCCCCCTCCACACCCCCTTAACGCCTGGCAGGATTGCGCTAAATGCGTGTTCATGTTGGACTTGACGGGGCGGCAGCTCCAGGTGAAGAAGGGGCGCAAGGTCTTGAAGGAGTTTACTTTGGCGGAGGACGCGCTGCTCAGCGCGGCAATCAAAATTCCCTGATGGGCGGGGCGGGGCAGTCCGCTGATGACGCAAAAGCGCGCGCTCCGCTCTCCCTTTTTTTTGTTTTCTTCTTCTTTTTTTTGCCTGACGGATTGTGAGACGCTGCTGCTTGTTTTGGCGGCGGCTGCTGCTGCTTGTCTGACGGCTTATTGTCTGACGGCTTATTGTCCGACGGCCTATTGTCTGACGGCTTATTGTCTGGCGGCTGCTTGTCTGACAGGTTGTTGTCTGACGGGTGTTTGTCTGACGGGTTCTTGTTTGACGGCTTATTGTCTGACGGCTTATTGTTTGACGGCTTATTGTTTGGCGGCGGTTGCTTGTCTGACGGCTTATTGTCTGACGGCTGTTTGTTTGGCGGCGGTTGCTTGTCTGACGGGTTATTGTCTGACGGCTGCTTGTCTGACGGGGTGTTGTCTGACGGGTTGTTGTCTGACGGATTCTTGCCTGACGGTTGCTCGCCTGACGGCTGCTTGCCTGGCGGCTACTTGCTTGACGGCTTGTTGTCTGACGGCTTATTGCCTGACGGCTACTTAGCCTGATGGCTACTTAGCCTGATGGCCACTGGCTGGGTGGGTGCATGCCTGACCGGTGCTTTTATGATGAGTTGCTTTGCCTGGCGGGACGGCTACGTTGCGCCGACAGGTACGCTTCCTGACGGATACTTCCTTGACGGCTGAATGCTTGACGGCTAATTTTTCCTGAAGGCTACTTTTCTTGACGGCTTTGCCAGAGACGGCTGCTTGTCTGGCGTGTTTTTGCCAGAGACGGCTACTTGTCTAACGGCTTACCACCAAGACGGTTTCTTGCCTGACGGCTTGCCGGAGACGGCTGTTTTTCTTGACGGCTACTCGCCTGACGGCTGCTTGTCTGGCGGCTGCTTGTCAGGCGGCTACTCGCCTGGCGGCTACTCGCCTGACGGGTGCTTGTCTGACGGCTTGCCGGACGGGTCGGTGCGGATCGGGGGATCGAATCGGGGAGCGGAGGGGTTTCAGAGCGGCGAGGCTTGTGGGAGGTGGGATGAGACGGGGGTGCATAGAGCGGAAGGGGATATAAACCAGAGAAATATTTTTTGCTGTGAGAGCGAGAAGTTGAGCCTTTTTGCTGCGCAATGACGATGGCCAGAGACATTTTTTTTTTTTCGGCGGGGTCGGGAAAAAAAAAAGGGATGGTATCTGTGGCGGCGGCAGCAGCAGAGATATATAACCAGCGTCTGCATCGGAGCATCCTCTCGGTGGGCTCTGCGCTTTCTGCGGCGGGCGGGGGGGGGTGTACTCGTTAGCCGCATGTCGTGCACGGCTGTAGTCGTATGACCATAGACCCTCGCATCCCTACAATGCCGGGACGGAGCACGTTGGGTTTTCACCAACCAGGCGGCGGCGCGGGGGGGTGGTGGTACCGAGTACAATAGTCAGAACCAAAAATATGGTTTAAAAAAACCGAGTACAGAGTAACCAGAACCACAAAAATAGGGGAGGTATACCTGGTGGTACTGGGGTGATTTTTTTGGCCCATCTTGCGTTCTGATTGCTATGGCCCCCAGCAATATAGGCGGCTGGCCCGGAGATTTGTCGTTAGCTCGAGGGGTGGGGGCGGCGGCGGCGGGGGCGAGGGGTTTTTTTTTTTTTTTTTTGTTTTTTTTTTTTTTCGTAGGCGGTAGGCGTTTGGTTTTGTACATGGAGAGGAAAAAAATGCCCCTGGTAGCAAGTTACGGTAACTCGCCGTGTCTCTTGGTTTTTTTTGTTGTTGTTTTTTTGTGTCGTCTTGTTTTTCTTTTTTCGGTTATCTTTTTTTTTTTTCTTTTTTTTTTCGAATTGTCTTTTTTTTCGGTCGTTTTCTTTATAAACTACAGTAGTGTTTCGTAGACGTGCCCCCACGGTTTTCCGATTATACCAAAAAAATGAAAGGTAGGATTGACTATTTTGATCGGTGTAATGAATAAATAGCGATTTCGCCACTCATTGGTTATATAGGGTTCCTGGCGTCGTTCTTCGATGGGAATTGCGACGGGACCCTTCTTTCCCCCCCCTTTTTTCCCTTTCCCTTTTTTTTCGGTTGTCTTTTTCTTGATACTGGTGTTCGTAGACTTGCCCCCACAATTTCCCGATTCCGCCAAAAAACGCTAGAAGGGGCTATTTCACACTCGCCGGACAGATCATCACAGATCCCCAGTTCATGATCTAGCTCTTTCAGGGAAGATGATCTGTATGATCTGTATGATCTGATCTATGGCTCATGTTGCCGAGGAGGAGCCGTATTATCTGCATTATCTAAGACAGGTTTGCTTGGTTGGATCTATCTGTACTATAATACACAGGTCCTGCACGAATAATATATCGTAACGGCGGACTAGGAGGATCTAGATGATCTATCTGTAGATGACCTGTCCGCCGTTTGGAACTGTTCGATCTGCTCGAACGAATGGTTTTTGCTAGTCACCAGGTTGTTCCTGTCGTCGTTTTTGTTTTTTGGGCGTTGTGACGGGAAAGTCCATGCAACGTTGGTGAAGAGCCCCATTGAACCACTTTCACACCTACCTGCGACAGATCAGATCTAATCACACACCCCAGCCCTCCATGATCTAGGTCTTTTCGGGCCAGATAGATCCCTGATTCATACGATCTCCACTATCTAGATCACACCAAAATGCTTTTCTTTGCTCGGGTGGAATCTGTACGGCAAGCCTTTTTTTTCTCGCGCACATTGTTTTCTCCGGGTGGGAGCTGTATTATCTGTACGATACGACTCTTGCGCAGCAGCATCTCGTGACAAGGAAATGTAGGATCTAGATGATCTAGATGACGTAGATGAGCTAGATGATTTATATCGTGATCTGTCTGCGACCTGTGAACCTGTTGCCTTGGTGGCCGCGAAGACCTACGTAGCAGGCTTGTTGACGCAGCCATATATACGGAGGCGGAGAGAGTTTTGTTTTTTTTCACGGGCGTGTTTCGCGAAGGACGATTATTAGGAGAGTCTTGACGTAGATTGCCATGGGGTGGGGGTATACAGAACGACCGGAAAATGTCAAAAGCTTGCGCTGACCTCTACTACGAGTCTCCCGGCTCCCGACCTTACCCTTCCGCTTGGCTCCGAGAGATATAAAGAGGCGGAGGGGTGGGGGGGGGGCGTTTTCGTTCTGTTTCGATTTGTTTTTCTCTTGTGCGCGTCAGACAGTGGCCAGGGTAAGAAGTAAGAATTAGTGTGTAGACCTCGATGTAACGACTACTTCTTATTGGTTTTGTTGCTGCAAACGCGCCGCACGGTATTGCACCGCATCACACTGTATTACGCCGCACCCTATTGTGCCGCATGTCCCGCACCGCACCCTATTATGCCGCAGTGTCCCGCACCGCACCCTATTGCACCGCAGCGGGTGGGGTGGGATGCGGGACGGGGAGCATATATGCATTGGGAGCTGGCTCTTTGTTGGGGCAGCTTCGTGCCGTACATCCGGATTTGTCACCCACGCCGCCTCTAGACTACAACCGGTGTCGGGGGCGTGAGGTGCATGGCAACGACGAAGTGTTCACACGGAAAATAAAAATCGCGTTGTGTGTGTGTGTTGTTTTTTCTTCTTTCTGATTTTTTTGTTGCCGGCTTCGACTCAAGCGTTTTTGTTTCTGTTGTGTGTTGCCATACATGATGGCCTTAATCGTACATCGCGGGGCTTGTACTCTTTTTCATTTTTCCTTCTTCCTTTTTTTTCTTGTTCTCTCATCATTGTTGTACTTTGTGTTCGGTCTGGTCTGGTCTAGTCTGTGAACAGCCCCTGACGGTAGACTTTTGCGCGTGTGCTTAAGTGTGATTTTTTTTTTCCTTTGGTGCGAAGGTGTTAAGCCTTTCGGCGTGGTACAATATTAAACACAGGTGGCGATGGCCAGGTTTTTGCCGCGGTGTGGTAGCGCCTCGTTTTTTTTTGTGGAAACCCGCTCTCCTTTTGCGCTCGGGACAGGTCAGATGCTTCAAGGTACCCCCCCCCCCCCCCCCCTCCTCGGGCTTGCGCGGGTGTTGACAGTGTAGCCGAAGGTGGGGGGGGGGCACTTCCACCACGTACTATTAATAGTAATATAATACTGTTATTGTGTTCATATACCGTATCTATCACCCGGGGTGGTAAGATAACATACCCCCCTCGGACGAATGAATGTCGTAAAAGCTGATAATTCTCTTAAAATTTTGAGGGAAAGTGAAAAAACGCCGAGCAACGCACGCGTCTAGGGAAAAGAGATTAACGAGATTTCTTCCCATAAGCCGCCATTTTCGTTGTATGCATCCCCCTGCTGGATATTTTTGGAGGAAACTGGCTCCGAAAATGAAAATTCACCCCAGGGAGATCGGGGGGGGGGGGTGTAACTCATTTTCATGCATCGCCGTAGTCGTATTACCATAGACCCTCGCCTCCCTACAATGCGCAGGACGGAGCATGTCGGGGTTTTCATCTACCAGGCGACATTGCTAGCGCGGGGGGGGGGGGGGGGGGGTGGGGGGGTGGGGGTACTCATTTGTTGCTTGCCTTAGTCATTTGACCATTGACCTGGCATCCCTTTCGAGACGGAGCACCGTTCCTACTCCTAATAGAGACACTCCAACACTTGGCGCTCATTACGTTGTTTCCATATATTACAGAAGAAACCTTTAGCTAATCTTATCCCTTCCTGGCTTCGCCAGCCTTGTGCCCATCTATTATCCTAAGATAGCGATCGTTTTCTCGCTACTATTTAGGTACGCAACTGCTCCATGTCACACTCGTCTATTTTCCTCATCTCCTGCCTCTAGCACATCCCTTTCCTCCTTGTACCTTTCACATTCTCCCACTATGTGAACTCTACTCTCTATGGCTTTGCCACATGGGCCACATCTGTGCATCTACTTCCTCCTCCTCCGGCTACTGGTATACCTCCTTCTTCTTCTGGCGAGGTCATAGGTCCCCTACACGAAATTCGCAGTTTCAGCTTTTTCGGCGAAGTCGCATTGGGCCGTGGCAGATACCTTTTCATTCCTATTCCTTCTCTCCACCCGCGTACACTTTAAGTGTTTCTTCCCATTTCACCTTCTTTCTCAGTGCTAGCTTTTCCTTCTTTCTATCCTTTTTTTTACTTCTGTCTTGTATCTGCTAAATTTCTCTATGGCCAGCGTCTCTTTTTGGTTTCCTATATCCTTTCCTATTCTCGACTACGCTAATCCCACTATACAACTACGCCCTTTGGTTACTTTCTCCCATACAGCTTTATCGGCTATGGCTGGCAACCTCTTATTTGGCATGTTCTTTACTTTATATTGCCATTTCAACTTACGCACGTCTCTATTTGTCTTAAGTGGGTACATTCCCAGTTCTGCTCTCAATACTGTATTACTCGTCGTACTTGAGCATCCTAGTACTTTTTTAGCTGCTGTCATCTGTACTGTTTCCAGCTGTTTTACGAGCTTCGCGTTCCCTTCCCATACTTCTCCTGCATATTCTAGCTTTGGTACAATCACATTCATCAGTATACATCTCTTAATTCTAGTGTCAAGGTGCGAGTCTGTTAGGACTGCTTCCATCTTGCCTACGTGTGCCTTACCCTTGCCTATTATTTTATTTATGTGTGCATCCCAAGAGCAATCTTTTGAGATTTCTACGCCAAGGTACGTATACTGGTCTACGATCGGTAATTCATCTTCGGGGGGGTGTTATATTTTATCACCCCGTGTGATATTACCACCCTGTGTGGTAATCTCACCCCGTGTGATATTATCACCCTGTGTGATAGTATCACCCTGTGTGATATCATCACCCTTCCTTGTGATACGGTACGTACGTAGGTGTTTTTTGTTTTTCATTGTTTGAAAGAAGAAGAAAAAGATGCTTCATTTTCACCACGGAATATTAATGGTGTAGTTTAGTGCAACAGCAGCGTTGGTCTATCTACATCTATATACCAGGCAGCTAGCGTGCGTATACCGAAGGCTGTCTGGCTTTTGGGACCCCCCTCCCGCGTTTAGCTGAATGCTCTGCTGGTCGGTCGGTCGGTCGGTTCCTCCAACGTTTGGCGTTTGGTTGTTGTCCAGGAGGGGAGGAGGGGCGGGGGGCAGCGGGGGTACGAGTTATGTACCGGTAGCTGGAAAGTATTTTTCTTCTTATGCGTTTTGGTTTGGGTGTACGTACACCAGCGGGGTGCGCTCTGGGAACGTGTGCTCGCGAGCAGGCGGGGAGAGGGAGAGATAGAGAGCGGGAGAGAGGGCGGGAGGGAGAGAGAGAGAGAGGGAGAGAGTGTGTGAGAGAGAGAGAGAGAGAGAGAGAGAGAGAGAGAGAGAGGCAGACAGACAGACAGACCGAGAGAGAGCAGGGAAAAAACGCGAGATAGAGAGAGCCAGAGAGAGATACGAGTAGAAAGAGAGAGCCCGCGACGGAGTGTTATAGTTGTACCATTATGAACGGGTCATGCGACATGATAAAAAGGGGGGGGGGGGGGGGATATATTGTCGCTGTCGAAACGCAACATTTGTTTTTCGGTTACTTGACAAGCGTATACTATCTAGAAGGCGCTCGAGGTTTCGATGATACAGCAGCGTCAGTCGATGTCGGGAATTGTTTTGGGAAAACTCACCTATGCCGGGATTGAGAGAGAGAGGTTGCTCGCGCGGCGCGTCTCTTCTTGTCATGGCTCTTACCGGTGCGTGGCACCTCCTTCGATTCACGCGGGTGCCCCCTTTCCCCACGCTGACTACAAAAACCGTCGTGGTCTACGGACAAAAAAAATCCGAGTAGTTTCCGCCCAAAAGTGTTGCGTGGTTGGAATTTCTCTAGCGGGGTTCTATAGATATAGATGTGTCTTCTCCCGTTTTTGCTAAGGCTCCCCGATTGTGCGCGTGCGTATTGTAGCGGGTCTCGCTTTGGTTTTAACCCATTCAGAACTGGAAAAAATATCCCACACTAATTCCAAGTATTTTGTCCCCAAGTTCGTGGGACCAGTTCTCAAGGGGTTAAGAGCTGAGAGAGAGAAAAAGGTGGGGGATACCCCCCCCCCCCGAAGGTGTTACTTACCTACGGAGCTATATAGGGGTAAAAAAGTATCGATCGATTACGACCCGGTCGAGGGCAAAGTCCTTACAAACACTACTCGTATAGACATGAAATTGTAGAAAAATTGGAATTTGATTTTTTCATCCGCATGTTTTGGGCTTGGCCTTGAAAGGCCCTCTCCTCTACGTACGGTAGGGGGGGGGGGGGGGGGGGGGGGTCGCTTTTATGAGGTCCGACGTTGTCGCAACCGACGGTCAGAGCCGCTCGCGACCGACGGAGTGGTTACCTACGAGTATTATACTTTTGTTTCTTTGTAGGCTTGAAAGCCAAGCGGCGCCCGAATCAACTTTCGGGGGAAGTGTTACCGGGGGGGGAGGGGGCGGGGGAGGCGGCTTCCAGAGATTAGAGAGAGACTGACCGATCTTCTTTCATTTCGTTCAAGAATAGAGTTCGGTACGCACTACCTGGTATGTTCTTCCACTCTTTGCTATGGTTGGTATGATAGCGTTGTGGCAGTACCCAGTCAAGTGTAGCAATGTCCAGTCAAGGTTGTGTTTTCTTTGTGTTGGCATAAAAACATAAAAACATCGGAAACATCCCACTTTACTTTTATCAGCGCTCACTGCACTGCACTGCGTCGCGTCGCGTCGCGTCGCGCCACGCAGGGGGGGATAGAGCGTCCCTCTTTTTATTTTACAAGCAGCAAGGCAAGAAGAAGAAGAAGAAGAAGAAGAAGAGCGGCTTTATTGGTTGTTGACGCATGCTATCATAACGGTAGAGGTGCACCTGCATACAGGACATTTTCTGAGGCTCCTTACGTGAGGAGGTCTATACTAATAGTAAGTCATAGTAAGCCACCTGCCTTTGGAGGAAAATAAAAGGGCTACACCCGATGAACAACCCCACGGCCTCACTACACAATGAAAACGATTTACAACACGATAATGAAAGCCCGACGATTTATTTAGCGTTAAAGAGCCCGTTCATTCAGAAAAAAAAATCACCCAAAACGTGCGACCTCTATCGCAGCAGGCGTCTGTTGTGTGTTGAGCATTTGACGCCCGTCGGTCATGCATTTGACATCTCCGTCATACACTGATATCCCGTCAGGCACTTCTACTTTATGAGCGAAGCATATAACCTCAGCTCCGGCGACATCAAGTCACAATGAAAACTAATTTTGTTTTCAGCCGATATCTCGCCCGCAATAAAAACACCCGACCATAAACATCCCGACATATACAGCAAGCAAAACTCCCCGGGAATCCTCTAGGTTTTACGTACCTAAAAGCCTTCTATAACATGAACTCCAATATATCTTGTCTGATCGAAAGCTTTCTGTGCGGCCGTCCGTCCGTCTGCCCCCGCCCCCTCAATTCCAGAAGCTCAGAACCTACGCGTCTGTTTTTCTAAACGGTCGGACACTCACCGAAGCACCGTCTTTTTTGTGTGTGTCCGAGGAAGCACCGTCATTTTCTCGGCAAGGCAGTGGGTCTGACCTCAGCTTTCCCCGAATCCTCGGCGATGTCGGACCGCCCCTTGAACCCCTTCGCGCTACTGCACATGCAACCCGCGTTTCCTTCAATACGAATACTCATACCCCCCCCCCCCCTCCCGATTGATTCGACACTTACCAACCATATGCAACAAAGTCCGCCTCAACAAGCGGTGTTCTTAGTATAGAGGGTATAGGCTCACCCTTAATGCGACCCGGCCCAACACCTCACGACGCCTCGCGCTTGGTGCGAGCAAATGTTCTACCTGGTCGGTGAAAACTCGGCGCGCTCTGTCCCGGCATTGCAGGGATGCGAGGGTCTACGGTCTTACGACTACGGCCATGCATGACATGATGAGTACACCCCGGCCTCCAACCCTCCTTCTTGCTATTTTTGGCGGCGTTCTCTATGCCCCCCCCCGCCCCATAGCTGGGACGTTGGGGGAGGGGCGTCTCCGTTACCGCCTGGAATTTTCCTCGCGGTGGTTGTACTTTCCCGCCACCGTCCGCCTTCGTGTTGTTGTCACCCCAAACTCTTTCATGACGCGGTGCGCGTTCTTCGTCTACCACCCCGCGCCCCCCCCCCCCTTTCCCACGCAACGGTACGGGTAGTGGTAGCTGCTTCGACGCGAATGTTTCACCTTCCACGGATGATGATGATGATGGTACACAGCTGGCGTGGTCGCGATGGCCACCGCCGTCGCCGCCGCCGCCGCCACTGTTACCGCCGACAGCAGCGTTACCCGAGGCGGCGGTCAAGTAGAACTTGACCACCGAGCTTCCCCCCCCGTCGCTACAGATACCCCTCATCGACCCTAGAACGATCGCGGGTCGGTCGTTGGAGAGGTCATCCTCACCGTCCTCGGCCGCCGTCTCACGGAAGAAGAGCGATTCAAGCCGCCTGGTACCGGCGGCAGGATCCCCATCATCATCAGCAGCAGCTACAGGTGTGAGCTCCGCGCGCAGCTCCCAGCCGGCGGGCACCCGCGGGTGGTGAACCACTAGCTCGTGATCCCAAACGACCGATTCTAGGGGCGACGGCGTGTTTTTCTTCGATTTCCCCTGATCCCAAACAGCAACAACGCCACCCTTGTTCCTGCAACGCCCCCCCTGTTTCTTCTCGTCTCTGCGGGCGAGTACGAGTCCCCCCGCCGGACGTCGCGGGTGAGCGGACGGGGGGGGGTGCCTATCGCGCAGACGCGAGGAGAGACCACCTTGGGGCCAGACCCATCCCATATGCTTGCCGTCGTTGTGAATGTTTCCCTTCCCCGGTTGGCCCGCCCTCAACGCGACAGTGGGACGCCTGCTGCGTGGTGTGGCAGAAGCTCTACTGAGTACACCGCCACCGCTGCCGCCACCGCTGCCTCCACCACCGCTACCACCGCCGCCGCCGCCGCCGCCACCGCCGCCGCCGGCGTCGCCGCTGAGCCCGGAGCCCGGTGCAGGAATTTTCCGAGCCCTCAAGGTGCGTCGGTACGGTAAGCCGTGCCCCGCCGTGGTGTAATAAAGCAAGTTTTCCTCCTCGTTGAAAGCTGTCCTACATCGGGAGTTGCAATCACTCACTACTGCTTCTTCTTCCCTTTCAGTACCATCTCCCTTCACGATGCTCAGAGTGTGAGGGCCTGCTCCGTTGCTGCTCGCCCTCGTCCTCGCCCTCCTCCTGCTGCTGCCCCGGGTTCCGATATTGCTCCTGCTCCTGCTCCTGCTCCTTCTCCTGCTCCTCTTCCCCCCCTCACCGATTTTCCGCTCGGTTTGGCCCCGGATACTTTGCTTGCAGCAGATCCGTCTCCGCCGGGCATCGTAACAATGGATGCGATCGATGAAGTACGGGTTCGAGGAAAAGTTTTTGAGCCATTGTGTGAACTCTAGGACGGTCACCAGGCGACCCTTGACCATCGCCTCGAAGTCGATTCGGTGCTCCACCCCGGCGCCGTGGAGGGCTACCGCAATGATCTGTGTTGTTGGAGAGATTTAGACAGACCGTGGGACGCATGATACGATAAAGGTTCACCATGTGTTTTTTTTTTCTTCAGGGTGGCCACTTGAGGAGCTCTATACCGTTTTGCGGGGGGACTGAAAGTGCTACCGTACCCAATGAAGAAAACCGATGGCCTACGGTAGCACTTTTATTGCAAAATATAGAGAATTCCAGCGATTTTGGTTCAAGAAGTCTTTAATAGGTCATTCAGAAAACGATTCAGCCAAAAAAAGGTATACCATGTACCTCTATCGTAGCCCGTGTCGCGAAAAAGCTGCGACGTATCGCTCTTTCTGTCCGGAAATATAATGAACTTTGTTACCTTCATCTCATAGTTCAAGGGTAGCTTATATTTTGGGCCAGAGCGCTATAGTGCTCACCAAGGTGAAAAAAGTTGTTTTTGTCCGGGCCTGAAAATAGGCGAGCCTTTTGCCTTTGGTGATAATGACGAGGTTTGATAGGCTAATGGCATATAAAACTGTTGGTTGCTTTTGGCCTGTCGGCATAGGCGGGTACGGCCGGCGTCCGTTGACGCCGACACCACCAGGGGGAGAAGAGTTGACACAATCCGGACGGGAGCTTCGGTTTTTAAGACGCACACATTATTCGAACGACACCCAAAGGCTACGTAAGAAAAATCGCTTCCCAATACCTGGCATGGGCTAGCCCCAACCTTCGCCCACCACCTTATTATACATAGCGGTTGTTATACGCATTCCGGGGGGGCTATTGTGATAAGTAGTACAATCAGTACCCACGATGGACCCAAAAACCGCGTAGTATTCCCCCGTGCCATATTTAATCCTGATTCTCACTATGTTCCCCCGCAATAATAGTAGAATATTTTCCGAACAATGTCTGGGAAAATTGGAGTAGTATAAGAGTGGCAGACGAAGGAGTTTGTTTCGAACCAAACTATTTTTTTGCTTGCCTTAAAGTTGTTGGTGACCTCGTGCTCCAGCACGCCGCCATGCTTGCCCCAGACGATACCGTTCATCCTTACTTTGCCCGGAAAGAGAGCGTCCAGGATTTGGGCGTAGAAGCATCCCGCGGCCGTTTCCCGTAAACACGAAATGGGCTCCGATCGGGAGTCTCCGCCATCCAACTGGGCATACAGTATATATATACATGTACGTACGTAAAGCAGCGGGAAATAAGACTAAAAACTAAAACTAAAAACATCCCCAAGTTTTAGCAGCGCGGCAGGGTCGAAAAATTAAAAAAAAACGCCAACCGCGCCAAAAACAAACTTGGGACCGTGCCCCATGCCTCATCGCGTAGACGTTCAGTGAAAGAAGTCCGAGATGTATTTACGTGGAGGGGCATATAAATCAGAACCCACGATAGACGAACAAACCCTAGGTATTCCCCTTGCTTACACACCGTATTTGCTTCTGTTGTTTCTACGTATATACCTCCTTACGCCCCTGCCAAAAATGTAGGCCTTTCTTGTGAGCTGGTGAGTGACAATGGTTTGTTGTTGTGGATGAAGTTATGCTACCACAGGACCAGGTGCAGTCGTAGTAGAACAGGCAGGTTTGATTAAAAGAGAAAAACCACAGAGTCTACTCTCTACTCTGTCAGTTAGGGTGATTTAGCTCTGTGCCTATCTTCGGCCCACTGCCGCCGGTACGATAGCTACCCCAGGTACGACGTAACCTGCAGGTAACCTCCTGAATGAGTTTTCACCTGGAGCACCGTGTTGATCCATGTTATCAGCTGGCTCGACGACAATCTCATCGCACCGCCGGCAATGTGGGAGCCCATGAGCCCATCGGTGTGCACAGGTTCAACAGTAGTAGTCGTAGTAATAGTAGTACTGTATGTAGTACTCTTTGCCGTTATTGAGCTACAGCAGCAGCAGCAGTACTTCACCACAGGTGGTGCATACTTTCGTTGGTAGTATAGAGCTACTTGTACTACTACTGCATTCCGTCACTGCGCTGTGTGTCCTGCGAAACATAAAGAGAAGCAAGTACGATGCGGTGTAAACGTGCAAACTGGACTGCTACGCATCAGTTGAACGTACACGGCGAGTATCGTTAGGTGTAACTGATCCCTATACTACTTGCTGTTGTACACCGATCCGCGCCTTGTTTTTTTTTTTTTCATTTTTTTTCCATCGTTTATTATATACAAGAATATTGAATTTGCCCTATTACTTCTTCTCCGGCTCCCTCTCTTTCGTTCGTAACTTAGATCCGGGGTCACATAACCGTGCTTACGAGCGGGTGGATGCATCCCTCCAGCTGGGCTTGGGATGGTATCCCAACGGCTGCCGGTACTTCATAGATCCGAAATCCGAATACATACATATGCATAGATCATAGCATACCCACCCGCCCTGCTCCACATAATCCAATCCACAGGAGGTTACGAGTATCTCTTTCAGAATAGATTGCCAATGATTTCAAAGCTTAGCGCTGGTGCTCAAATGCGTCCTGTCGTGTACAATGAGAGCTATGAGAGAACGGGGTACAGGGCGGGCCTCGCGCTTGCACAACCGCAGAGGCACGACGGCGACGGCACGACGAAACACCAAAACGCATCTTGCGGTGTAACCAGTGCCGGTTGGTTCCCCCACAGAGAAATGGTTTTCCATCACCAAGAGGCGTTTTCACTGGCAACAACTGCACCGCACACCCACCGCACAAAGCAGTCCCCAAGCAGTCCACCAGAACACCCCCAGCAGAGTAGCACCATGGCCACTACGTGCGACATTTCGTTCGATGAGATGGCAGTGGCCCTGAGCTACATCAGCCTCGGAAGCGGAGCCGCGGCGGCACCTGCCGCGTCCACGGCGAGGGCACTCCCGGCTGCGCCCGCCAAGAAGGCGGAGGCGCCTGCGGATGACGACGTGAGATACGTAGACACCTGTCAATGGGCTGTAGGCAGGCAGCCAGCAGCAGGGGCTGCCTGCGACTAGACGGCAGGCATAAGACTGATGTGTGTGTTGCAAAACATGCTTGCCTTGATAAAAGTTTGCAGCTCAAACTCTGGCAGCTTTGCTTCTCAAATCCCTCTCAAGTTCCGAGTTGTAAAAGGTGGTGGTGGTGCTTTTGTATGGTTTCGTACCGAACGAAAGGTTCTCTCGTACCAGTTACGACGGTATTGCTGCTGCTGTGCTCTACGCGCTACGTACTCGTACCGTACACCGCCGTGCATCCGTACTCGTACATCGTTATGCATGTACGGGTATATGCCTGGCATTTTCAGCACTCATAGGGTACAGCAGTACTCTGTATGCTGCGCGTGTCGGCTTTTGTTCGGAGCTGGCGGTGATTTTCTTGTAACCGGTATGTACCGTATTGCATCGATCGTATTGCACATATCGTTGTTTGATGTTTCGACATTTCACGTACGTACCGGCACTGGCCTCGAAGTCTCAAGAGTCTCGGCATCTCTCCACTCTCTTGTGTTGGTTTGGTTTACAGCTGAGAAGTCGTACAGCAACAACGTCGTACGTAGCTACGTACACAGCAGTAGCAACAGACCGCAGCAAGGCTTAATGGTGATGATGCATGCAGTACGATAGTGCTCGTATGTTCATACATACTCGTACTGCTGATATTATTAGTATGTATCGCTCCGCCTATGGGAAAGATGACAGCAACCCGTACATGTAAGTACCTGGTACATACTCGTAGCTCTTTATTAATAGCTTTACCTTTGCTGCTGCAGATCGCCGAGTCTCGTATTACCGCGTCTGGCGTAAGAAACCACCCCGGGTGGTACTTTTTTCGCTTATTAATAGTGTTTTTTTTATCACCCGGGGTGGTTTCCTGGTGGTCGGGTGGTACCTACAAACAGTAACGTACCCCCTGTGAATAATGGACACGAGTTACTCGAGTTCTGCTTCTTTTATCACCGGGGGGTGTCTTCACGTGGAGTGTGATTCGTAGCCGTACACCGGTATACAATGGCTAAGGTTTGCTACATACACTTGACACGTATATACGAGTATATACCAAGGCCCCAGAGGGGGGTGATAACACCGGGGGTGATACCTCACGCCGCGAAAATTGGCACCCCACCGGCAGTTTGCTTCAATAACGAACGACTACGTAGGAGATGGTACTCCAGAGGCACTCTCCCCATTAAAGCTACTATCTGCGCTATATACTCGTGTATGTTAAACCCTGCGCACCACACCACCGGTGTGGTATTCCGAACTACGGGTACTGATAGTCAGTCGGCCCATTTAGGTGATAACTCACATTTTATCACGCGATTCAGAAATAGCTCAGCTATACCGGTACCGACCCCGAGTGACATTCTGTTTTTGTACTGATTGGAAGGCGTATCGGCCCAGGGGGGGATGGTATCTAACTAACCCTCTCCGGTGATAAACCTGGCCCTGTTTTTTCTCTTCGGTTTAGTGTTTTATCACCGGGGGGTGGTTTCCTGTGGTGGGTTGGTGTCACGAAACGTGCTTACACGAGCGCACCAATTTGGAACTCCGTAGGTTAGAATGGGCTTCGTTCGTGTATATGATATGCCGTCCCCGAGTCCCGAGCACAGGCTGTGTTTTCGTTCGTCCGTTGTGCCGATAGGTAAACCCAACGTGCTGCTCTCTCTCTGCTGCTGCTGCGCTGCTGCTGTCGTCGTTGTGAAATGTCAATGTTCCATGAGATTGGACGAGTTGTGTTAGTCCGGGTCCCCTTGTGCCGATGATACCAATCTTAACCTTTTGTTTTTTTACTGCTGCTGCTGCTGCTGCTGCTGCTGCTGCTGCTGCTGCTGCTGCGCTACTTTTGCTGTCTGTCGCTTTTGTGAAAACGGTAATGTTTAATTATTAGATGGACGACTTGTTCGATGACGACGAGGAGGAGGCGGCGCCGGTGAAGGAAGAGTCGCGCGCCGACAAGATGGCGGCTGCTAAGGCCGCCAAGGACGCCAAGAAGAAGATCGACAGGCGAGAAAAAAAACAAAACAAAACAAAACAAAACAAACAAACAACCAACCAAGTGAGCAAACAAACAAACAAACAAACAAACAAACAAACAAACAAACAAACAAACAAACAAACACAAACACAAACAAACACACATGGACAAACAAACAAACGAACAAACAAACAAAGACAGACAGGCAGACAAAAACAAACTGGAAAAATAACCCGATGCTACGGTATATGACGCACGATAGCCCACCCTCCTTGAACGCTTTTGGGAGCTGGTATGATTCATCACCCGGGTGATAATATAACACACCCCCTCCGACGATTTTTCAAGCTGACTTTCTGGACAATGGAGAGGGTTCCGGTGCAATCGCCAAACGATGAGTCTGTTGTGTATAAAAGGTTTCGTAGAATTATTTCTAAAATGCACCATTTTCGTTGGAGAAAATTCGTTTCGGAAATCCGTCCCAGGGAGTGGGTGTGTTATCTCAAGTGTTGTACTGTTACAGGGGGGAACATAGTGGTCAGGACCAAATATGCTTAGTAAAAATATTTTAAAGGTACATACGGGTTTTTGTGTACGTGACGGGTCCTGATTACTATGGTCCCCCGTAATATGTACACGTGTACACGTACGGTATTCCTCGTTAAGCGCACGCGTGTCATGAGTCGGGATCGTGGACGTGCCGTGGCCGCCGTGTACCTTTGCGCTATCTCTCAAGGTCGCGGTTTGGGACAGTTGCCGACGCAATGCACCCCCCCCCCCCCCCCTCCCGCTCCGATTCAAAGGATGCCGCTGGAAGTCAATGGTCAAATGTGATTAGGCAAGCAAACAAATGAGTTACGCCCCCCCCCCCGCCCCCCGCCCCCTTTTTTTACGCAATTCAGAAGACACCTCAGATATGTGAGATCGCAAAAATCGTCATCGAAGCGCGTCTTTGCAAGCTGCGTGTGATATCATATGTGATGTATATATATATAGAGTTCGCACGATAAAAATACCCCATAGAGATATATAACGACGACAGGTGGCTTACGCTACTAATAGTATACCCACTCTATCACGTCAACTCGTCGGAACACTATACGTATACCTGATATGTTTATTTCAGACTGTTTAATTATAATTTTTATTTTTATTTTTATTCTCCCCCCACAAATAGACGCACACTTCCTGAATTCTACAGCCTCAGATTGTGTCCCCCTCATACGGGATGTACACCCTACATGAGGACATGTAAAATCCGTAAGTACGCACGATCGAAGTATTACACTCAGCTAGCAAAGATGAGCTTCGACGAAATCCTCGAGCTCACAGCTGTTGTTTTTTTTTAATTTTTTGAATATACATATATTTCTGTCGTGCATGCTACTGGGTGTGCTACTGGGTGTGTATGGTATGACCTCGTGAAGGTTTAGCACACCTCGAACACATGATATACAGTAGATCATTCCCACTTCACGATCTATAAGCAGTAGACCTTTCAAGGCAGAAATATTCCCGATCTTGTTTATATGATCTGTATGATCTGTATGATCTGTATGATCTGTATGATCTTTCTACAGTAGGTGACACATGACTCCTGGGTTGGATCTGTACTATTTTAACCCTTTTAGAACTGCAGTCCCGTTTTGGGGACAATCCACACTAATTCTAAGTAATTTGTCCCCAAAACGGGACTCCAGTCCTGTAAATCCAGCACAACCTATCACAACGGTAGGAGAGGTGGGGAACTAGATCGTGATCTAGATGATAGATGATGTACTGTAGATAGATAGATCATGATCTGTCTGATGTGTGGAGGCTTCAGATTTTGTGTGGACTCGCTCCCACCCCCCCCCCGCCTGACTGTCTCCTCTCCTCGGTTTGCCGTTTTTTTGTTGTGTGTGCGTGTGTGTTTCCGTGTTCTTTTCGTGCCGCCAGGTCACAGATCGTGTTCGAAGTCAAGCCGTGGGAGGCAGAGTCGGACTTGAAGGGTTTGTTCGAGAAGATCCGCAAGGTACGACGTATGTATGTATATGTACGAGTTTATGTGTATATATGTGTATCTATTCATATATATGTATGATGTTATCACAAAGTGTTGTAAACCGTATACTTCGAAGTATTAGTATTCGTATTTACGAGGTATTGAAGAAATAGCTATTTATTGTGCGTATATACTTGTATGTGATGTATACGAGTATCAAGTATCACGAGTGATACTGCTGCTTGCTTCTGATTATACATACCGTATTTTGAAGCATATGCAATAGTATAAATCAGGAAGAGTCTCGTCTGTACTACAAACACTTCGTCTGCGTGTTTAGGCTGCCTTTTTTCTATGTTCAAAATTCCTGTGTTTTTGCGTTGAAGTACCCACTACGTAATGCTGCTGCTGCCGCTGAGTCCTGAGCTTGGTGCCCACCCGTTGTAACACTTTTGACTGTAAAACCTACACATTAACTCTGTACTGACCCCGCCTACCTCGAAAAAATCTCGGAATGAACACACAACATGAGGAGTTTGTGCGGAGTAATTCATTTATTTTTTCAACATATTTTGTCGAAGCTCTGGCCAAGCCGTAAACCCTCCTGTTGAGAAAAAAAAGACTAAAAAAAGAACCGAACACGAACCGAACAGGAACCGAATAGGAACCGAATAGGAACCGAACATGAACCGAACAGGAACCGAACAGGAACCGAATACGAACCGAATAGGAGCCGGATAGAAACCGGGTAGGAACTGGGTAGGAACCGCATAGAAACCGCGTAGGAACTGAAAAAAATATTATAACCAACCGCTCTTCTTTTTGCCGCCGCTCGTCCCTCTTTTGTTGTTGACCGTGCAAGGTTGAGATCGCCGGGCTCACATGGGGGGAGGCACACAAGCTCGTACCCGTGGCGTTCGGTGTGAAGAAGCTGGTGCTCTCTTGCGTAGTGGAGGATGACAAGGTACGTCACGGGGCCAAGTGTGTAATGTACCACTCTGTCTTCTGTCTCAAAACATAAGGACCATATGAGTTTTATGTTTATGTACAAACAGTGCTTATATTTAGGGACAAAGTGTTGTGTTTTTTTTTTCAGTTTTTTTCCCAGAACTGCGGATGCCCCCCCCCCCACCTTCCTCCTTCTACCCCTCTCCCCCCTCATCTTCCTCCTCCTACCC
>MEHQ01001496.1:424124-444189 GCA_008828725.1 Saccharina japonica | reverse complement strand
CCCCGGGGGGTAGCGTGACCTTCCTCCTTCCGTCGGAAATATTTAAAACATACATATATTTGAAGTCGAGACAACAAGAAAACACTTTTGACGAGTCTATCTATACCAGTCTTGCCAGACCCCCCCCCTTTGTTTTCCTATCGCACGCTTCAAGCCCGTGCAAAGTACTTGTTGTCGTGCACCACCCGCACATATACGGGCTCCCCAAGGTAAAAGGTTAAGGTTTAGGGTGAATAGGCTCCGCTTCTCTTCTCACCTCTGGCGCGGAGGCACCCTCGACCTCAGACAGACGCTTCACGGCCAGCTCGTCGTCGTCGTTCCACTCCTTCGAGCTCGCCGTCGTCATCGTCTCCGCGGCGAGCAGCAGGTCGCGGAGGTCTCCGTTCAAGTTGGCCGGCAGGACCAAGTCGGTGCCGAACGTGAAGACGGGGGACTCGAACCCGAGCAGGATGGAGGACGCGCGCGAACTCACCCGGCTGGAGTAGTCGGCCCCGCGGCCGTCGCTGTACGCCACAAGGAGCTCCCCTCGAGGGGAGTGCGTGTCCTTGGAGGTGAAGCTTCGCGAGATGAGGGACCCCGCCGTGAGGTAGTAAATGAGCTCCACGCCGGGTCCGCAGTGCTTGTCGGCGAGGAGGGCGGAAAATTTGGCGTTGCTCGATCTTGCAACCTCGACGCCCGGAAGGTGGCCGAAGGTACTGCGAAAGGGGGAACGAATGCGTTTACGGTATATATAGAGAGAGAGTAAGTTGCGGCGCGATGAAAAACAGGATGGAGGTGATGTGTGCCAGAGGTGGCCGGTCCGCGCTACAGTATTGTGTACCAGTACCTGGTATAAACCATAAACTGGTAGGCTACGGTAGTTGGAGAAAAAATCGTGTACCGGTACCTGGTATACACTGGTAGGTTACGGTCGTTGGAGAAAACGTACCAGGTACTGATTAGGGTCAGCCGAAACACGTTATTTATTCGTCCCGACCAACACCAGGCGAAGCCAAAAACAATAACACCAATCGTACGGGGGAGCATACTGCTGTAGTAGTGCAGCAGTAATCAAAACTGAATAGGGTGTGTACTCATTAGGGGGGATGTCAGACACATGGTTTTTGGGTCCATCTTGGGATCTGATTATATACTATTAATAGTGTTACTATAGCCCCCTTTAATAGGGCACAGGGCGCACCCGCCATGGGGGGGGTCTATGATTGACCTATCAAGAGGTATTTGCGCGTAATATACTCGGCGAGCGTAAATAGTCGTGGTAAGATGGGGAGATAATACTCTCAGGTGGTGACAAAAGCTCATGGGTGTGCGTGTGTGTGCTGCTGCTTTGCGCCCGTCCGGAAACGATTATACGAGAGGCGTTATTATTAGTAGGTGATGTAAACGTTATCATAGGCACGAGAGTGGCCTCCACTCGTACGTAAACGTGCGCATGATGCGCGCGCCGAAATCGTTTTGTAACATGGTGTCCGATCGGATAATCGAAATCGAGTTTCCACGCGCCGCGTTAGTTCTCGCAACACATACACCCTCGGGTACGGTTTAAAAACACTACTTGTCAGTTCGCGAGACAAGCGTACCCACACGACGGATAGATATTAACCTTCCAAACCTACTATAGGCCGTACATATCAGGAGGGGGGCGGATCGAGACACATGCATAAGACCATACCCATGCAACATCGCACAGATCATCATCCCCTTGAGCAGGAAGGCGAACGATCGATCGACTTACCGGTCGAAGAGCTGGAAGTCCTCGTCGCTGACGGCGATGGCGGTGCGCATGCCGGGCATGAAAGTCTGCACACTGCGCACCGTGGCATCTGTCTCGCCGACCAGTTCCGCGCTGGAGGAAACGAACGCGCACAGGTCACCGAAGACGATGTCCTTCTCGAACACCATGGCGGCAAAACGGTCGAAATCTTCGTCCTCGTCGCCGCCCGAGCTGCTGCTGCTGCTGGCCATGCTGTCGTGGTAGGCGGCGACAAGCGCACCGCCAGTGACATCTTCGATCGCCGGTTCCTCCGTAACCTCTTGCGAACGTCTATTTGGATGGGACCATTGGGGGAGGGGTCGTCAGAAGGGGAGAATACTGCAACAAAGGCAAGGCTAACGGGTCGGACATTTTTTAAATATCACCAGTCAGGTAGGGTCGGGTGAGAAGGTTTTCAAACTGTCACGGGTCGGGTTGGGTCACCCTCACTCGGGTCACCCTTACTCGACCCGACCCGCGAGGTTTGACCCGACCCGTGAACATAGCCCGGCAGAAAATGAGACAAGAGCGAGGCCGAAACAAATAACGCCTTCAAGTTCCAGGTTGAAAGTCTTGACATAGCGTGTATTAACTTATTTAGACCCGCACCAACAGTTTTGAGGGACAGTGCACTTGCTATTAGTGTGAGAAAATCCGAAGCTTGTTGTAATGGTTCCAAAACCGTACGTGAGTGGTTTGCTGATGACACACGGTGCGGCTTAAGCCAGAGGAAACTCAAAACATGCTGCTGTTCGTCGACGCGGAAGATTAGTGCTATCACCCAGATATACGTATATAATCTATTTTGTGAGACACACAGAACATGTCACATTGATTTTGAAACTACTGCTGTGACACTACGCACGTGTGCGAGACATCACGCTTCCTATAGCCCCTCTCTGGTTGAACGCTTAACACCACCATCACCCCTTCTGTGAATCGGACACGCCCAATCACACTACGTACGGCATACTCGGAACGGCCGGACCACAACAAGAAGTCAACGGGAGCAACTCCACTCACTCTGCTGCTGCTGCTGCTGCTGATAACCGCCGTCTGCTCAGCTCCTCATCCCGACCCCCCATGGCGGCGGCGGCAAGCTCCTTCCGAATGTCGCCATTCGTGTACTCCAGCTTGTCACAGACGAAGGCGTCGCTCCCGACAGAGCCGGCCTCTTCGGCAGCGGCCACGTCCGTGTAGCAAGTCCGGCAGTTCTTCCCGAAGGTGTCGCCGTCGCAGCCTTGTGTGTGGTGCAGAGGGTTGTCGTCGGAGCAGATGGAGTCGCAGACGCGAATGGTGCTTCCGCTAGATTTGCAGCCCGGGGTGCAGCCTCTGTTCTTCGAACGTCTGTAGGGACAATTGTGGGTATACACGGGTGTTTGAGGGCAAACGGCGTGGCGTGAGCAGGAGAGGGTTGTGCATGAGACACCGGGGAGGTGGGCGGGCGGGCGGGCGGGCGCTAGTAAAACAAGGCTTGAATTTCGAAACAACTGAGACACGGCTCGAAAGTTCGGAGTCTTTGCGGGTACAATACCACGTTTATTCGAGGCTCGTAACCTGTTGAATTTTATTTGTTTGCCATAGGAGTGGCACGTCGACGGTATGCGACAAAACGAGAAAACGACCTCGCACTCCTAGGAAGGTCAGAATGAAAAACAAACCGGATCGCTACAACCTATTGGTTCGAAATCTAAACACCGCTTGCATACTGTTTTTCAAAATTTAACGACCCTTATACAATAGGACACGTTGTTCATCTTACTCTGCTGGAGGCGAGACACAGCCCATACCTGCCGAAATGAGCGAAATCCATTTTTTTTCGTTTTTGTTTTCACTAGGTTTTAGAGACCACCCCTATTTTTGTTTCGCTGGTGGGCGGAGGGGTGAGGGGGGTGGTATACTTCATTTTCATGCATGGCCGTAGTCGTATGACCATAGGCCCTCGCATCCCTACAATGCCGGGACGGAGCATTTCGGGTTTTCACCGACCAGGCAGAGGGGGGAGGGGGGGTTATTAAAAAAAAGTTGGTGGGGTGTCAGGGACTCGGATCCTTGTGTACCCTTGGGCACGTATATTTTTGGTTAATTCAATTTTGCTAGGTTGATCCAACATGAGGCTACATCAGTCAGACGTATGGCCGGTCAGCATCAAGCTCGCCCGAAGGTGTACCAGTAAATCACTGAACGGACGCTCTCGGGCCAACACGTACAGGTATAAAACACCACGATTACGGTGTGGGAAAAGAAAGAGAGAGAGTGACGCTCAGGGATCGTACTGAGACATCTGAAGCCCAGATTTGCAGTGCGTCCGAAATGTAACGCCAAGCATATACTGTAAACGCACCTGACTGACTGCAGCAACATTCCGGATCAGCCTAACAGCTATCCCCGTCACCTCTACACAATCGATATTAATCGGTCATTCAAGAACAAAAACTCCCTGGCTGACCCCTATCACACCTGCTATAAACTGGAGAAGCCACAATCAGAGGATGACGTAACACTCGATCGGCCGACAGGAACCCACGGCTATATAACAAGAGAAAACAAATCGCACTCACGTTTCCAACAGCCGCTGCCTCTGCACGCCCGTGTTCTTGTCCTGCATGTCGGGAGAGTCATCGTAGGCAGTGGCGGGCTCCAGAGTGTCGCACATGATGGCATCGTTGTCGGCATCTTTTGCGGCGGCCATGGTCGTGTAGCAAGTCCGGCAGTTCTTCCCGAAGGTGTCGTCGTTGCAGCCTCGTGTGTCGTACAGGGTTTCGTCGCCAGAGCAATCGGCATCGCAAAAGCGGGTGACGTCTACGCCGTCTTCGCAGCCCGAGTTGCAACCGCTGGAATCGCTGGAAAGGTATATAATAGACACGCACGATACAACCACGCGTCAAGGCAGTTGACGTCTACGATATGTGCGGCAGTGTGCCGATGGTGCATTCACTTTTTCAGGAGCGAGAGAGATAGTAGCCCAGGCATCGAGTCGTGGGTTTTATCGTGGGTTTTATCTCCACCAAAAAAAAAGAAAAAATAGCAGTGCAGTCTACAAGTGTGAAGGCGAAGTAGAAGGAAGGCCCACCCTGCAGCAACATCACACTTCATATATCCCCTCTCTGGTTGAACGCTAACATTACCATCACCCCTTCTGTGAATCGGACACGCCCAATCACACTATGGCATACTCGGAACGGCCGGACCACAACAAGAAGTCAACGGGAGTAACTCCACTCACTCTGCTAACCGCCGTCTGCTCAGCTCCTCATCTCGACCTCTGTTCTTCGAACGTCTGTAGGGACAATTGTGGGTATACACGGGTGTTTGAGGGCAAACGGCGTGGCGTGAGCAGGAGAGGGTTGTACATGAGACACCGGGGAGGTGGGCGCGAGGGCGGGCGCTAGTAAAACAAGGCTTGAATTTCGAAACAACCAAGACACGGTCTCGAAAGTTCGAAGTCTTTGCGGGTACCGTACCACGTTTATTCGAGGCTCGTAACCTGGTGATTTGTTTTTGTTTACCATAGGAGTGGCACGTCGACGGTATGCGACAAAACGAGAAAACGACCTCGCACTCCTAGGAAGGTCAGAATGAAAAACAAACCAGACCGCTGTGATCACATAACAAAATGAGCGAAATCCATTTTTTTTCTTTTTTTTTCACTAGGTTTTAGAGACCACCCCTATTTTTGTTTCGCTGGTGGGCGGAGGGGTGATCTTTTTTCAATTTTTTTTTTATAGGCTGATCCAACATGATTCTGCATCAGTCAGACGTATGGCTAGTTAGCATCAGGCTCGCCCGAAGGTGTACCAGTAGATCGCTGAACGGACGCCCTCGGGCCAGCACTTAGATATATACACCACGAGTACGGTGTGGGAAAAGAGAGAGAGAGAGTGACGCTCAGGGATCGTACTGAGACATCTGAAGCCCAGATTTGCAGTACATCCGAAAGGTAACGCCAAGCATGTACAGTATACGCACCTGGCCGACTGCAGCAATATTCCGTATCAGCCTAACAGCTATTATCCCCATCACCTTGACACAATCGGACACGATCGACATGAATCGGCCGTTCAAAAACAAAAACTCCCTGGTTGACCCCTATCACTCCTGCTATAAACTGGAGAAACCACAATCAGAGGACGACGTAACGCTCGATCGGCATAGACTGCGCGCCACAGGCAGTTTCCGTCGGCTTGTACGGCGTAGGCAGCAAAAGGGGCACGCAACTTCACAGGCAAAGAGAACAAAAATCGCACTCACGTTTCCAACAGCCGCTGCTTCTGCACGCCCGTCTTCTTGTCCTGCATGTCGGCAGAGCCATTGCCGTCGCCAGTGACGTACTCCAGAGTGTCGCACATGATGGCATCATTGCCGGCGGCGTCGGCATCCTTAGCGGCGGCCATGCTCGTGTAGCAAGTCCGGCAGTTCTTCCCGAAGGTGTGGTCGTCGCAGCCTCGTGTGTGGTACAGGGGGTCGTCGCCAGTGCAGACGGCATCGCAGACGCGGATGACGCCTTCGCCGGATTTACAGCCCGAGTCGCAGCCAGTGGAACCGCTGGAGCCGCTGGAACCGCTGGAAAGGTATGTAATAGACACGCACGATATAACCACGCGTTAAGACAGTCGACGTCTATGATATGTGCGGCAGTGTGGCGATGGTGTGCATTCGCTTTTTCAGGAGCGAGAGAGATAGCCCAGGTATCGAGTCGTGGGTTTTATCGTGGGTTTCATCTCCACAAAAAAAGTAGAAGGAAGGCCCACCCTGCAGCAAAAATCTTGCGCGAACTACGCTAACTGCTACCAGGTATAACAAATACCTGG
This sequence comes from Saccharina japonica, assembly GCA_008828725.1. Lineage (NCBI taxonomy): Eukaryota > Phaeophyceae > Laminariales > Laminariaceae > Saccharina > Saccharina japonica. Next base: position 437,625 of record MEHQ01001496.1, on the reverse strand, counting down.
TTGTACTGCTATTTTTAGTATCGAGCAGACAATAAAAAAAACGGGTTTTAATATTTTCGAGCGGTCTCACAAGACCATGATTGGTTCAGGAATGCACCTCTCACTAACCCCTTCAGATCAGCACCCGCGATTTTGAGGAAACACTACTTGGAATTAGTTATAGGATCGTTTTTGCAGTAGGGGAAAAGGGTTACAACTTGATCGTATTTTCCCTACAGAGTTGCATGCGCTATCTACTCGCTCTAGTAATAGATGGCCACAAGTAAACTTTTGCGTGCTTCATTTTCCCCCCCCCCCCGGGTTTTACAGACGCACAAAAACAAACTCACCCGTCATCTTGTAGCCGCCGCCTTCTCTGCATTCGCTTCAGTCCCTGGTTACCGTCCGAACGCTGCTTCTGGCCTTCCTTCCCCGCCCACCTCTTGCGCTTGCCCTTCTTCTTCTTCGAGTCCCCTTTGTGCGCCAGCCCCTTGCCCTGCCTCAGCCCCTTGCCCTGTTTCAATCCCTTGCCGCCGTGGGTCACTCCCAGTCTGCGAGCTTCTTTTGTCCCGAGCTGCAAGTCCGCGTGTTTGTCTTGCTCAACTTCTTCTTTGCGCGGAGGTTCGTGCGTGTCGCACATGATCACGCGCCCGCCCCGGCGCTTGGCAACCTCGTCGGCGAGACGCGCGGTCGAGATGTGGTCGAAGCAGTAGCGGCAAGAAGATCCGTGGCCTCTCCAGTCGCAGTTGTAGTCGCCGTACCGTCCGCTTCCGCAGGAGTCGTCACACACCTTTGAGAGCATCGACAATCGGGGTGGAGTACGAAGTAGATTTAACATGCCGTGAAAGAAGGTCGGGCATCTACTACGTAGGAGAGGCAAACAGGCCTCGAAAAATGGTACCTGGTATGTAGCAAAAACAAAAATCCTCCGGTGTTACTGTAGATATTATTTTGTAGTGTTCATTCATATCGTCTTTTATCACTTGAAAACAAACTGACGCCATCTTCTTACATACGATCGTCAGTGGACGCATACAGGAAAATACTTCGAAAAAACGCGGTCACTTTCTATATGCGAGAACGAACTCGCTTGCCAGCGGGTCTCTTGGTCATTCACCACGCACGGTCCCTCGAACGGAGAGCGCCCATGTACCTTGCATTTCAACCAAGTTAGGTACCACATTATTATCATTTTTATTTGTTTTGTGGGATACAACTTAGACATGTTTTTTTTTTTTGTCCTATATACCATTAATTTTAGAACTAATTACAGGTACGTACTGCTGTAGTACAAACCAAAGTCGAGCCGTAATTTCTGGTAACTCCCAATGTCTTAAATGCTGTCGCGTACCAGTACTTACGTACGTTTTGTTGTATATGTACGTGTGCATGGTATCGTCTGCTAAGCAATTAATGAAATCCACACTATTAATAACTCAAAGCCATTCAATATTCAAAATATTCGTGTGCCTCATTCAACAAAACGAATAAATTCACACTGGTACACAGCTCAAAAGTCATTTAAATTACATAATTCCATCCATCCTCATACCTGGTAGTCCCACCCTACGAATATGAATTTATACATTCACACATATACTTCGTATGTTGTGTACATAGTAGCCAAAAAACGCGACCACATCTGCTCGAAAAACTCACCGTGTCCGTCTTCACCGTACAGTCCGAGCTGCACCCCAGCGCAGACGGAGGGCGCATGGTGTCGCACATCACCACGTGCCTGGCCTCTGCGTCGCCCTCTGTGTAAAACTCGTCCATCTTCCTCAGCTCCGCCTCCGCCTCCAGCGCGGCCTCCTGGTCGGTGTAGCACAGGCGGCAGCTGCCACCGAACTTCTGAGAGTCGCCCGCGCCGCAGAGGTAACCGCCGAAACGGTTTTCCACGCCGCAGGAGGCATCGCAGGCGGTGGAAATGCCGTCGGGAAGGTTGGCGGCGGCGGAGGCGTCGCCGCAGCTTGCCTCGCACCAGATCTCGGACCCGGAAGCTTCTTCCGCCGCTAGTTTCCGGCCGAAGGAGAGGCGCCCGCCGCCCTCGACAGTCCTACCGTGAATGAAGAGGGTATCCCCGGCGACGGCGGTGCCGACGGTGTCCGCGTCAACCTTCTCGAACAGCACGTTGGCGATCTGGTGGGTGGGTGGGTNGAAAGAGTATTGTTGGGCGGATCGAGAGTGTAACGACGGTAAGGATAAAGGTTGATTTAAACCGCCCTAAAGAACTGCAACCGTTTTTTTGGGACATGCATACGTACTACTTGGAATTAGTGTGAGACGTTTTTTTTCAGTACCAGGTATGTACAGTACGTACATACTTCGAAGTATATGGTTGCACTTGGTACGAGGACGTATATACCACAAACAAAAGCAGCAAGCGACGAGATTTTCCGGACATCACCGTCGAACTCACGACAATGTAACGTGCACGCAGGCATATACGAGGAACAAACACGAAAACCAAGCACGCGAAATCTGGTCTCAGCTGTAATTACCGGAGCACGTGGTATAGACTACCTGGTATGTTCGTACGTGACAGAGCAGGGCAGAGTTATTTTTTTTAAGCGAGTTTTTTTCGTTTTTTCTCGAAACCTACATATTATATGTATCATACGAGTGTATGATATGCGTAGGCGTGTAAAAGAGTTTTATCCTGAAATTAGTGAAGGGCAAGCACCTACTGTACCAGGTACTACTGAACGTAGACTGAAGACATCAGAGACACACACTCGTACGGACGTTGAAAGTTCGACCCCGCGAGCTCATGAGGCCCGCTATAGGAGTAGGAGATGATGGTGGCGTGTCCAAAGTTGACGCCCAAGGGATCGAGCTCGTAATAGCAACCCCACCGGCAGCCTAATTCCCGCTAATTCTGCACCACCCACAGGTGCCACCTCCAATTTTGTAGAGTAATCTCGCATCCGAGTTTTTTTGTATCATGTCGTGTATCATACCTGGTACCTGCTGGTACGACGTATCGATTGTCGTACATCAGAGCACGACGTACGAAACGAAAATCCAATTATCGATTGTACGAAAATCCAATCTCGCCGCAGTTGACTTGTTCTTGTAAAACTGCTGTGGCTTGCCTGCCGGCTGTTTACCGGGAAGGAGATGCCTGTGCTTCTTCTGCTGTGCGGTTCTGTAGCAGTTGCTTCGCTTGTTCGTTGTTTGTTGTGTAGTTGCTCTCCGGTGTGCTGTTATGTATACCACTCACACTACAGCAGTACTATATGTACTACTACTTTACTGCTGTACGTGGCTGAATACCTGAGGTATACTGCTGGTGCGGTACTCACCGGATAGATAGGTGATCGGTGATCGTGTGACTGGTGACTGGTGATCTACAGCAGTAGTAGCAGGTAGTATCTTTCGTGAAGGGTCGTGATTTGTGATCACTGCTGCTGTTTGGCTGTCACAACAAGAAGAAGAACATTTAAAAGCAGGAACGTTGCGTGAATCAATTTGTGTATGTACGAGTACTGCTGTATACGAGGACTGAATTGCTGCTGCTGCTGCTGCTGCTACGTCGTACTCTGTAGTACCGCAGTAGAGCACGCAAGATAACAGAACCTCTTCTCGTATGGGATGCCTTGCCTTTCTCAAGAGCCTATCTATGCTTTTCAAAACCAGGACTGAGAGAGGCAGGCACAGCCAAAAGGCCGACTTTGGAGAAAATCTCGAGGATGGCTCTCTTCTTTCCGTATCATGTCATACGTACCTATGGACAGGACAGACGCGTCGTTCTGCTGCGTTTGTTTGTTTGTACTCTCTTCCTTGTCGACAAAACCAGCTTGGAAGTTCCGTGCTATACGGTAATCGTATATATGAGACGACGTCGACTTGTACGAGCACTGTATACTGGTACACCAGGTAGATTCCCAAACATTTCCCCCCTGCTGCTGTTGCTGCTGTAGAGCAGAGTACAGGGCGGGTCTTCTATATATCATCATCGGTTATATCCGGTCTACGAACGAGTATATACGTTTGCTGGTCGTTTCATCCATCAGACATGAAAAACCAGTAAAAAACTAAAACCGATACTTAGTACGATTTGTCCATAATTATAAGGATCGTTTTGTTTTTAATAAGGATACAAAAAGGTTCTAATATTTCCGGACAAAATTATATACCGACCAGTATGTGGGATGTGGGACGGGACTGTCAGAATGGCGTTCCAAAAACCCACAGAACACACACGCAACTCGTGTATGCGAGAATCGCTCAAGCTCTGTCGCCCGACATCGCCGGGTTCTGCGCGTCCCCAAGGGCATAGCAAGCGCAGCAGCGGTCACAGCTGCAGTGGTTTATCGGTGGCTGGTTTATGCGAGAGGTTGCTCAACCCTTGCTCGTCGTAGCTGGCCGTGAGCGTCTGGACTCTGATACAATAATTATTGCTCCTGTGTCGAGGCTCATTTTTGCAAGATATTTTGATTTTTTGCTCACAGCGCTGCTGCTGTGATACCAACCGCACGTCTCAAAGGCACAAGTATATGCCACAACAACAGCACAGCACCACAGCAGCAGTCACAGCGGTAGTGTGCCGGTGGGTGGCTAGACTCTGTAGCTGTTGCGATAAATTACTCAGCGCTCGAGCAAAAGCGATACGTGTATATATCGGGCGCTCGTGGCTGCGCGTCTAAAGATAATGTGTAGCTAAAGTACAGCGGTCACCACAGCAAGCAATGTGTTTTGGTGGACCGGTTTTATTGCGAGAGAAATCTTGAGCGCTGTCCAACATCGTCGATGGATGCGTCTCGAACGTAAAGCAAAAAAAGTACATCGTACAGCGGTCACAGCAGTATTAATCGTATACATACTGTCATCAGTCAGCAGTCATCAAGTGGTGTGCTGGTGGCTGTGCGTGCATCTCTAAAGGTACATCTACGATAATAGGTGGGCGCAAAACAGGACGAAACCACGTCGACAACGATATCATCGTACGATTGAGCTGATTTGAGGCTACAGCAGTAGTAGACTATGTATATATCATGCGTTGCCGCAAGGTTGCCGAACAAAAAAACCATCACTTTTACGCACAAAAAGCTTAACATTTTTCGAAGCGATGAGTACAGTCGATCGTTGCGAGGACACGTTGTTGTGAAGGCCACAGTACAAACAGCAGTGCAAGACTTTCAACTCGATTGACCCCAAGATTTCACACCTCGGAACAGAGCACCGATTCCTACAAGATAGTTCAGGTTAGATTCGTAGATACATTAATTTCTCATCTCATCTGTAGGATCTATAGCTCATGTTTCCGGGTCACTCTGCATTATCTACTTGTTGTATGACATTTTGCTGGGTTGGATCTACACGGTACAAATCCTCCTCAACATGTCATAACGACAGGTTAGGATCTGGATGATCTGTAGATGATCTACTGTACCATCATGGTCTGTCCGAGGTGTTATAACTTTTGGAACTTGCAAAACCACGACGAAAAGCAAAATGAAGATATAACAGCCAAGCGTCGGTCACGCGCGTGAAGCAGTGGCGAGGACGGTAGACAAGAGGGATAAGCGCGGGGGGGGGGTACTCATTTGTTGCCTGCCTTAGTCATTTGACCATTGACCACGCATCCCTTTCTAGACGGAGCACCGTTCCTGCTCCTAATAGAGACACCTCCGACACTTGAGGGGGGGGGCATTTAATGCCTCAACCGAGGTATGAGTCTATACGGCACCCGCGCTGCATAACGCCGCTCGAACGGATACGCTCTCGCGCTACGCGTGGCCGGTGTACGATGCTGTACTACTGCAGTACAGATACAACCCGCAGAAAGTGTGGGCTACAACAACAGCCGTAAGTAGTGGTAGAAGATAAGGCAGAATATCCGGCTCCCACCCGGCAACATGATGAGCTGGATCATCCAGATCAGGGAAAATGTATCTGCCCTCTAAAATATCGAGGTCATGAAAAAGTGGGAATTGATGATGTGTCCCGAGGTGTGCATACTTTCGTTCGGGAAGCAGTACGTCGTACGCAGTGAAGTACCGAATGGATGGGTAGACGGGACAAGGGAGGGGGTTTCCACCCCCGTGTAGCAGGTTAAAAGTGCAGCGGGCACCTATAAAGAATGTCTGGTGACTCGTTTCTTTCGGTAAGTCATTATTGCCCGGCGCTCCTGCCCGGCATTGATTGATTGATTGGTGGCTGCGCTGCGCGTGACTCTTCTCTCTTCAGATTGCTGCGGCAAAGTACATCGGTCACAGCAGAGCTGCTGCAGCAGTGTGTTGTTGGCTTGCTTGTTTTTCAGAGAAAGCATTGCTCAGCACATGAAGGGGGGCTCTTGGTAGTTAGCTGCACGCCCCGAAGGATCTGCAACCCAAGCGTAAATAATTCACCAATACCCCGGGAAGGGCGCTCTTGGCTGTGAGCTTGACTTCTCGAAGGATCTGCAATCCAAGCATATATTCACTAATACCCCGGAGTTGCAAAAATAGCAATTTTTCCGTACGTGTTTCTGCAAAACAAAAATTGCGCCCGGCTAAGTCGCAGCCCCCAGTCTGCCAACAACAGCAGTATCTATGAATAGGAGCGCTCCCAGTTGCTGTGCACGTCGAGGCTATTTTCAGAAGTATGTACAGTAGTCTCACGGACATATCTGATCGACAAAGAGGTGGCATAAGGCCGCCTGGCTGTGCCGCGCTATTATTAGTAACAAGAGGAGGGGTGGGCTCTTTTGGCAATTCGTACATTTAACAAGTGAGCACGGACTGCGGACACACCATCATAATACACGCGTGCGCGGAAATATATTACGTAAACAAAACGGATGCGTGGCGCGAGGCATCAGCGAAACTCAGCGTTTTTACAGTTAGCTATCTATGTACTCTACTGCTAAAAGAACAAAGATCAAGCAGTTTGAAAGACCCCCCCCCTCCTCCCCCCCGCCTCAAGGAATAGACGGGAGCTCTGACGTCTGCACGCTGCAACGAATCAAAACGTCACCCAAAGAGGTTCACCGGTCGCTCGTACGCCACTTAGTGTTGTGCGCCAGATCACAAGGAGTACAACAGTAGGCTTGCAGTAGGCTATTATATGCATGTCAGGTTGCGTGTGTCACTTCGGTATAATATGTGTGTAATCATACCACGAGCGCGAGCGAGTAGGCCGCGCTGGCTCGCTGGTTCAACCGGGGAGGGGGGGGGGGGGGTAACGGGCAATTTCAAATTCGTATCAGGTGCCGCCATACCTGGTGTACCTTTATACGGTACCACATCTATGAATAGCTTTCCTTCCTACTATAATAAAATAGCTTACACCGCGGACGAAGTCAAATCAATAGCGCATGGGGCAGGCCGACCAACGTGACCCTTTGTGTATACGATCATTTCGTCGCATTACAAAGATAGGTCAGATGTATATACGAAGAACACCGCCTTGCGCATTGGGCGGGGCGGGTAAACCAAACGCACACAGACACCATACACGCAGCGAAAAAGTTGTAGTTGTGCCTGGTACACCATAGGTCGTGTGAGAGCTTCGCAAGGCCTTTTTCGGTTCTCTCATTTTTTTTTTAGCATTGACCGAGGCCTTGTTTTTGAATGCATCCTATAGTGAAAATTCGAAATAATTTCTGCTAAAAAATACCCTCGGTGCACACACCAAGCAACCAAGCAGGGGCAGCCCGCCGTATAGAACACACTCGGAGGACTATATATAGGTTGCCACCGGGCAATAGAAGCAGCAGCTAGTCAGCAGAATAAGCAACATCAGACTGAGAAAGCGTGGATGTGTGAATAGGATCGGGGAGGGGGAAAGCTTCCCCCATCGGTAATAATCTTGACGCACTACCGAAACCTCAACAGGAGGAGGAGTTATTGCAATGGCAATACGTAGAGTAAAACATAGCTGGAGGCGAGCTAATAATTGCATCAAATAAATACGAGTGTGTTTTGCTCGTCGTACCTAAAGTGCTGTAAAGAAAGCAGGATATGAGAGGTGCTACTACTACTACTGTACCTCCTCGTGCTATGGTCCTCTGTGCAACCAAGTCCCCCCCCCCCCCCCCTTCTCCCTCTCTCTATCTCTTTCCGCTCTCACCTCTTCTCTCAGGTGAGCGTACACGATCTTCGTCTTCGAAAAACATCGCCCTGCCGTCCTCTCGAGGATGGGTAAAATGGCCTCGGAAGATTCCTCGTCGCCCTCCGCCTTGTACATAATCAAATCCACGTTGTCCAGCGTCACCGACGAGCACGCTGTGGGCCATCGCGACACGGAATCGAGCGCTCGATCCAAGTCGCCGCTCCACACCGGAACGACAACCGCCAGCCGCCCGCTCGCAACGTGCCCGCCATCTAAAGAAGGAAGGGCTACGAGGGCTTGTTGTTGTGCGCTTCCTGGTGATCCCGCGGTCGCTGTCGACAGCAGCACGCGTTGCACGTGATACAGTGCGGTCGCGGCGGCCGCGACTCTCGTCCAAACTCGGACGACCATTGCACAGGGGAGGGGGGGGGTGTGACGGCTGCCAGAGTGTCAGCCAACAATGTTGCCGTGGTTTCGGATCCCCAGTCTTGGGGGGGGAGGTGGGGGGAGGGAGGTGGTGTGCAGCCGATGCGGCAGACAACAACGAACAGACAACAAAACCAGAGAGTGTTTTGGAGAACTGGTCGTGTATTGCGACCGATCGATGTGTTGTGTCGTGGTGAGACTTCGGGATTTTTTTTTTTCGGTTGGCTCATCACAAGCGACGTAGGTTCTCAATATTTTTTGGTTTCTGTCGCCATAGTCGTGTATAGGAAGTGGTAGGCAGACTCTGGCGGTTATTTTGTTTTTATTTTAAATGGATATCCACAAGTCCACAGAAGATCGAGCAGAGAGAAGAAGACGAAGAAGAACAAAGAATGAGCAAAGAAGAAGAAGAAGGAAGAAGAAAAAGACGAAGAAGGAGAAGAAAACAGAAGATGGGAGAAACCAAGAACAAATGTTTTGGATATGTCTCACATGTGCCGCCGTCGCCTGAAAAAAACAACTTGTACCGCCAGGACTGGTACTCTACAAGCATTACTTGCACCGACAGGTATACCGGTACTCTGCAAATATCTCGCTAGGAGGAAGAAGAAGAAGAAGAAGAGCGGGGTATATAGGGACACGAGACAAAGCCACAAACAACTGGGCGGGTGTGCTCGTGCTCGACGAGTGTGGTGTGGTGAAAACATTATTTTACGTACAGCTGAGCAGCAGCAGTACAGCTTTTAAGAAACATCGGTTTCGCATGCCATGAAACGCGGGAAGACAAACAGCAAAAACACAACAACAAAAAAAGCAGGAACAAGACAGCACACACACAAGATATACGCACATGTACACCTCTACAACGAACGCACGAGCGAGAACCTCTCTATACAATCAAGGAAGCGCATAATACATCTATAATAGCCCAAAAGGGGAGAGAGAGCCATATAGCCTGCGTGTTCTATCACACATCCTTCACACGATGCACGGTAGAACAAGCACCGGCGACGCACACACGCGTGCGTCGAGTTTCGACAACAACTTGGTTGGTGGTTGGTCAAGAGTAATTGTTGCTTCAAGATTTTTCCTGAAAAACGGAGAGGAATTCAATCAAGATGATGACGACTGACGACCCTACCCGTGCGTATGAAAAATCCGAAAAATAATAAAACAGCGGCGGTGGCGGTGTGTCAGTTTTTGTCTTCCGAGTTACATTTTTCATTCCGCGATGTGCGCGCACACCGCGCGCGGCAGCAGCAGCATGTCGTACGTAGTGCACTGCACACCCCTGCGCCCACGCTTACTATTCTTTGAATTTTACCACGTGCGTCGCCGTACAGCGTCAGCTGTGACTGCTCTACTTGGTCAAGCTCGTTCGACGCACTGGTTTGTGGGCTCGTATGTATGTATCATATGACATTACAGTAGTACCTCAGCAGCAGCAGTTACCGATATATCAGATTCTGGTGCAGATAGTAATACACGCCAGGTAGATACACGAGTACGTACAGGAGATCTACGTCGTATCTGCTGACTGGTATCTGCTGACTCGACTGGTATCTGACGACGTCGTGGACGCTCTCCTCGTCCAGACTCTACTGCTGTACATTACGTATAGGTACGTGGACTATGAGATGAGTCCCCTGCGGATGGTACCAGAAGAAGCAGGAGCAGCAGGGTTTTCCATATGAAGCACCCTTTCCTTCTCTTTTTCTTCGCTGCCTGTGTCATTACCAACCAGCCCAGTCACAACAAGAGTACACAAGAAGAGTTGTATTTGGCTTTCGAAGAAGCAACAGCCTGCTGCTGATGTGATGCTGCGACGTAGTACTGCTGTTGTACTTGTCTTCTTGCAGTATGTACAACGGCGAGGACGAACGAACGGTGCTGCTGTGCTGCTACTGCAGCAGCAGCAGCAGTGGTGATGTAGATATACTTTTAGAGGTGTTTTGTTGCTGCTGCTGCTGCTGCTGAGTGCTACTACTGTTGTGCTGCAACGCGCTACGACCGACAGCAGGGCGCACACAGGCCTTACTACTCCCTCTCGTACAGCAGCCGCAGCAGACGTATACCACCACCACCAGGTGTAGTACCAGGTACCAGGTACCAGGTATGAAGTTGCTACGAGCCATGACCACACAAATTATCATATAGTTCTCACATGATCCACATGCGCTTTGGACGATCGAGGGTAGCATGATCCACACGACGAGCTGTCGTCATGTTCGTACTACTTCACACCAATTTGTCCCGAAAAATAAAGCACCTTTTAATTTAATATTAGACTACAAAATGGGCCTATATTTGTGGACACAGGGGTAAAGGTCCACCGAACAACGTCGGGCTGTTTGGAACACATAGCTCGTCCGCTTATTACTTCTAAAGATCCAATTTGTTAAAACGGAATAAAAGCGTTATGTACGGGCCTGAAATCATGTATTCTGAAACTCCGCATGCATGCGTACGTACGGAAAATCATAGGAACATGTTCATCACACACAACAGAATCATGAACAACAACAACAGCAGACAACAACTATAAAAATAATTGTGCGAGTAGCACCAGCACCACCAGTACCAGCACCAGCTCAGCAGCAGCAGTAGCACCAGCTCAGCAGCAGTAGTTTATGAAGCAAGCAAGGTTGATCGCAGCGGTGTGGTGTACTGCTCTGTGTGTGATTGTGCGGTCAACAGCGCACCAGCAGCACCAGCAGCAGCAGCGGCAGCAGCCGCAGCCGCAGCAACCAACCGCAGCAGCAGCAGCAGCAGCAGCAGCAGCAGCAGCAGCAGCTGGACACACACCCAACCAACACGTATAATAACTCGAACAAAAATATAGCATGGGCCATATCATACCGGCCATACAGAAAAGTCCTGCCGGTACAGCACCCCACTCGTACATACATCATATCGAACCTGGTACGAGGTACACGAGAGGCACAACCCCACCGAACAGGCGGCATACTCTCTCGAAACTCGTCGCTTCTCGACCCACTCCCTCCAGGGTACTTGTATACAGCACATACATACACACACACATTTTGGATGATTTCGGTTTTCTCTGTCTCACAGACAAGTCATCGTACCAGGTACGTACGTGGACATGCATGCGTTTTATCTCGCCGGTTCTTCTACTGACGGCACACTGCTGTAATAAACTGTAAACTGCACTTACTTACTTACGTACGCACAGTGAGGCAAAACGTGACGAGCATGTACACGCTGAGGATATGGCTGACCCCGCGATTTTATCTTCTTCAGAGAGGGGCTAACAACGCAGAGCCGTTGTGGGACTAGCTCGAGCAGCACTGTGATGATGATGGTGCTGTACATGATGACACGTACTGTACGAGTAGAAGGTTGTGGATCGCTGGAAATGGGCAAACCCGGATAGATGCGTAAGATCGATAATACGGTCGGTAGATCTTTCGGCAGATCTATTTGTTCCCGATCTTCTTTTAAGATTTACCGTACGTAAAACTGCTCATCATGTTGCCGGGTGGGAACCGTATAATCCGCATGTATGTGATGACCCACAGGGCGCATGTTTCTTGGGTTGGATCTATCTGTACTCACAGATCCTGTACAGCAACCTCTCAGAACGGCACAGGTATTATAGGCGTGGAACTATTAGATGGTCTAATTGTTTTTTGGAAATTATGGAAAAAAGTTGCTCGATAAGACGAATGGGGCCTATCATAAGTCATGATCTACTGCTGTCCGAGCATTATTCGCTTTTTTTTATGGTATTATGGTACGATGGACTGTTTGTTGTTAAGATATCCAGTAGTTCATTCAGATGATGCGGGTGTGAGGAAGTGATTGTGTGGGGAGGGAGAGGGGTGTGGGGTGTTCGTACCCTTTTGAGTAAGTCCCGAGAAGTCCATGTGTCTAACAATATGCAGTACTAGAGGAAGACATTTATTTAGTGCCCGCTGTTTTCTGGATCTTCTCTGGTTGACCGGGGTGGGCCTCTCTGCGACAACGTTTGTTTTTAGGGGTGCGTTGGCAGAGACCCTGAGATTCCATGGTAAATAACAGCCCCTCCCCGCGAGGGATGGAGGGGGCGAGTTATACAGTCAGGAGGGGGTTGGGGATCTCACGGCGTCTTCGCGCTTGGTGCAAGCAAKGTCTGCCTGGYTGGTGAAAACCCAACGCTGCTCCGTCCCGGCATTGTAGGGGATGCGAGGGTCTATGGTCATATCGACTACGGCCGTGCACGACATGAGTACACCCCCCACCCCCCCCTGCTGAGCCTAGCTACCACTCCAAGGCGTATACAAAACCCATTGCTGTCTCTAGAAGTGGCCGCATCAGAAATCGAATCATATTGATTCGAGGCTGTCGTCCAGATGCAGAAAGTCCGCGACACGAGACGGTCTTCAGGATGCAGCCACCCTTCATGGACTCCTCGAACACCTCACGGTAGCTTCGCGCTTGGTGCAAGCAAGTACTATGCCTGGTCGGATGAAAACTCAACGTGCTCCGTCCCGGCATTGTAGGGATGCGAGGGTCTATGGTCTTGCGATTACGGCCATGCATGCAACATGAGTACACCCCCCCCACCACCACCACCACCGCGGCTCCGCACACGGCCTCCTTATATTACGCTACCCCCGCTCCGTCTCGAAAGGGATGCGTGGTCAATGGTCAAATGACTAAGGCAGGCAACAAATGAGTACCCCCCCCCCCCCCCCGACCCTGCCCGGCTCCTTGCATATGGGCGTTCCTTTACACGAGTTGGGTTTACTCACCACTCTTACGTGCGAGCAAGCGCTTCCCCACTGGCATCATTACCGAACTGCATTGGGACCCCGATACCCGGGATGCGCAAGCGGGTGGAAGGGGGGGCTCGGGCGGTACCTCACCGTCATGCCATGGCCATTTTAGTTGTATGGCCGATAGACCTGGGGGGGGAAGGGTGTTTGCACTTTTTTGTGAGACTGTCGCTCATGAGGCGGATCCTGCTGAGGCGGATTGTTTGGCATATCTTTGTATGAAACGGGCATAGAGAGGTGCACAGGGCGCGGGGGGGGGGCAGGGCGTGTTATAGAGA
>MEHQ01001496.1:396086-416584 GCA_008828725.1 Saccharina japonica | reverse complement strand
TGGGGTATTGGGCGAGTCGCATGGAGGGTGAGCTGCATCCTGCTAAGAACCGCCTCTGAGGCGGACTTGCATATGGACGACAGCTTCAATGAGTTAATTTAATTTCTGGTGTGGCCACTTCCGGAGACAGCAATGGGTTTTACTATGTAACTGCCTCGCGGACGCCTTACCATATTAACACTACGTGAAACGACCATTCCCCTTGTGCGGAACAAAGGTTCTCCACCCCGCACAAATGATCTACTCGACCGCCAGCTTTGGTGACCGCCAAAAAAAATTACAAAAAAAACGGCACCCTGGTTGTCTAGCTCACGCAGCGAGTGGCGTGTTTTACAGCGTCGTTGCCAACCGACGCCAACCCAACCTATACATATAATATATTGGGGGGGGGGGTAATTAAAAAAAACTTGACTTATTGTTTCCTGGGATCACAACGGTCCGGTTTCTTCCCTCCAATATAGGGGGGGGGGGTTGGGGTATCTGGGATTCAGATCCGCGCATACACTCGCTCCATCATGTATGATATTTCGCCTGAATCAGATGATGCAGACATAACGGTAGCCGCCATGAGCAAGCTCATGGAAACACCTGCAGCAACCATAGCAGCAGCCCTCGATGCTTACGATCTGCTTTTGCAGGCGAGTACTGCTGTGGATGCTGCTATAACGTGTACCATGGATACCTGTAACGATGTTGCCTCGGAACCATGTGTCGATCCCATATTTTTTCACTCCTAGCGCGTACGAACGAGCGTCTCTGCCTGAAAATTTTGATGAACGGCCTGCTTTCGACGCTACTCACAGCAGCCATCCAGCCCGCCTTTTGGAAAAGTTACACAACTTTCTGCACCCTTCGTGTCTGGTTTGCCATCGATACCGTGCAGCCCTCTCGGTCCTTATGCTTTTGATGCTGTTGTTTTTTTAGCAGATTTACCAGTACGTACTTTGGCTTCGCTCGAGCCCACCGAGATAGATGATTATCTCGACTTTCTTCGCGGTACCTCTCGTAGCCTCCTCGATAGCCCCCCCGACGCTCTGATACAATTGGTAGGACGCCACGAGCGTGCTATTCTACAGAGCATGTTCTGGGTAGACGACCCTGCAGACGTGCTTGAAAATTATTACTCTCTATATTTCTGAGCCCCGGTTCTGCTGTCGATACACTGTTGAATTATTTTCGCTTTTCGAATCCCTCTTACCTCTCCGAGTTGCTGTTTGACAGGAACTCGGATTTCGGTGACGAATTATTACCCGAAGTCGATGTAATTTACACTCGTCGTAATCGAAGTTCAACTTTTACGTTTGATGATGGAGAATTACTCGAAACCAACGTAAAGTAGTTTCTAGCCGTCGTAATCGAAGTTCAACTTTTACGTTTGATGATGGAGAATTACTCGAAACCAACGTAAAGTAGTTTCTAGCCGTCGTAATCGAAGTTCAACTTTTACGTTTGATGATGGAGAATTACTCGAAGCCAACGTAATTTCTAGCCGTCGTAATCGAAGTTCAACTTTTACGTTTGACGATGGAGAATTACTCGAAACCAACGAAATTTCCAGCAGTACTATCCGATGTTTGAATTTGATACCCGATGATGACAATGGGCCCGACATTGACGTAATTTCCGTTGCTCCTAATCGAAGTTTGGACACAGAGATACCCAACAGCAGTCTTTTTGGGATAGACGTAGGACCTTGTTGCCGTAGTTTACCCCGGGACAGCCATGCAGCTGACCCTAGTCTTGGTGAGATGAACAATGCTTCACACATCTCGGTACAGAGCGATTATCTGGACGACAGTTCTAGCGACTCCAGTATCAACTGGGTTATAGATAACCCACTACCACCCGCAAGACGGACCTCCCCCGCCCGTGTCCACTCCATCCCCGACCCTTACCGATTGCTCGATTACATTCCGACCACTCCCTCCTACTCTACTGGGCCATCCATCTCCGACCAACCCGGGCACGGATCCTCTGCCAGTTCGTGCCGCTCGAGGGCCTGCTGTTCGAGACTCCATGCTCTCCGTCACCCCAACAAGTCCATCGAGGAGTGTTTCGTCAGACGGGCTACAGGAGAGCAAGTACGAGGAGAGTGAGTACGAGGAGAGCGAGTACGAGGAGAGCACGTTTCCGCTACCGAAGACTGCCGGAGGCCGACACGACTACGATACGCCCAGCCTGGAGCCGTCCCTGACCGATCTGGGAGCCCCTGCCAAGCGAGACACTTCCGTACCTCCCGTGCTCCCGAACGCACCCCCCCCCGCTTCTACCCAACAGTGTGCCGTCCCGCCCCCCACCGCACGTGCACTACGTTATACGGCACGTATACTCCGAGCTCACCCCGCCTCTACACCTGTTCCCTCCCTTTTTTGCCGTCAGCGTCTTAACATGTCGGGCGTGATCAAGAATGAGAGCGAAGAGACTACGGGGATGAGGAGGAGGAGGGGGAAGTGGAGCGGACCTCGGGCCAGGCGTCCGACACCCACGAAGACACCGTTACCCCTCCTCTGCTCCCCAATCCCCCCCCCTCCACCAACACCGTCTCCCCTTCTCTTCTCCCCAACCCCCTATACAAAGACCAACTCGGGCCAGGCGTCCGACACTCACCAAGACTCCGTTACCCCTCCTCTGCTCCCCAACCACCCCCCCTCCACCAACACCGTCTCCCCTTCTCTTCTCCCCAACCCCCCCCCCCTTCACCGACACTCCGTTCACGTCGACCGGCACCCCGGCCACTTTCCCCACTGCGCCCGCCTAAGGTGCCGTCCATATCCGCGCCACCATACGCCAACAACTCGTCGACACCGGCGACAAGTTCCTCGCGGGAGCCAGCCCTTACGATCTCGTCTGGGGCATCGGCTTCAAGGCGGACGACGCGCAAGCCCTGAGACCTCAGCGCTGGCCAGGCCTCAACCTTCTCGGTGACATCCTCATGAAGATTCGCCGACAACTTGCCCCCCTGCCCCCCCGCCCTCGAGCCACTCGTGTTTCCCCCTCCGACAACGGGATCCACGAGATCAGCGCCGCCCCCCTTCCCCCAGCCGCGACCTCTACACTGGACCATCTTTTGCCTCCATTTCTCCCGGAAGCAACCCCGACGTGTACTTTGGTTTCTGCCATCTCACGCGGAGTTGACCTCCCCTTTGCCCCCCCACCTTCCCTGGCCGAATACGGACCAGGCCTCTCGAGCGGCACCATTACCGTCGATGATGCCTCTTTCACCACCAGGATCAAGGTGCACAGCGGCCCCTCGGCATCCAACCGCTACGGCCTCGTAGCCCTTCTCGACACCGGCTCCCCGCAAACTTTTATCTCTGCAGGTGCTTGGAGCCGTATGAAGAGCGACGACGCCGCGTCGGATACCTGCGAACGAAATGCAACCCCTCGTTCTTGGGGAGGTTTCGGCAAAACCGCTCCTCTCCTCACCTCGACTTCCGTCCGACTCAGCATCCAGTTTTTACACGGCGATACTCCCTCCGCGGAACTTGCCGTGTGGGCATGCATCGTCCCGGACGGCACTATGCAACACCCTGTTCTCCTGGGACGCGACAGCTGGATGCGCTTCGAGCATCGTACGTACACCACCCTGCCCCGTCAGCCCTCCCAACCGACCTTTGGTGAACTCTCGCTGACCACCTCCTGCACCGATGGCCTCCCGACCTTCATCCGCGACAACCGCCCATCAACCGACACCCTGCACCTCGAGTTCGCCGGCGTCAATGCCATTTCGCTTTCATCTACGCCAAGCCTTGTTCCGGTCAAGCTCGTCCGCTCCTCGGGAATCCCCGCCCTTACAGGTCACTACCTGGTCGACATGCTCCCGCTCGACGGCCTTTCCTCCGACACCGAAATCTTCGTCGCCGATGGTTATCAAACCATCCCGCTCTCGGGGTTCACCGATCTTGAACCTGGCGACCTCCTTGGAACCTCCTCTGCTCCGCTCATACAGATACCCATTTCCGCCCTCCACGACTCCTCCGCGACCGAGCCCCCGAGCCCACGACCCACCGACGTCCACGCTCTGCACGACAACATTCCCGTGACCAACGATGGTCCACAAGCCCCAGACCCACGCACAACGACGACACCTTGCCCCGACCTTCTGGAGCGCCTGGACAACGACCAGCGGTCAAGCTTTCTCCGCGTCTGGGACCGGCTCCCTCTCCACTTGCGCGACATTACGTTCGACCTCCACGGTTCAGGCTGGTCACCATCGGTCATCACCGCTTTGGGCGACGTCCTCTGCGACTTCCCGGATGTTTTCTCTACGTCCAAGACCGATTTCGGCTCATGCTCGCTCATCCCGTTCAAGATTTCCATCCCCCCGGACAGCGCTCCCGTGTTCTCCCGCCCTTACCGCATCAACCCCATTCTTGCCAAGCAGGCTGATGCTGTACTCGACCAATACCTGGCCGCCGGCCTCATCCAACACTCGACCTCTCCGTACGCCAGCCCCATGGTCGCCATCCCCAAGAAGGACGGCAATGTTCGCATCACGGTGAACTACAAGAAGCTCAACGCCATCAGTTCCCTTGGCCAGCTCCCTATCCCCCGCGTCGACGAGGTCCTCGACTCCCTGGGCAAAGGACGCATTTTTTCTCTGTTCGACCTCGTGTCTTCGTTCCACCAGATCACCATCGACAAGGATACCATACCGCTGACAGCCTTCTGCACGCCAACCAGACTCTTCGAGTGGCTCGTCATGCCCCAAGGTAGCAACGCCGCGCCCGGCTGGTTCGTCAAGGTCATCAACGAAGTCATCAAGGACCTCGACCGCGTGGCAGCATACCTCGATGACGTCATCGTCTTCGACCCCGACCCCTCCGCCCACGTTTCCAACATCCGCTCCCTTTTCGAACGCCTACGAAAGCACAACCTGAAACTCTCTCCCTCTAAAGCGAAGCTTGGCGCAACCAACGCCGATTTTCTGGGACACACCATCTCCTCGTCCGGCGTTAGCCCTAACGCTGACAAGGTTGCTGCGCTTACCAAGATGCCCATGCCCACGAACACCAAGCAAACTCGTTCCCTCCTTGGCGGCATCGGGTATTACCGTAAGTTCCTTAAGAACCTTTCCACCCGCCTACGCCCCATCAACGCTCTGCTTAAGCAGGGTGTCAAGTTCGTTTTCACTCCGGAAATGGAGACCATCGTCCGTCAGATCCTCAACGAACTCGCTACACCTCCGATACTGGTCTACCCGGACTGGGACGCCGTCGCCGACCACTCCCGCCCCTTCCGCCTCTACTGCGACGCCAGCATCGACAGCTTTGGTGCAACTCTTGAACAAGAGCGATCCGACGGTTCCGTACGTCTCATCGTCTTCATCAGCCGCAGCACCCTCGACAACGAACGATCCTGGACCACCCTCGACCTCGAAGCTGGTAGCAGCGTGTTGATTGTACTCAGTAACACAACGCATAAGATCCATCGTATAGTAGGAGTTCCACATGATTGATAGGGATTATTGTAGTGGGATATGGGACATCGGGATGTTTTATGAACAGCTCGATGTCACTCGATACGTGGGACGAGTCAGCTCGAGGTTTGGGCCGAGCCAGCTCGGCAGCTATGGGAATAATGCATAAGAGAGCTTCTGTGTTACTGCTGTCTTGAGCCACCACGACGCCTGCCTGTGCCAAATGCGTGTACACCTTTAGAGACCATTCAACACACTAGTGAGTCCGGGCAACCGGTGGTCCTATCGGAGAGCGCAGGCATCCCAGAGGGGAGTCCCAGAGGGGGTCAGGTTGCGCAAGCCCATGCCAGGTCACGAGGACGCTGGTATGGAGAGGATACAGCTGCTGAAGATAGAGATCGCGGCATTGGAGCTCGAGAAGGAGATCAGACTCGCAGAGGCAGCTCTGCAAGCGTCGTATGCAGAGGATCCCGCCTTGAATCGATTTTGGTCATGGCGAGTCCAGGCGATGTCGGAGAGACTTCAGAATCTCCGCATGGCGCATGAGCTTCAAGCTGAGATCGTGATGAAAGTTGCTGTAGATTTAGTTAGATACGAGAAGGAGAACGAGGAGAGAGGAGAGAAGAGAGAGGAGATGCCGCCCCAGCAGCAGCAGCGCGATCCCAGCAACGCCATGTATGAGCCGCAGCTGGTAGACCCGCGCGGATCTGGAGGTGAAGGTACTGGAGTGCAGCAGTTGCAGAGGCAGCGGCTACTCCAGCTACAACGTCCGCAAGAAGAGGAGCAGCTGTCAGAGGATTGCTGCGCTTGCCGGGACATAAGAGCGCAACTATCGCCGCCGCCGCCGCCACCGCCGCCGCCGCCACCGCCACCGCCGTCACCATTGCCGTCGCTGCCGCCGTCTTCGTCGCCGCCGCTGCCACTGCAATCGTCACCGCCGCCGCCGTCGCCGCCGCCGCCGTTGCCGCCGCCGCCGCCGCCGCAAAGCCCCAGAATCGCCGGACCTATGTCTGAATCTGTGGGTTTAGTTTGTGCAAGAGAAGAGGGAGTTTATTGGCCGGCGCGAGGAGCCGGAGGAGGGGAGGATACTTGGAAGCCGGGGGAGACGTTGCCCCCGAGGAAGGAGGAGAAGGAGAGAGCGAAGGTGCGGGCTGGCGGAGGAGTCTGCATCGTCGGCTGGGAGGAAGAGCACGGGCGCAAGAGAAGGCGCTGCCCGAAACGAGAGAGGGTAAAGGAGAAATGATCACCACGCCGCCAGCAAGGGCTTTCGCCCGCACGAGGCGAGTATGATTTTGCTGCTTGCTGCTGATGATTTCCGTTCTTGAGAATTGATTTTGTATTGATTTAAGAATGAAGGATACCCCCACATTTGAGATTGAGAATAGAGCATGTTTTGGAGATTTTCGAGGGTGGAACGGAGGTATGATACACAGGCGTATTTGTATAGCTTTTCTCACTGAAGTTTTCCTGTAGAGACTGCTGTAGCGTACAAGTACTACTGCAGGCCAATGGCTGTCTGTTTTGTGATTACCTGGTCGTACGCTCTGGTTGGGTACCAATTCACGTACGAGTAAGACGTAGATATTGAAAGTGCAATATGAGGAAATTATGAAAGAATGAGTTGAACTTTCCACACACGTACATCATCAGTGCTGCTGTATCGTATCAACACAAACCCCGAAATTGAATACGAGTACGTAACGAAAGCAGAAGTACACAAACCCCGAAATTGAATACGAGTACGAAAGCAGAAGTAGTATAGTAAGGCGGGTACAAGAGTATGCACAGAGTTGAGTACGATACTACATCGCATATATCTGGACTGCAGAGTAGCACACACCCCTTTTGTCGTATGTATTGAGCAGGGGGGAGATGTTGACTGTGCTAAAAGATACGACACAGATTATCCATTTCGTAGTAGGGAGTTCCATGTATTGATGAGGCATTCTGTATGAGGGGAACATCTACGTGGAATCAGCGGGTATATTGTCCGTTACCCTGGTGTGTACTGCTGTTGATGGTAGAGTTATGAGTATGAGCTGAGGGAATACTTTTCACGGTACTGCTGTACATGTTCACCAAGTCAGAGGATTGAGTGAGATACTACGCATACGTACAGCAGTATATACTGATCGGTAATTCATGGATGCGACATGGTACGCGTATGGGATATCATGCGGTATCATTGGTATGTTGTCGTTGTCAAGTAACCATTAATAATATGCAGTGGCATTTGAGATCATTAAATTGCGGTAAAAAGAGAGATTTGCAAGCTGATACGTATGTATGAATGCATGAATAGAGCACAATACCCGTGACCACCCTGATCTCTGGTCCGCACGATTTGTCCCCTGCTGTTTGTTTCGAGTCTATGCTGTCGAGGTGACTGCTGATTTTACCGAGGGGGATGAGCTGGGTGACCCGAGCTGCGGCGACGCTGTGAGGCCGGAAAGAGAGGCAGCCGCAGCGGAGGCAGCACCAGCAGTAGGGATGTTTGGGGCATTATTGGGGCTGTGGGTAGCTTTTAAGTTTTTGAATGAAATGTGATTGCCTTATTCTTACGAACGATTCCGTTGTTTGAGTTTTTGCTGACCGATTTGCTTGGTGTGTATTGCGTTGAGAGTGTGGCTGTTGAAGATGAAATAATCTCAGTCTACGGCAAAATGACCACGACTGAAGTGACTTTGAACTGCACCAGAGGGCGCGTTCGGTCCAGATTAAATGTTCTTGGTTTTGAGCTATAAGTCGTCTTTCTTTGCGTTTGTTTTGCGTTGGATCGAGCGATATTGGGTCTGCATACTTGAAGTAATGTAGAATACACGTGGATGGAGTTTCTGCGGTTACGTTCATATAATACGAGTAGAGTTTCATTTTTCCTGGTTCAGCTAGGCCCCATACTGGGTACTAGTATACGAGGTAATCAGGGATAATCAAGGAGGTTTATATTGGTTTATGAATGGAGTATTCATTGCCGCTTGTTGCGTAAGCGTACAGCAACGTATGGGTATGTGAGTTATGAATCCGAAGAATAATACCGTTTTTCCTTGGCTAATTCTGAGGATAATGCCGTTTTTCCTGGCAATAAATTTCGAGAGTGTTCGATGTTTCCAGCACGAGCAACTATGATTTAGGGTACTGTGGTTTGAGCGCCAGATTAATTATTTGGGAAGAAGTATGTATGCTATCTCGCATTACCGTCGCGATCTGTGAATCTATGGCGGGAGCAGGGGATGAAAGGAGGCTTTTATCCGGGGGGACGGGGTCCCTCGCGATCTCTAGCATGATACCTTTTTCTTAGTTTTTATTTGTTTGGTGTAACTACGTACTGTCGCAGTTTCCATAGTTGCATTGTTTTTGTCTGGGGTTGAGGGAGAGGTTTTCACTTGTCGTCGGGATGAGTTTCCTCTTGATATGGATGTGATTTGGACTTGAGATTGTATGAGTCTTGATTTGAGGAGTTGCAGATTTGAGTTTGAGTTACCGAGTTTGGTATGAGTTCATTATGAGTTTACGATGTATTGACCCTGCAATGTCGTGCCTTGTTATGCACCGAGCAGGGGGGACATTATTATGGTTGTGTATAATGAGAAGGGGGGATGTTGATTGTACTCAGTAACACAACGCATAAGATCCATCGTATAGTAGGAGTTCCACATGATTGATAGGGATTATTGTAGTGGGATATGGGACATCGGGATGTTTTATGAACAGCTCGATGTCACTCGATACGTGGGACGAGTCAGCTCGAGGTTTGGGCCGAGCCAGCTCGGCAGCTATGGGAATAATGCATAAGAGAGCTTCTGTGTTACTGCTGTCTTGAGCCACCACGACGCCTGCCTGTGCCAAATGCGTGTACACCTTTAGAGACCATTCAACACAGCGTCTAGGCCATCAAACGCCTCCGGGGCCACCTTTGGTCCACTAAGTTCCTCATCTACTCCGACCATAAAGCCCTCGAAAATATCATCAAGGTCGGCGAACACAATGCTCGCGTCCAGCGCTGGCTGGAATTTCTTTCCGCTTACACCTACACCCTGGAATACCGGAAAGGCTCGGCCAACGGCAACGCCGATTTCCTCTCCCGTCTCCCCCAACCGGCCACCGAACTCGACCGCACCGGCCCAAACCGCCTTACCAGCCCCGACACCGTTGACATCTACCTTATCTACGTCTGCGGTTTTACTACGATCGAGCCTTCCACCCCGGGCATCGACTTGGGTGGGCTCGTCCCTGCCGACTCCAGCCCCCCCGACCCCGTCCCGCCACTCCCCTTCACCGCCAACGACTTCGGAGACGTCCGCCGTCACGGACCACGTATGGACATCCCGGACTCGGCCAAGACTTTTGTGGCCTTCATCACCGTCCCGGAACCTGCACTTCCACCTTCTGCTCTAGACACCGTCGCCGAATCGCCCCGCCACCTTCCCCCCGGCCCTCGCTTTGCCCAAGACACCGCCGCCGGATCACCCCGCCGCCTTCCCCCCGGCCCCCGCTTTGCCAAGACACCGCCGCCGGAACGCCCCACCGCCTTCCCCCCGGCCCCCGCTTTGCCCAAGACCTCGACGACGGACCGCTTCGCAGCCTCTCCCCCGGCCAACGCCTTGCCCAAGACCCGACCGCAGATCTTCCTTGCAGCGTCTCCGCTGGTCCACGCCACGTTCAAGACCCCACCGCCGACTCGCCTTGCCGCGTTTCCGTCGGTCACATCTCCGCCCTTGACCCCATCGCCGAATCGCCTTCCAGCTCCGAGAAAGCCGCCGTGGTCGCTGGCGCTCCTCCTGGTTTGGCTTCCAGGCCACCCTCCGTCCCCCCATCGCCCACCTCGGGCGTCTCGGTTTCGGTCACACCTCGTACCTCGTCAGGCCTGATTTCTTCTCGGACCCATCACCGCTCCGCCACTGCCGCTGGCGCTCCGCGTGCTCCCACGGACTACGGGTTTGGACGCCGGACTTCGACTGCCAAGACCACAAGACCTCCTCCCACCCACCGTCGCCCGCCCACTTCAACGCCGCGGCTGCTATCCCGACGCACCGGTACAGCCCCCCGCTGCAACGCACAAGAATCGGCCACACCTACGACAACAGCTAGTACACCCACGACAGTACCCACACCCGTCCCACCACCGCCTGCCGTTCCAGGACCCCCCCCTACTCCACCACCTACACCTCGACTGCCGGAACCCGTTGTCGAGACTGATGACGATCGGCATCTTCGTTCCCGCGTCGAGCCCTACACCTACACCGACTGGGCGCGCGAGCAGCGCGAAGAACCTCTCTGCTCCGCCGCCCTTCGCTTCCTGTCCCTGGGCTCACCTTCGCCACCACCGGACGACCTCTTGGACTACATCCCCTCGATCCGTCGCCCCGTACTTTTGGAGGTCCTGAACCTCGCTGCTAAAGGCCAGCTGCACGTTTCCGACGACGACACCGTTGACACATGCTACGATAGAGGTGCACCATGTATTTTCTGAGCTCCTCACTTAAGGAGCGTCATACCTTGCCGAAAAAATGATTTTGGAAGAAAATAAAAGTGTTTCCGGATGCGAAATCTCATGACCAAAGTATACGCTAAAACATTATTCGTTACAAAAATGAAAGTCCGACGAATTTGGGTTAAGGAGCCTGATCGTTCAGAAAACGATTCGGTCAAAAAGTGCTACCTCTACCGTAGCACGCGTCCGTTCTCTTCGTCCACCGTACGACAACATCCTTTCCGCGCCGGGGCGACTCTACCCTTGCCCCGCCCCCCGCCCCAGCCCCTCGCATTTACGTTCCCATGCTGATGCGACCGTGGGTCCTCCACACATGCTACTCCACCACCTCCTGCCACTTGGGTGTCTCTCGGACACTCAGTATGCATATGCGCTTCTACTGGTGGATCGGCATGGACATCTCTACCCGATGGTGGCTCCGCCGCTGTCTCAAGTGTCAGGCGCGCAAGACCTCGCGCCAGACCATCCGCTGGCCCACCCTTTCTCTGCCGTTACCCAATGGCCCCGGCATCCTCGTCAGCGTCGACTACTTCGGGCCCCTGCCCATCACTCCCCGAGGTAACGTCTACATCCTGCTCTTCACTGACCGTTTTAGCCGCCGCGCTGACATGTACGCCACCACCGAGACTGGATTCACCGCATCTGGCACGGCCGACATCCTCGTGGACCGCTACATCCCTCTTTGGGGATGCCCCGTTACTCTCCTTTCCGACAACGGCCTCCAATTCGAATCCGACGCAAGTCGACGAGGGAAGAAAGTGCTGAAATCTTCTCGCGATAAAAATACAAGGCACGTACCGTAGTGGGGAGGGGGGAAAAGAGCCTACTTAGTGACCCCGGATCTGAGTTACGACTGGAGAGGGAGAGAGAAAAAGAAGGGCGAAGATAATAAATGGGATGGACAAAAAACAAATCTGCTCCAGACTTTCCCGCGCTCTCTATGGCGCTCTCTATGAGCGCCTCGGCATCAACAAGATCGCCACAAGCTCCTACCACCCTTGCACCAACGGCGGAGTCGAGCGCGTCAACCACAGCATGGCCCAGATGCTCGCCATGGTCGGCGACGGACAACAGACCGATTGGGACATATACATCCCGCACGTCGAGAGCGCCTACAACAACTCCGTCAGCGCCGCCACCGGGCTCGCCCCCAACGAAGTCCACGTAAGCCGCCTCCCTCGACTCCCTATCACCGTCTTCGACCCACCCAACATCGGCGGACACCAAAGCTTCAACCGGGACCAACTGGCCTACATCGACCTCGCGACCGCCCGCCAGCAACGCGCCTGCCGCGCCGTCCGGGAACTACACGCCATCTACGTCTCGTGTCTAGACCGCCGCAACGCCTCCATCATAGACGCCCTCCGCCTTTCCCCCCCGTTCTCCATCAGCGGGTGGGCGTGGAGCTACAACACTGCCGCTACCATCCGTCAAGGCGCCAGGAAAGGAACCGACGCCGTAGTCCTCAAGACCAAGCTCTCGTTCAACTGGATCGGCCCTTTCAAGATCCTCGCCGTGGGCCCGGCTCCCGCTTCCGCCGTTCCCGACGGCCGACCTCTTCACGACAAACTCCTGTACTTCGACCTTCCTTCCGACATGCCTGGACGCGACTCCAAGCCTCGCGTCTCCGTCGTCCGATGCAAGCCGTGCCGGAACCCTGACGACATTCAAGATCTGCCAAAACACCTCCCAGCCGACCTCACCAAGTACGTGCTCAACTCCTTTTCGACAAAGTCCCCGCCTTTCCACGTCACCCTCGACGACATCTCCCCACCGCCCGAACGCCTCGAGGTCGAACGGATCTCGGGACATCAACTCGTTCGTGGCCGGGGGGGTGTTCTCGCCGTCATGTACGAGACGCACTGGGCCGGACTTCTCAACCCTTCATGGGAGCACGAAGGGGACCTACAACACCACCGACTCCACATCCTTCGCTACTGGTCGGGAACACCTTCGCAACACCGCCAGGCCAACCGCTTATACCGTCATATGCGCATCGGTGCCGCTAACCGCGAGTTATCGCGGTCTCGGGGCGAAATTTTTCTCGCTCCGGGATACGGCCTCGTTCCACGCGCTCTCTGGCTCTCTCGCTTCAGCTCTTCAACCCTCCCCGCTGGAGCACATCTGTGGTACAAGGCCCACGACGGTCTCTGGTGGTTGGGCAAAGTAGCCCCTCGCACCTCGACCAACAACTCCCCCGCCGACTCCTACATCGTCCGCTTCCTCGACGACCCGGGCCCGATCAAGATCAAACTCCTCCGGTCGCTCTACAACACTTCGCGGGACGCTGTCCAAGGATCCTGGTGTCTTCAGCGTCATGAGGCTGGTGGACTAGCCCGCGGTGTTCTACGGAGCGGCAATGGACCCGCAACCCTCCCTCATCGAATTAACCAGCAGGCAATAGGCACTGGTTGAGGGATGTACGAGATAGTATAATGTCTGTTTTCCTCGGAACGGGGACATTTTTCTGCGTCCGCTATCTTTGACATGCGTTCGCGATGTGTTTACCTCCCTCCTGACACATGACGTATTGCTTGCCTCATTTGGACCGGAAGTTTACACTCAACAGTGTTAGTGTACCTTCAGAGTTTGGTTTTATCTGTCTGTTTTTCTCGGGACCGGGACACTTTTCTGCGTCCGCTATCTTCGATATGCGTTCGCGATGTGTTTACCTCCCTCCTGACATATGACGTATTGCTTGCTTCACTCGGAACGCAAGTTTACACTCAACAGTGTCATTGTACCTTCAGAGTTGAGTTTTATCTGTCGCCACATTTGTTTGTCTTCAGGGCGGTCTTTCTTTGTTTTGTTTTTGTTTTTGTTTTGTTTTTGTTTTGTTTTTGGTTTGTTTTTGTTTTGTTTTTGTTTTGTTTTTGTTTTGCATTTGTTCCCGGACTCGGATACACCCAATACATGTGTACCTCACTCTTGTTTCCTTTTGTGCCCTTTTGGCCCGCGTTGGCATAGTTTGGCACCAGTTTCTACATCCGACTAGCCCTAAGTACTACCTCGCCCGCAATTGTCCCCTTTTTCGGCCGACATAGACAACCCGCGTCTTCCTTTTTGTTCGCGTCTCGTTAGTACATCTGCCCGGTCCTTTATGTTGAATCAAGGCACGAATAGTCACGCCTCGGATCCGACGTTGCTGTCCCCTCGCTTCCTATGGTTTCTTGCTTGGTACATGTACCATGTCGAATTCTCTCTTCGTTTTCTTTCTACTTTACGTTTTAGGCTAGCCTGCTTTATGCGTTTTGTCTTCTTTGACTCCAATACACCCCCCCAGCGTTTTCTTGATGACACCTCAAGAGACTAACTCTCTTGCCTGAGGCATCTTAAGCCTCATACACGAGGTGTGGGTTGGTCTATAATCTCATAAGACGGTTTTGTTTTTGGATAGCAGCATCTTCGACCCCCTTCTCGATTTCTGAAAGAAATACTTTCAGCTATCCCTGTATCGTAGTGTGGTCTGCATATACGACTATTCAGGGTGGGCTAATGTTATGGTGTGCCATTTTGTATGAGCAAGATAGAACAACGGTATCCAACAGTTTAGATATGATACTTGTTTTTGGATCATATCTTACGGTTGGATCGTATCCTACCGTATATTAGATATCTTGCATTTTCGTTGTTAGGGCATCCAGCTTGGAATTCCGGGAGATACGAGTAGACGCGAGTATCGCCACGCACGTACGCGATGACGCAACTAGAAGTAGCATATCGGCATCGTACAGGCGCGAGTGACGTCGATAGTGACGTTTCAGTATTTCACTAGTAGGTTTACCCTACGTTCTACAATGAGCAGCGTGAGGAGCATATACCACATGTGCTCACTCCCCCAGCTTGCGCACAGCAAGCTCTCCAATATTAATAAAAGGACCCGTATCCACCTGGACATCTTGAACCTGAACCGCAAGTCTCGTGGTAGACGCCCTGCATCCTCAGCTCTGCTGTTCGAGAGCTCCTTTACAAGGAGGGGGAGAAGGGACGGCACCTGTGACCCCGGCTTTTGTTTAGAAGGCCGATCGCCGAGGCTAAAACCTCCAATAATGCTGTATACGAGTTGAAAGTACACATAATATATACGTATCAAAGTAGTATGGAAGAAACAAGAAAGACCAGGTACGAGTGCAGGGTACGTAGTAAATGGAATAAAGTAACATTACCTTGGCAGGTCAATGGGATTGTGTGTCGTGGGTATGATAGCGCGCATACATTTGTTTTTTGGTCTCAAAAGGTCGGCTTTTATTTAGGAGAGAGGTATTGATAGAGGAGCTGCGAGGAACAAGCCCCATTACAAAAAGTAGGTACTACTGTGTACACCTCTCCCTCCTCCATCGTAATAGAGTCGTCAAAAGCAAAGCTCAACTACTATTTGGAGACCAGACAAGCAAGGGTTGAGTCGAGGGGAGCCACCAGCAGTAGAGCCCAACAACCAACAAACATCCAGCCGTAGATGAAAATGGGGGCGGCGCGGTTGGATAAAACGAGGCGGGCATTCATGACATGAGGCAGGTGTGTGTGCCGTGCTCCCTTTCCCCCCCCTGCTGTGTAGTAAGTATGTCCGGCAGAGAAAAGTTAGTGCGATCGCTGTGGTCGCACTGCTGTGTGCTTGCCCTGTTTGTTGCGGTCAGCCGTGTTACCCAAACAGGCTGAAGGAGTCGAAATCGGCGTTCGTTCGTTGTCACTATACGAAGCATATGGTGCACACAATCATAGTCCTAGCCTCTCTTGGCCCATCAAAAGAAAAGCACCAAGCAGTGTATGTACTAGATAGTGTCGTGCAATCCGCTCATCTGCCTCTGGCCCTGTGAAGGCAGCCAGCTGTGCATGCTCGTGCAATATACCTTTGACATATGTAAGCGCAGCTGTGCGCACATGAAAGCTGGGAACATACGAAATACCTGTAGCACTGTCCTTCCTCTTTTCTTGCTGCAAGCCAGAGTATACTCGTGTATGTACCCCAGTATCCCCGGAGTATAGTTGGGTATGTACCCGGGTACCCCCAGAATATACGTGGGTATGTACCCGGTTATCACCAGAGTATACTCGGGAATGTATCCGGGCATCCCCAGAGTATACCCGGGTATATACCCGGATATCCCCAGAGTATACTCAGGTATGTACCCGGGTACCCTCAGAGTACACTCGGGTATATATCAGGGTACCCCTAGAGTATGCTCGGTTGCGTACCCGGTTATGATATCCCCACAGTATAATCGGGTATGTACCTGGGTACCCTCAGAGTATACGCGGGTGTGTGCGCCGCTATCCCCAGAGTATACTCGGGTATGTAGCCGGGTCCCCAGAGTAAACTCGGGTATGTACCCGGGTACCCCCAGAGTATATTCGGGTATGTATCCGGGCATCCCCAGAGTATACGCCGATATGTACTTGGTACCCCCAGAGTAAACTCGGGTATGTACCCGGGTACCCCCAGAGTATGCTCGGTTGTGTACCCGGTTATGATATCCCCAGAGTATATACTCGGGTATATACCCGGGTACCCGCGCAGAGTGTAAAACCTATACCTGGTATCATACGTATGTGTACTACGAGTACGAGTACTGTAAACGAACCCTTCCCTTTGTCGTGAGCCGTAACAAAACTGTGATAATAATTGTAGAGCAGAGGCAACCATACTACGCGCTGCCCTGCTGTACCCTAGTGTACAGCTTAATCGTGAAAGTTGGACGCTCGCACGAACAGGTCACGACGGAAACATAAGAAAATCTCGGGACGAAGGTATTAAGAGCAGGAAGCCCAAACGATCATTTCCTGTTCTCTCTCATCCAGAACGGTACTACCATGCTGCAAGTATGCATACCAGGTATACACTGCGTATAGCAATTCATCAATATGGGCACGTACACCAATGTGATGATATTAGTTCCAAATCTTCGCCTCGTCGAAAGCAAAAGCACACCCCAAAAAGGGGTTATAACGGAAACAAAAATGTGATATTTGTTAATAATCCAAGTCTTAGCCCCGAGCTTGGCCGAAAAACAAAAACAACTCTCATCCAAAAAGGGGAGATGCCTCGCAAAACGGCGCCGAAAGCGCCCACTGGTAGGAGTTTATTAGCCTAGCAGCCCTCCGCCATTTCATCACAGGTAGCGCAACTTACAGCAAAATAAAAACCAAAGCGACACAGCAACAACAACAAACTAAAAAAGAACAAAATAACCGCGCTGGGTCTTCTTGCGCCTAAAAAAAGTATTTGTCGCTCGCTCTGCACTTGACTGCCAAAAAAAACCCCAGCATTTGTTTTGCTCCCCTTTCTTTGCAAAGACACGTACGTCCCACACCACGCCCACACCTCGGCGCTACGTACTCGTACGTAGTTTTCGTTTTCCTGGTCTACAAATAAATAAAAAATCACCCATTTTCTTACATTCGAAGGAAAAAAAAAATTAAACACCGCCGTTCGGCACCCGTTCGACCGACTGCGCTGGCGAAAATGCCATCCAACGCACGTAAAACACCCTCACAAATGGAGAGGGAGGAGCTCTGGGACTACACGCTGAACCAAACAAAAGGAAAGAAAAGGAAAGGAAAGGAAAAGAAAGAGAAACAAAAAAAAAAGTCGGCATTTGGGGGGAAAGAGAAAAAAAAAAAAGGGGGGGGGGGGGGGGGGGGGGGGGGGGGGGGGTACCTCTGGAAAGGAAGAAAAACAAAAATCGAAACAAAAATCTCGGGGGGTATGTGAGCAAGCCGGGCGCCACTTCTTTTTCTTCAAGGCGCCCCTGTGATGCGAATAGGTGCTATGCATACGTTTGCCTAGCTAGAGCTAAGCTAGCAAATGCCCGCTCGCGTGCTAAATTCGCTCAGCCAGCACCTACAAAACGTGCTACGTCCGCCTGGCTGAAAGCTATAGAAGCACGAGTCAACGCGGCACTCGTACGCCTACGTAGCTAGCTACGAGTAGCACATACCAACGTGTTTATACGTGCACCTATAGCCATAATAATAGCACATGTCGACGTGCCAGAATACGAGTACGGTTCGCCCGTATAGCTAAAGCTGTAGACTATATCACGTGTAAACGTGCTACTGGCACGCCTAGCTAGCTACATAGCACAATGGCAACATGCTACGCCAGCTAGCGCGTGTCAACGTATTACACATATTACGGATGTGATAGCTAGCACATGTCGATGCCGATGTCTAAGACGTCCAGCTCCTTGAACCTGCAGGGATTTCGATCCGTCGAGAAATGTGAAGGTGGGAGGGGGGGAGGGAGGGAGGGAGGGGATGGTGTGAGAAAACTCGACAACAAATCTACTCCGAAGGGAGAAATAAATCACAATCAAATCTGGTTAGCAAAAATAAGGGGATAAATAGGTGTATACCGGTATACCGTTTTGAGGTCCATCGTAGGTTCTGATTACTATAGCCCCCCTCGTACAAGTCGAGCGGTTACCATGCATAGTACTGCAAGGGGGGGGGGGGGGGGGGGGGGGCCCCTGAAAACAAGGGGAGGGCCCCCCCCCTCTCTTCCCCCGGAAGGGGGGTTTGACAAACCGCAGCAGGGCCCCCCCCCCCCCATCTCTCCACAAGCCCTCTCATCTATTCACAAGCCCCTCCTCATCTATTCAAAAGCCCTCCCCCATCTACCCACAAAGTCCCTCCCATCTATTCACGAAGCCCCTTCTCATCTATCCACAAGCCCTCCCAAGCTATCCACAAAGCCCCTCCCAAGCGTTTGGTGCAAGCAATGTCTGCCTGGTCGGTGAAAACCAGACATGCTCCTCCGTCCCGGCATTGTAGGGATGCGAGGGTCTATGGCCATACCACTACGGCCATGCATGAAAAAGAAGTAACACCCCCAAAGCCCCCCAGCACACCCAGACAAAGAACGAAGACGAAAACAATAAACACTCACAGGTACATGAACTCGGTGAGAGTCATGCTCGACGCGTCTGGCCGCTTCTTCAAGACGTGCTCCCCAATCAGCTCGGCCTGCTGGGTGGAGTCCAGCTGTGTGCACGCGGCGAAGGCGAAGGAGAAGGAGAAGCCCCAGCCATGGCCCCGTCCGTAGTTGCAACGTACACCGACCGAGCAAGCGTACATCCGACAAAACAAAAAAACAAAAAACGAACACGGTGAGAGGGGGGGGGGAGAGAACGGCAGAGATTGGCGTCGAGGGTGGAGCGTGATGAGGCGTTCCTCGATAAGGAGGCGGCGCTTGATAGGGAGGCGTTCCTCGATAGGGAGGCGTTCCCCAATAGGGAGGCGTTCCTCGATAGGGAGACGTTCCTCGATAGGGAAGCGTTCCCCAATAGGGAGGCGTTCTTCGATAGGGAGGCGTTCCTCGATAGAGAGGCGTTCCCCAATAGGGAGGCGTTCCCCAATAGGGAGGCGTTCCTCGATAGGGAGGCGTTCCCCAATAGGGAGGCGTTCCTCGATAGGGAGGCGTTCCCCAACAGGGAGGCGTACCTCGCCCAATAGGGAGGTTTTCCCCAACAGGGAGGCGTACCTCGCCCAATAGGGAGGTGTTCCCCAATAGGGAGGCGTTCCTCGATAGGGAGGCGTTCTTCGATAGGGAGCCGTTCCTCGATAGAGAGGCGTTCCCCAATAGGGAGGCGTTCCCCAATAGGGAGACGTTCCTCGATAGAGGGGCGTTCTTCGATAGGGGCACAGTAGTAGCACTACTCATGGACCGTTTTTGTTTTTTTCTGCCTGACGAAGCTCCTTGGCTGGAGAACGAACTACAGTAGTAGTGGTCCCTCTATATAGTGCCGGTTGCCCGCTATCGTACATAGTGCCGGTAGAATTGCTTGGCGCAGACGGGATTCACCAGTGTGGTACACAGTGTGCGGAGTTAGTGCAGGTTTTTCCCGCTGTATACAGTGCCGGTATTGCTGTGCCGGAGCGCATATACCGGCCCTATAGATATAGAGGGGACCACCTACCGGTACCCGATATCGCTGGAAACGTCATTAATTTATTAATTTGCCTTGTAAGGCAAGTGCCTTAATGATGCCTGGGCCATGGGACCGACCGTCCATCGGGTTTCACTTTCACTATTTCTCAGGGGGTAGTTTTTGAGTGAGGTCGTAGAGAGCTCCTTACGTGCGGAGCCTTCGAAAAAATAGGTGCACCTCTATTATGGCATGCCTCACATGACAAGGGCGGGGGCATGCAGGCAGGCACTTTGCCATGGGGGGGGGGGGGGGGGGGGGGGGGGTACTCGTGTCATGCACGGCCGTAGCCGTATGGCCATAAATAGATAGACCCTCGCATCCCTATATTTATTTTAAAACAAAAAAAAACAGCAGTGACATCGAGGATTTCGTCGAAACTCGTATGATATTTGCAAGCTGTGTGATACTTTGATCGCGCGTACTAGTACGTACGGGTTTTACAAGGCCTCATGTAGGATACACATACCAAGTATATATACAATGCCGGAACGGGGCACGTCGGAGTATGTACCGACGAGGACGAGGCAGACACAATGCTTACACCAAGTGCCAAGCGATTTTAGGTGATCGGCGAGTCGCATGAAAGATGGGCTGCATCCTACCAAGAGCCGCTGGTAGGAGGGGGTCAAGGGGGGTGGTGGGGTTGGGTTGGGTTGGATTG
>MEHQ01001496.1:321732-395915 GCA_008828725.1 Saccharina japonica | reverse complement strand
GCACTGCTGTTGTTTTTATTGTGGGGTGGGGTGGGTGGGGTGGGGTGGGTGGAGGTAGGAGGGCGGGGGTGCGGGGGGAAAGGAGGGTGGGACGAGGCCGCAGGGCTATACACGACATCAACATGAAGCCGCAATGAATGCAGAGGGAGAAGAGCATGGGTCATTTTCGAAGCCTCACATTCCAACATTTCTACGAAAGTTCGAGGTACACGATAAAGGTGCCATGGTATGTATCACGGCAGCAACAACCACCCAAGAGCTGCTTGCATGCACACCGCTGGTGAAAACGGACGGGAATCTCGCGCTGGATAAAACGACGACAACCTTCTAAACAAGAAAAAGCAAAGCCTTACGTTCAGGGTGTCGCCTCGAACACTCTCCTGTTCGGCGATGGCTCTAGACAAAACGAGGGGGTGGAAATCACGATTGCCGTGATCCCACGCGATCAGCATACTGCTGTTCGTAGCAGTACATAAGTTCAGGTTGTTTATTGACCTCTCGAAGCGTTGCGAAAGCAGCACACCTTGAACAGGTGATATAGATCATTCCCACTTCACGATCTATAAGCAGTAGACCTTTCAAGACAGGTCTATTCCCGATCTTGTATATATGATCTGTATGATCTAGCTCATGTTGACGGGTGGGATCCGTAACATCTGTATGATCTAGGTAGGCACATGACTCCTGGGTTGGATCTGCACTATTTTAATATATCCAGCACAACCTCTCACGACGGCAGGAGAGGAGCAAGGTCGTCATCTACTGTAGGCCATGCATGCGTCGGAGGGGTGAACAACAGCAAAACCAAAAAAAAAGGGGCTCACCTCGTCGAAGCCAAGCTTCTCCAAAACCTTGCCGACGTTCTCGAACTCCAGCAGCCCGTCCTTGGAATCGAAGACATCAAACGCATCTCGAGCCTCGTTCACCTTTCGTTGATTGACCCAGGCACGGCACACCATGGGACGCAGTTAGAACCACCGTGGAATACCGCAGGATCAATTCGTGCACACACCGCGAAGAGAGGCCCTATCCCGCCACCCTCAACACAGCGAGGTGCCCCATGGTCAGATGGTGGAGAGGTGCACCATGGTCGAAACTCAACTATGCCAGACCGGTGGGACAATCCGGTTATTTCCAGGACTCCTTACGGGTCATGACCCGATCCGCGGGTCGGGTCAGGAACTTTTGGAAATCTCACGGGTCGGGTCTGGTCACCCTTTTACCCGGCCCGACCCGACCAACAACGTTTGAATCCCGACCCATGAACAGCCCTCGTTATTTCTAGAGCTGCGATTCGGCACGACTTGAAGTCACCAACTAGTTACTGGTCGGAATAACAGTTACTTAGTCGTTTCCCGGAGGTGCCGACTGTCCGACTTATTGGGTTTCTATACTTGTAGGAATGCTTGTTCAATGTGGGATACCTTGTTTTCTGTTTCGGGCGGGGTCCCCTCGGCCGGGGAGGGGCTAGTTTTGGCCCCCGTTTCGATCGCCTGGCGTAGCAAGTAGGCAAGTCGGCTGGCTACCAGAAGCTGGCTTCGCCGCCAGCCGACTTGTCGACTGAAGCCAGTTAGTTGGGCTAACGGCACCTACCGACTATAGTTCCTAGTCGTGAAATCTTGCCGTACGTCCCACAGCTGTACGTACTGCTGTACTACGGGACAGAAAAAAACCTACATATTATATTTCCCTATTTATACTATTAATAACAGTTTTTGGTCTTATTTACTAGTGTTTACTATGGTCCCCCGTAATAGCAATCAGGGCCTACCACCTACACTAAAACCTATACATTACAGTATTTTTTGCTAAGCATATTTGGTCCCGATTACTACATACGTTCCCTCGTAATAGTATTTCCTCTAACAAAACAACATGTATTCGTATATACCTGCATGTTGCCCAGGCCGAGTCGCTCCCCCAGCACGGATGCCTCCGCACGCATCTTCTGCACCGCGTCCTGTTCGTCGATGGTCACCGTGATCTCCTGCCGCATCCCCTGCTCCACGTCTGCCATCGTCTCGTCTACCATCGGCTCGGCCGGCACAGGGGCAGCAGCAGCCGCGCCTTGGGCCTTGGCGGCCTCGTCCATCATACGCTCCAGCTCCTGGAACCACAACAACAGCCGTTGTGACGTTCCCGTGAAAAGAGAGAGGGGGAAGGGTAGAGAGCGGCGGGGGGAGGGAGAGAGAGGGGGGGAGAGAGGGAGAGGGAGAGGGAGAGGGAGAGGGAGAGGGAGAGGGAGAGGGAGAGGGAGAGAGGAAGAGAGAGAGGGAAAGGGAGAGGGAGAGGGAGGAAAACAGTCAGCTACGCCTCATATATACCTGAACCACGTCGTACATTTTCTTGAACCACCACTTTTTACCTCTTAACTTTCCAACTCTGTGGACAAGCCGTGGTCACAGATGGCTTCCCTTCTCTCCGGCTCTTGCCTTCATTTTTGTTTATCTCGCACAGGGTTCCACATTCCCCCTGCTCGTCGATTTTCATCGAATTAGCTGAGACACAAATAATGAGGATTGGGGAAAGAGAGCTCGAGAGCACTTTTTTGTTTTTTTTTTCTTGCGGCGTCGGCGGCCTCTCCCCTTTGCATACCGCGCATGTGCTGACATCAATATAGAGCCGACAGAAATGCCAAAAAACGATACTTTGCAGAATGCCTTGCGCGATGATCCGAACCTGCCGATAATGTCGCAAGCGTGAAAAAATCCCACATAAAACCAGGACACAAAAAAAAAACAAGAGGTACGCAACCACCAGCAGCAGCACATGCGCCGCCGCAACAACAGTGCAGCAGTACGTGTGTAAGGTGAGGCATATTGCAGAGCTCAAACAAAGCCTCTCCCGCTCCCCTCTCCCCGTCATCAAAAGCAAGGCGCTATCATTATCAACGGGTGCTTGCCTGAGGGTCGACCTTCTCGATCACTCCGGTCTTCGTGAGCTTGCCGTCCGCGTCCTGCCGGTAGGTGACGATGTTTCCCCCCTTGTCCGCCTCGCGAACGTGGGTAACCATGGCGTGGTAGAAGGCGCCTTCCGGTCCCGTGTCGTACCTCACGCCGTCAGTCACTACGAAGTCCAGGACCTGTCGGAGGGGGAAAAGCAAGCAAGCACACGGACGGCACAGGGCACAGGGTACCGAGAGGTGAGATGCGCGGTAGGGAGAGGCAAGCAAGGCAGACGAGGCAAGCGAGGCAAGCGAGGCAAGCGAGGCAAGCGAAGGAAAGCAAAGGAGAGCAAAGGAGAGCAAAGGAGAGCAAAGGAGAGCAAAGGAGAGCAAAGGAGAGCAAAGGAGTAACCTATCCATATGGGATGTTGCGCAAGGGTCCGTACATATGGTACAGATCCAACAAAGAAACACGTGCTACAGCCGTAGTGCGTGCAGGTTATACGCGTCTCATCCGGTAACAATACCTGGCAAATAGACAGGGCTCTTCACGGGCCATGAACCGACCCGCGAGTCGGGTTCAGGAGATCTTCAAAATCTCACGGGTCGCGTTGATTTGGATCGGTTCGGGTCGGGTCAGGAAGTGTCTAAAATATCACGGGTCGGGCCAGGTGACCTTGTTCCGACCTGACCCGACCCGACCCGAACCGATTCGACCCGACCCGATCCGCCCCCCCCCCCCCCCCCCCGCCCGCCCCCGCCCCGCCCCGAACCGATTCGACCCGACCCGATCCGCCCCCCCCCCCCCCCCCCCGCCCGCCCCCGCCCCGCCCCGAACCGATTCGACCCGACCCGATCCGCCCCCCCCCCCCCCCCCCCGCCCGCCCCCGCCCCGCCCCGAACCGATTCGACCCGACCCGATCCGCCCCCCCCCCCCCCCCCCCGCCCGCCCCCGCCCCGCCCCGAACCGATTCGACCCGACCCGATCCGCCCCCCCCCCCCCCCCCCCGCCCGCCCCCGCCCCGCCCCGAACCGATTCGACCCGACCCGATCCGCCCCCCCCCCCCCCCCCCCCGATCGGATCCGCCCCGCCCCGACCCGACCCGACCCGCCCCGCCCCCCCCCGCCCCGATCGGATCCGACCCGACCCGACCCGACCCGAACCGACCCGGCCCGACCCGACCCGACCCGACCCGAACCGACCCGGCCCGACCCGACCCGCGAGGTTTTGACCTGACCCCGTGAACAGCCCTGTAAATAGATCATACAGATCACGAGTCTATCTGCACCGAAATATTTAGATAACGAAGTGCGGGTAAGCGATCTGTCCGACGTCTCAAAGTTTTAACCCGTTTAGGCCTTAAGGACCGCAGTCCCTACATGGGGACAAAACACTTGGAATCAGAGTCAGCTCTACAGCAGTAGTAGGTTTCTGCACAGTGCAATGCAATGCACTACTAAAAGGGCTATATACGTACGCGTAAGAGCGAACATTTTTCAATGAGCCTGTCACCAGACGCCTCACCCACCCCCCCCCCCCAAAAAAAAAAAAGAAACTCACTCGGGCGAAGTTAGGGACCGAAATGCTGATGCGAAACTTGCCCCCCTCCGCGGGCATCATGGGCATCGTCATCGCCTCCTCCTCCCCGTCCCACCCGTTAAACCCTCCGCAGTAC
Organism: Saccharina japonica; assembly: GCA_008828725.1. Classification (NCBI taxonomy): domain Eukaryota; class Phaeophyceae; order Laminariales; family Laminariaceae; genus Saccharina; species Saccharina japonica. The sequence goes on along the minus strand of MEHQ01001496.1, from coordinate 391,355 downwards.
AGCAGGGAGTCCGCGCCCTCGAAGAGGCCCTCTGGGGGGGAGTAGATGACCTCCACCGTCTCCTCCGCCGCCAGCTCCTCGTTTTCGGGGATGAAGGTCACGCTGCCGTGGGCTTGTTCGGCCGTCGCAGCTGCTGCGTACAGCACGGAGCGGGGAGGGGGGGGGGGGGGGGGGGGTACTCATGTCGTGCACGGCCGTAGTCATATGACCATAGACCCTCGCATCCCTACAATGCCGGGACGGAGCACGCTGGGTTTTCACCAACCAGGCAGACATTGCTTGCACCAAGCTGCGAAGCGCCGTGAGGTATTGGGCGAGTCGCATGGAGGGTGAGCTGCATCCTGCTAAGAGGGGGGGGGGGCGTACTTCATTTTCATGCATGGCCGTAGTCGTATGACCATAGACCCTCGCATCCCTACAATGCCGGGACGGAGCATGTAGGGTTTTGGGGGGGGAGGGGGTGGGCGGGGGGTACTCATTTGCTGTTCGCCTTACGTAGTCATTTAACCATTGACCACGCATCCCTTTCGAGACGGGGCACTGGGGGGGTGTACTCATTGGCATGCATGGCCGTAGTCGTATGGCCATTGAGGTTGGGGGGGGGGGGGGGGGGGCGGGGGCGTACTCATTTGTTGCTTGCCTTAGTCGTTTGACCATTGACCACGCATCCCTTTCGAGACCGTCCACATATATACCATGCATGTCCGTAGTCGTACATATGACCATGGACCCGCGCATCCCTACAATGCCGGGACGGAGAACGTCGGGTTCTAAAAACGCGGCGGGGTCTCCAATGTTCCGAAGGCGTATCTGGTACCCAACTTCGTCGAAAGCAAAGCACAGCAGTAAACACACATCGAAGGGCATGGGGCAGTATCTTGTACAACAGAACACAAGGAAAGGTGCGGTACGTTACCGTTACCATTTACTGGTCAGAGGGGGTGCAACTGAAGTACTTGAAATACTGGCAGTAGTTCGGGAGTTTATCACTGCAGCTCGCAGTATTTCCGGGTTCAATACTCTGGATACTCTTAAGTACTACAGGTAGTTCGGATGTTTATGTTTGTACCGCGGGTACTGTTGGTGTTCGGGTTTCCTGTACTGCTCATACACCCAGTATTATCAGTATTTGGGCCTTCAGTACTGCTCATATTCCCAGTATAATACTCGCAGTATTTAGGCCGCCAGTACTGGAATACTCTCAGTACTCGAGAGTACCAAATGTACTCGATGCTCCGAGTATACTCGGGTAGTACTCGGGGGGTACATCTTCAACTCCCTGTACAAGCACGCGGCCAAGCGACCTCGTATCAATATTCCTTGTGGCACCCCAGCCAACAAGCTCGTGCATTCGGACAGGAGCCAGCCACTGTTGTTTGTAATTGCCGCAGATTATCTTCACTATGATGCTGCTGTAAACGTTCACAAAACAGCGCACACGGCACAAGTCTTTACTCGTCTGTTACTCGTACTCGTTAGACTACACGTGTAACCTGGGCATTTGATTTACGTATTTACCAGGTAACGCAGAGGCTCAAGCGTTGATCTCTTGATCTCAACGTACAGCATCATGCAGCATGTATGTACATCAACAAAACAAAACAATAGTAAGCTAAAATTCAACCCTATTGCACCCAAAGCACCGACACCAAGAGAGCGAGCGCGTACCTGACTGCATAGATGTGGCACGACGGCCTCGCCGTGCCGTCTGCTGAACCGAGACTGCTCGAGACGACGCTCGAAACGAAGTCTGAGGACACGAGGAGCATGTTGACCGTGAAACTCCAGCGCTCGAGGAGGAGCGGTAGCGGCCCACCTCTAGCACGGGGCGAAACAGGAAGGCGTCGGAAGGTGTGAACGAGGCGAAGGCCGCCACCGCCAGAGCAGTGCAGGTAGTGGCAGGGTACTTCATGGCAACGAGCTGTCGTGTCGTGTACCGAACCAGCGCAAAAGCAAGCGCGCAGCGTACCCAAGCTAGCTCTCATCACATAAATACTGGAACCACAGCGTGATGTACCTAGATCATGGAAGCATTCCTCTGATAAAACAACTCGTTTTTAAACTAGGCGAGACTGTGCGACTCAGCCAACCAATAACGTCGAAGAAATACTGTTTTGTCTTTTGCTCTTCAAACGTTCGATGTTTTCACGTTTCTTTTGGTTTTCACCCCTCTTGACTCTTGATTCTTGACGTGCAGCGTCTGCCTGTGCGTCTGTGCGCGTCCGTGTCTCGTCTCGCTTTGAACCAGTTCTCTAGATGACCTCTCTAGCCTTTCCTCAGGATGAGGACACCTACTCATACGAAGAGGGCACACGTGTTTCTCGCGTTCGCGGTGGGAGTAATCGCCGTATGCACGATCGCCGTGGCTGACGCCAAAAATGCTAGGATCGACGATAAAGGCCCGCCCCCTCCCACCCTGGAATTCAAGCCCCTAACTTCGCCACCAGCAGCATGCCTTCCCTGCGAAAGTCTCTTCGGACGCCTCGAGGTAGACGCCTCCCGGCCCGGTGACCTACGCAGGGTCCAGCACGTAGAGGTGATGCAGAGGGGGGAGCCCAAGAGCGGGACGGGCGGGATGTTCGAGTGGGCAACGGGCTCCTTGTATCACGTTTGCCAGCACCTCAACCAGCACTATGGACGCGAGAGCTGCTCCGTGGAGTGGGGCCGGTGGTCTCCAGGCGACTACTACGGAAACCACACCCTCGTCTTCGAGCCACCTCTCGAGCAGCCCAGCGATGCTCCGTGTCCCTGCACAGGCGTGCGCCGGTGAGCCTGTGTTATGTTTGAGTGTGACAAGCAGCAGTAGTAGAGCTTATTCGCCAGGGAGTAGAGTAGAAGCCTCGTTCGGTGATTGCCGTACATACTGCTTGCGAGTTTTGTCTTAATGGTTGTCGCGCCGCCGTTGCTCAGCACGGGGCTGCTGCTGTGGTCACCGTCGCAGACGGCAGAAGGGCTGACAGGCAGGCATGTGCTCTTGCCCCCACCCCTGGAAGTGGCCACACCAGAAATTAAACCAATGGATTGGAGGCTGTCGTCCATATGCAAGTCCGCCCCACAGGCGGTGATGCCGCTCACCCTCCGTGCGACTCGCCCACAATAATACCTCACGGCGCTTCGCGCTTGGGTGCAATCAATGTCTGCCTGATAGGTGAAAACCCAGCGTGCTCCGTCCCGGTGTTTGCAGGGATGCGAGGGTCTATGGCCATACGACTATATACGGCCGTGCACGACATGAGTACACCCCCCCCCCCTGGAACATACGCACATGCAAGAAACCGATAGGACACGTCGCATGCCAGACCGTCATCGGCACCCAACGTGATCACTCGCTGATAGGGACGAAGTGCGCTGTATGATAGCAAAAAAAAACAGCAGTAGTGGTTGCTTGTTCTGCCAAGAGCGAGGTCGCATCTGCTCGCGCCTACTTCGTACACACTGCTGTTGTACCTGGTCCGTATATACGTACGTACCTACCTGGTACTTATTATTACAGCAGTAGTAGGGTGATGATACCTTTTTTACCCGGCATGTACTATACACCAGTATCGTACTGAGTCTCGTATATAAGTACGACGTAGAATATGATATGTGGGGGGGGGGGGAGAGGTTTGGTTCAGGTATGATACATGGTGGGACGAAGCGCATACGCATGTACCAGGTACTTATATATGTATAATAATACCAGTACCTTTTCCGTTTCTCCTTTGCCTGTCGTTCATCAAGTTGGTTCGGTACCACGTATAGCAGGCACAAGCATGCAAGTATTAGTATTACCTGTTGCCACACACGGCGTTAATTGGCTGTTTCTTTACGTACTGCTGTAATGCGCTGGCGCAACTTTAGGGTCAAAAGCCAAAATTATTGCGGTTCACTGCAACAGCCGTCAGAGGCCATGGGCGGCTTGCCGCAAAACTTGGATTTCGCCGTACAGCTACGTTTTTCGGCCGCGACGAAAACTGAATGGCGGCACCTTTTTAGTCCTCTTGGAGGTTTGGGAGGCGTCTAATAGAGAGGTTTGTCACAAGTGATTTTCGGGTCTACATTCGTATGTACCCCCCTAACCAGCTTGCCTTTCATATATAAAATAGATACATACTTCAGTATGATATGCTGAAATTCAGGACATGTCCGAACAGAAAAGAAACTCAAAATCGAAAAATGAAATCGTTTCGTTTTCGATATCATTTTACCCGATGTGTCCAAACAGAAACGAAATGTGAAAAACAAGATCCAGGCGAAAAACAACGGACAGCAGAACCTATATATGGGCCGCTCACAATTAAGGGCATGTCTGAACAGAAGATAAACTCAAAATCGAAAAATGAAATAATTTCGTTTTCGATATTATTTTACCCGATGTGTCCAAACAGGAACTAAATGTGAAAAACAAGATCCAGGCGAAAAACAACGGAGAGCACAACCTATGGGCCGTTCGCAACTATGTACACATGCCGACAATCAAGCGCTCTGCAACGCAGGCCCATCAGAAAAGCAGGCATACGCGACGATAATTCGATCCCGGTAGGTCGTTGGGCCTCCCATGGGGGTGATTGCGTGTCTAACGTTGACGCCCTGGGATTAAACTTTAATTATACTGAGAAAGGACTTCCAACCTCATTCTCGAGGGCATCATGCTGAACTCTACTCAAATTTTCTTCGGTTTGGCTCGAACGCCGGGAAACAAAGGCCCTATAGAGCGTCGGGGCTAGTGTTGTGGTTGGCCTGCTGGCTGTTTATGGTGGACCTGTGTGGCTGTGTTGCCGTGCTAGCTGTGTTCCATGTGTCATGCGACGATGCGCAGCGCTTATTTCAATCATAGCGTCCACATATAGACTAGAAGAGTATCTACTGCTGTAGAAATCATCGACTCGAAAACACGGAAGGTTACTCAATCATAACTGGATACTTGACGACATTATACCAATACAGTACCTAATAAGAAACAGGCTATTTAAGAACGCTAGGCTGAGATTTAGAGGAAACTAAGAAATTTGAGACTGCTTATCTTGAAGTTATAGTGTTGAAATCACCCTCTCTCAAATAAGAAATCCATCTTGGGTTAGCTTTCCTGTTTCTTATTATTAATAGGTGTCCTGCGCTGTACTGCGGTCTATCCTTATGAACGACCTTTAGTGAATCCTAACCGGCGTTTCACCGATCAAAATCTGAAAGAGTTGAGTGACACTTACTTATGGCTTGACAATCAAAATTTAACCAAGTGACGGATTCATCCAGACTGCTGTGTTCCTTCTCAGGAAAATCCCGATCATACCCGTACGTAGATGCAGTAGAGACATAGAGGTGGGTATTTTCGTTTTCCCGCAAAGTTCGATGTGCCGCTTTTTGCACTGCTACTGCTGTGGAGTACGTACTGTATGTAGTACTATCACGGGGGAACATAGTGGATACCTGGTACCTGGTAGTGTGAGGGTATTACCTGCTGAGCTATAGGGGTAAAATATCGATCAATTACCCAGCCCAGGGTAATCCTTATAGCACTCCCCCCCCCCTCTGAACGGCGGGATATTTGGGACGTCGGTACCGTATACGGCCGTACGTTGACCTACCCGCTTCGTTTCAATACCTGGGGAACCAGGGAGACGTGTTTTTTTTTAGGGACGCACGCGCAAGCGTTTCTACAAAAGAAACGTTCGAAGTGAGATTCGAACCCGTGTCCGCGACGACGTCAACTGTGAGGGTATTGCCTGCTGAGCTATCGGGGTAAAAGATCGAGCAATTACCCAGCCCGGGGTAATCCTTGTAACAGTAGTAAATAGCAAATAGTACCTACGGTACAGATAAAAACCGATATATTTACCTGTTTCTACTTACCACATTTGGTCCTATTTACTATGCCCCCCCCCCAATAGTACACTATGTACTGCTCCATCAGTTGGTGGTAGTATTCCTACTCCTACGAATGCTACCTACTATATACCACTACTCGCACTGTACTGCGCTGCTGTAATGCTGGTCGCAAAAATAACAACCCCCCGGCCCCCCCCCCCCCCCCCCGCCCCCGCTATCTTAGTTAGGAGATAGATGGTGGCCACAGGCGGCGAAACAGGAAGGGGATAAGATTAGCAAAAAAGTTATTTTGTAATAATATGGAAACAACGTAATGAGCGCCCAAGTGTCGGAGGTGTCTCTACTAGGAGTAGGAACGGTGCTCCGTCTCGAAAGAGATGCGTCGTCAATGGTCAAATGACCAAGGCAAGCAACAAATGAGTACGCCCCCCCCCCCCATAAATATATGATATATCTATAGGTTGGGTTGGCGTCGGTTGGCAACGACGCTGTAAAACACGCCACTCGCTGCGTGAGCTAGACAACCAGGGTGCCGTTTGTTTTTTTTTTTTTTTTGGCGGTCACCAAAGCTGGCGGTCGAGTAGATCATTTGTGCGGGGTGGAGAACCTTTGTTCCGCACAAGGGGAATGGTCGTATCACGTAGTGTTAATATGGTAAGGCGTCCGCGAGGCAGTTACATAGTAAAACCCATTGCTGTCCGTCCGGGAATGGCCACACCAGAAATTAAAATTAACGTCAATTGAAGCTGTCGTCATCATGCAAGTCCGCCTTCAGAGGCCGATTCTTTTAGCAGGGATGGCAGCCTCACCCTCCATGCGACTCGCCCAAGATACCTCACGCGTCTTGCGGCCGTTGGTTGCAAGCAATGTCTGCCTGTTGGTGAAAACCAACGCGCTCCGTCCGGCATTGTAGGGATGCGATGGGTCATGGTCATATGACTACGGCCGTGGCACAACATGGTCACCCGACCCCCCCCCCCCCCCGCATCTTCCACACCAATCATTCATGTGACCGATGATCGCCGTCGCCGCCCTCCCCCCTTTCGTTCGACAGGGTGACCATCACGCTCTGCAAGATCGGGAAGCACCAGCTGCCCGTGGAGGACGACTGCGCTTTCTCGCACGGTGTGGGATTCAGCCTGAACCCGGAAGTTTGCCCTGACGTCGTCGAGGGTGGCTCGCCCGCAGCCAACGTGCGCGGAATCCAGCAATGCATGGACGAAGCCCAGTGCCCTCTGGTGGACGATCGGTTGCAGATGGTCGTCTTTCGCGACCCGCGGCCGGCAGCGGTGAGCTCCTTCTACTACCTGAGCGCGAACAAGTACATCCCGGCAGACATGGACGTCGACGCGTTCATCCTGCAGAATTTTCGCGGTTTTTGCAAGTGGCTGCTGGTCCGGATGGTGCTCTTCAAGCAGCTGACCCCGAAGGACAAGTACTTTTGTTTCTGGTACGACGAGTGGCAGGCCGACGCAGCCGGGTGGCACCGGCAGCTGTTCCGCATGCTCGGTCTGACCGTTCCAGATTCCGTGCTGGTCGAGGCCGCCAACGCCGCGCTCGCCGACGATTTTCCGTTCTTCACCAAAGGGCGCGATGTACACGGCGGCGGAACCGCCCCCCCCCCCCGTGACCACACGTATCGAGACGACGTTTCCGAGGACACGGCCCACCGCATGGACGAAATGATGCAGGAGTGGATTCCGCGCGGATTTGCCGCCCGGTTAGACGCCAATTTTTGACCTTTTAAAAAAAAAAAATGTGTCTTCCTGCGTTGCTTTTTGCAGCCTTTGCGTACGTATACGTAGCAGTTTGTTTTGTACTTTGCACTGTAGTAGTCAGTATCAATATATACCTACGTACGTGGTGGTATTTTACGACCGTTTTTCTGTACATAATTCGTTGCGTGAATGAGGTGCATGAGGTGTAGTTGACATATGGGTGGGTTACCTATGATAGTAGGGCGTGCTTGCCATACGATGCAGGGCCAAAGAAACCACCCCCGGTGGATAACCATTTTGGGCTTCACTTAGTTTATATTACCCGTGGGGTGGTATCTAACGGACCCCGGTGATAAAAAACGTCATGTTTTTCATTCTACTCGTAGTTCCGCTGTATTTGTATCAGAGGGGGGGGGGGGGGGTGGGGGGGGGGGGCGGGGGGGGGGGGGGCGGGGAGGGATATCGAGGGAGTTGATAGCAGTACGATATGGATGTGGCTCTTTTTTCGCACCCAGGCAGAAGAGGGGGGGGGGGGGCGGGGAGGGATATCGAGGGAGTTGATAGCAGTACGATATGGATGTGGCTCTTTTTTCGCACCCAGGCAGAAGAGGGGGGGGGGGGGCGGGGAGGGATATCGAGGGAGTTGATAGCAGTACGATATGGATGTGGCTCTTTTTTCGCACCCAGGCAGAAGAGGGGGGGGGGGGGCGGGGAGGGATATCGAGGGAGTTGATAGCAGTACGATATGGATGTGGCTCTTTTTTCGCACCCAGGCAGAAGAGGGGGGGGGGGGGCGGGGAGGGATATCGAGGGAGTTGATAGCAGTACGATATGGATGTGGCTCTTTTTTCGCACCCAGGCAGAAGAGGGGGGGGGGGGGCGGGGAGGGATATCGAGGGAGTTGATAGCAGTACGATATGGATGTGGCTCTTTTTTCGCACCCAGGCAGAAGAGGGGGGGGGGGGGCGGGGAGGGATATCGAGGGAGTTGATAGCAGTACGATATGGATGTGGCTCTTTTTTCGCACCCAGGCAGAAGAGGGGGGGGGGGGGCGGGGAGGGATATCGAGGGAGTTGATAGCAGTACGATATGGATGTGGCTCTTTTTTCGCACCCAGGCAGAAGAGGGGGGGGGGGGGCGGGGGGGGGGGGGGTACTCATGTCGGCCCGGGCCGAGGTCATTTGCCCAAAACCCCTCGCATCCCTACAATGCCGGGACGGAGCACGTTGGGTTTTCACCAACCAGGCAGACATTGCTTGCACCAAGCGCGAAGCGCCGTGAGGTATTGGGCGAGTCGCATGGAGGGTGAGCTGCATCCTGCTAAGAACCGCCTCTGAGGCGGACTTGCATATGGACGACAACTTCAATGAGTTAACCAGGGGGGGGTGATAGCAAGAGGACTGATACCATATATCAGCAAACAAAAGCCAGGAGTATTCGGTCGGCGCAGGTGTAACAGAGAGAGGTGGTTTGAGGACGGGCGAAAACATATCCGATTACGACTGGCTTCAGTATTTGCCACGGATCTACATTATATTTGACTTTTTGGTGGCACGTGCCGCGACACGCCGCGGACGCTGCCGTGGCTGGTCGCGACACGTGCCGCGGCATGTCGTGACTTGCAGCTGTATGTCGCGACAAGCCGCGACACGTAGGGTTAGGGTTAGGGTTAGCGACACTCGCGGCGACACTCCCCGCAACACTCGCCAATTTTCTTGAGGTGCGGCAGCATGTATGTGGTGTCGGAGCCACAGACGCGTTCGGTCCACGGGGCGTCATGAGCCGTCCTTGCGGAAGGGCCCTGCCCCTCTTCCCACGTTGTTGTCCATGTGCGGTGTCGTCGAGCACCTTGCCGCTGCTTTCTTCGTGTTCGTACGTAAATACTTGTTTCTGTTTGTCACCCAGGGTGATGTTTTGTTGGCATTGGTTGTTCGGTATACGGCCCCACGGGGGCGGTATCGAGCCCCAAATGGCTCCTAAACGCCTTCCTTCGTGGTCGCGATTCAAGTGCCGATTACAGTACGTTGGCGTGAGTACCACTCTCTCTCTCTTAAAAAACATAGGCTGGGGCATTATATATCCATTCCTGGTGCTTGGTGGGTTCACAGGCCTCCTTGTGCATCATGGTTGCCTTTTGCTCGTGCTCGTGACGAGAGTTTCATAATGACAAAAGAGCTTTCTGTGGCGGCTTTCCCCTGCTGTACCGCCAACTGCCGCAAAATACCCCCGAAGCAGGTGTTTGGCTGCATACTACGTAGTCGGACGGACACGTTTGGATATATCCCGTTATCAAGAGGATGTACGACTACGTAGGGGTTCACCCCCCCCCCCCCTATCCCATTTAGTATCTTATTCGCCCTTCTTTTACGTTTATATCTCTCCTTCCTATTAATAGTCGTAGACCTCAGATCCGGGGTCGCAAAGTAGGCTCTTCTCCCTCCTCCTCCACTCTGGTTCTTGCCTTGTATTTTTACCGCGAGAAGACTTCAGCCCTTCCCCCGTCGACTCGCATCGAATTGCGCCTACCCACGCTACTACTGTTACAGTACAGGACACCTAATAAGAAACAGGAAATTTGGCCCAGGCTGGATTTCTTATTTGAGAGAGGGTGCTTTCTACACTAATATCAAGATAACGACCCCCGCATTTCTTATTTTCCTCTGAATTTCAGCCTGGCTTTCTTATTATCCTGTTTCTTATTAGGTGTCCCATACTGTATAGTATAGGCGCTCTCATTGTGAAAAAAAAATAAAAAATGTCGGGAGTGCGCGTCGGAAAGCAGTCCCCTACTGCATGGAAAATGGAAATCGAATATGATAGCCCCTTCCGACCGATAAGTAGGACGATAGGAGGGGGGGGGGGGGGGGGGGTATTTGTGTCGCCCCCGGCCAGGAGGGGGGGGGCGGGGGGGGGGGGGGGTATTTGTGTCGCCCCCGGCCAGGAGGGGGGGGGCGGGGGGGGGGGGGGGTATTTGTGTCGCCCCCGGCCAGGAGGGGGGGGGCGGGGGGGGGGGGGGGGTACTTGTGTCGTCCTCGGCCACGAAGGGGGGGGCAGGGGGGTGTCTGGGGTCAAAAATCCCTAAACGCCCTGCCGCGCCGTGATAAAAATGTCAACACATCGACAACTTTTCGATCCGTACGTCACATGTGATACATATCTTTCAGGGTTATATATATGATGCGTAGTAGGTGAAGATTCCCTGATCTGTACCTGGTATTATCTAGCTCATCTTGTCGGGTGGGAGCCGTGTAATCTGCATGTTCTAGTTTACTGAGTTGGTTCTTCTGTGGTTTCAGATCCCGGACGCCTCGTAACGGCGCATCAGACGGAAACAAAGAGACCGTCACTTCATCTAATCCATAACTTGTAGATCTTTCAGCGCAAACACGTCCCTGATCTTCAGTAGTAGATCGTGTTGTATAATCTGAATGATCCATTCATACTCGTATATATATAGCAGGGTTGGATGTGCAGGACACGTTCATCTTTTGCTCAACTTGTCAAAACGGCAGATAAGATACAGGATCAACATCGTGGTATGCATCTCGTACGTGTGGACAATGTGCTGTCAGACTGGTTTGCCTCAAAAAGCGGTCGTCGTGAAAGCTACGCTCTGAGCTACGCACCTGTAGGACAGAATGTGTCGCACACGCTTCCAAGACTTGTTGAAAGTGGACTGACTACACGTTCACCGCATGTCTTGTGTTACCGGTTATGCACGGAAATATGTTTTCGTCAAAGAAACCAGGTGGCATGTGCAGCAGAGCTTATTTATACCACTCATTCGAGATTTGGTCCGATTGATCCGATTGGCTTAGGGTTACTCTGAGTGCCTTAGGGGTTAATTCTATTCGTCTCGTACACAGTGTGGATCGACCTTTTTTCGAACAGATGGTAAGCAATCCTTTGCGTATGTTCTCCTTTCCTTCAACATGAGGCAGCTTTTCCTTCCTTCAGCAAGAGACACCTATGTCAGAAAGCCGCATGAATCATCGCGCCAGGCCAAAGGATGTTTTTCTCGCGCGAGAGACGGGCCCTCCAAACTTCGATACAATACTTCACAGGTGCTCCAAGTACCTTGGGGTAAAGTAAGTAGTATTGGAGATAAAATACTATTTCGGGGTTCGATACTCCGGGATACTGCTCGTACTCGGAGTATTTCTGAACACTGTCGATACTGGTTGTACTCGAGTATTTCGGCGCCCGATACTGCGGGTACTCCTTGTATACTCCGAGTATTTGGGGCTTCAGTACTGCTCATGCTTCAAGTATCCCGATAATTGAGGTCGCCGGTACTCTAATACTCCAAGTACTCGGAGTACGATATACACCCAATACACTAGGAGCATCTTTGCATCGTTTAAAAGACTCGGCCGTCATTCCTCCCAGGTTCTGGGAGCATGTGACTGGAGTTTATAGCATTTCAAACTCCACAGATGCTCCTATTACCTCAGAGTATAATTAGAGTATTGTCGAGAAAAAATACTTCAGGTACTCGCAGTATTTCGGTGTCCAATACTCTCGATACTCGGAGTACTCCGAGTAATTTATATGTTTTTACTCCGAGTACTGCTTGTACTCGAGTATAAGTACTGCTCATACTCTCAGTACTCGGAGTATTTGGGCCTTCAGTACTGTTCATACTCCAAGTATTTAGGCCACCAGTACTCTAATACTCTTCAGTACTCGGAGTACGGAAAATACTCGATACTGAGTATCGAGTATACTCGGAGCATCTGAGCAATACATTTAGACAGCGAGTCAACAGCCTGGCACAAGGATTACTACTGTACTAATAATCTCCAGCCTGAATCCGTCAAAAGTTCCGTGTACAGACTCTTGTGGACAACAAGGGGAAAATAACACACGGCGACTAAACGACGCCACGGTTTCGAAATCATTCATTCATCCATCCCTGAAAAAATAGGTTGAACCCGTTCCTTGCGGGGGACCACACGGCATGCGGTACACGCTGCAAATCACGTTCAGGTATCGATATATACCGTCAAACGGTACCGCATGCAAGAAACAAAAAACAAAAAAGGAGGCGTACCCCTTAAGACACGCAAAAACGATGATTTTTTTTTCCAGAGTTTATTTTTTTCCAGTTCGGGCGCGGAGCGGCCATGAAGGAGCCTCGTAGATGGGGGGAAGCCAAAGTCGAATTGCCCGAAGTTGACCTATGTTCCCATCATTTGAAGCCCCGACACGTGACCAAAGGAAGCAAGACGGCTACCACCGCAAAAGCAAGCAGCTGCTGCTCTCCTTAAGCCTTTTTCTTCTTCTGCTTCTCGAGGAGCACCTGCTTTACGATCTTCTGCTCCTCGATTAAGAAAGCGCGCACCACCCTGAGACAAGACAAAATTCGGAGGAAAACCAGCAAAAAAAAAACAAAAAAACGCCGATGAGTGAGTCACAGAAGTCGCCGACGGGGGAGTGAATTTGGGAACGAAACATCACTGGGTGGAATGGAGATGACAATGGTGCCAACCTCTGTTGAAAAAAAAAGGAGCCAGCTTTTGAGACCCAGTTTTCGAAAAGACCGAAAGCCTCTCACGCCTATTGTGCTCAAGACAAGGGACGCGAATACACCCGAACGGTATCAAGGGCGTGGTGTGTGTAGTGCAAGAGTTTACTAAGGGGTACTTGGGTACGTAACTTTGTTGGTTAGGTCATACTCGGGTATCCCAAAGTATATATTTATGATACCTGGTATTCGGTAGATAATCGGGGTTCCTGATATTATATACCTGGTGCTCTACTCAACACATTCTTGAAACGTATCATATCATACAGTACATACCGACCGCAATCCAATAAACACGAAAAAAAACGCCCGAAGCTCCCTTCGAATCCGAAGGTGTCCATACTTATATGCACTGAATTTCTCCCCGCGCAAAAACAAACCCAGTGGAAGGTCAAAAGAAATATCGCTATGATACGTAGTTCTCTTGCCGGGTCATTTTTTTTTCAAATCTAGGAAGGTTCGCGGTGCTTGCTACCGATGAGTGTACTATTATACGAGTTCCATTATCACACCACACCAAACTAAAAGCCAACAATTTTTTTAACAAGAGGCAACTGCAAACTTCCTTGGTGCTCTACTCGGACGGCATTAACCCCCGTAAGGACTGCACCCACGTTTCAGGCGCAAAGTACTTGGAAAAAGAGTCTAGAGTACTACACTGGGTACCCGATTTAAGAGCGTCCAAGACAAGAGCATTCGGGATTTAAGAGCGGTTAATCGGCATGCCCCGCCTACACTATTACTGGGGACCTTAGTAAATAGGGACCTATGGTACACAAAAACCCATATATAGTTAAAAGCCCATCTATTTCCCTTTTTTTACCAACAAATTTTGGTCCCCTATTTACTATGGTCCTCCGTAATAGGAGGTATATTTTGCCCAATACAGTTAAGAGCAATGTGTAGTTAAGAGCGCTTGTTTTGGCCAAAAATTGTCACGGGGGCGCTCCTCAATCAGGGCGCCCACTGTACTGAAATTCCAGTAGTAATATCCACCTGTAGTAAACCGCCGACCGAGATTCATGTATCTAAGCATGCAGTACTGGTCCCTCTAGTGTGTTGTGTTCTTTACATGAAACCGTCCCTTTTAACCATCGAAACCCAGCACACCTATTATAGTGTCCGTGCCGTTTTTTCATCCAGAGAGATGTCAGTTACGTGGTCACAAAACTACGACAGAGATGCTGGTATGCGGCAGCCAACAAATATCGGGAGTATACCGCCAACCAGCACTACTCCGCACACTGGTTAGTCCTATCTATCTGTGCCAAGCGATTTTACCGGCACTAGAGCCGGCAGCCAGCACTACTCAACCGGAACTATAGAAGAAACACTTCTGTACTCCAAATTCAACAAATCAAGCACGATAGCAGTTACAAATATCGTGCTGTGCGAGGTCCTAGCGAAAGCTAGGCTATCTTATATATAAATATATCGTGGCACACCGCATGAGGATTGCCTCGGCCTCAAGCCCCGAAAAACTCACCGCTGCCGCACGCAGTTAGCGCAACGCGATCCTCCGTAAGCGCGGGAAACGGTCTTCTCGCGCTTCTTCAAGTTCTTGTACTGCTTGGGGCGCAAGTGCTTGATCTGCGGTAAGAAAAGAGACAGAGTGTATGTATACGGTGAGATGACCGTACGTACAAGGATTTTCGGAGTGCGCACAAACACGGCGCACGGCAGCGACAGCAACAGGCAGTCTCCTCGAGTAGTACAAGCGTGCGATGCGCCAATCGGTGTCATCGATAAACGCCCACAGCCAGAAAAGAGACTTAAGACGTATTTCATATGTTCCGCTCAGTTCAAAACTACTCGTAAGGAAAAGATGGATAGCGCCGGGTACATGAGGTCGCTCGCCTTACCCAACCGGCTACTCGCCTGGCAAACACCTTTTGGTTTAAAGTGAGCCGGCATGGCAAACCTTCGTGTTGAGATCTTTTAGCTTGCGGCAAACGCGAATACGGTCGGGAAAAAACAATCATAGTGTACGCATAATATCATTCCAACAAAAACATCGTACCAACAGAGGTTGATCGCACTTCTCCGGGCTGCTGCGACTGAACCAAGAACGGCTTGACGAGAAATACATGGGAACATCTGTGTGCTTGTAACGGACTCGCCACGTTTTTGTACGATGGCGGGAAAACTCGTGCTCATGCCTCGTGTTCAACGTCGACCTATCGGTTGTCAAACGGGACATCTTCCACTCACGTAGGTCAAGTTTGTTTACCAGGTATGAGTGCCTCACGCATACGACTTCCTCAGCATGAGTGGGGACATAAGTTAAAACCTTAGCCGAAGCAAGCTATAAAGCGAAGAAGATCGCGTCAGCTGTGCTCTTCGGCGAGTAGTGAACACTGCCGGGCATGCAGCGCTTCCAGGGGGGGGGGCATTATCGCCACACTCGTACCCCCGAGTCGGCACGAACTAACCCAAGGCAGGCACGTTCTTTCAACTTATTAAAACTCAACTTTCGAGGCTTTTGTATATTAGTCTCTGTCAACGCTACTCGAATATGACCCTTTCGAACAAAACAGTATGCCATAGTACGATTCGTGAGGTTTTCAAATTCATCCAGTTCGCAAAGCCCTCCAACGCACGTTGCCAAGCAACTAGTATACCGGCTTGGGCAGTACTAGACCCCTTTTCGTCACGCCAACTATTAGTATTTGTCCTTCTTAATCCCTCAAGAACTGGTCCCACGTATCTGGGGACAAACTACTTGGAATTAGTGTGGGATAGTGTTTCCAGTTCTGAATGGGTCAAGTATACGATTGGGATCGGAAACATAACATCGCCGGAAAAATGAAAGCCCCAAAGTATATCAACTTCCACGTTTTTGTTTTCAATTTAAAAAATGATTTCGCACCAGAATTAGGTGTTAAGTCGCTTATTCTTCGAGTTCGAGCACACGAAATCCAATCACACATTCCCCCCGAAGTATGTATGTACAAGGCAAAATCTCACCCCGGGAAGGGTGATGCCGCAGTCGCCGCAGCGGGGGCCCTTGGCAGACTTCTTGTGGTAGTGCGCCACGAGCATGCCCCCGGGCGTCTTGACCACCTTGGCCTTGTTGGACTGGGTGTGGTAGGCATGGCGCCTAGTGTAGGTTACGCGCCCGTCCCCGCGAACCATCTACAAAGATAGAGACGTACCAGGTACGATAGATGCACCCCATGTATTTATTTTTTTGTATTGATTGATACAACCGACCGAGGAAGAGGACGGCGGGGGGAAGAGGCGGAGGTGGGTGGGGAAACGTGGGAGCACGAGCGGGCGTGGTTAGAAAGTTTTGTATACAGAACTGGCGGGATTGAGGGAGGGAGGGAGGGGCGGGGGGTTGAACTTGGATTTTTGACGGGCGAAATGAAATGTCTGGGATTTCTTTTCTTCTGTTCGAAGCATATAGATGGAACTGGCTCTTCTTGACTGTGCAACAGGCAGGGAGGAGGGCAACTGCTGCTGCTGTGCACGTTTCGCGTTGGTTTTTTGCACCGGGTGTATGTTACACCCCTCTTCACGGAAATGAAATATAAGGACGGGTTAGTCTTCAATATTGATGACTAAACACTACTTATATTTCCGCCCAGAGTTATAAATAGATGCAAGCGAAAGCCAAAACCCCTTTGTACATGATACGAGTGTACCAAAATGAGTATATGCAACTACCGCCGTGCAACACTTTTGTACATCACCCCTTAGACGAATGCATGTCTTAACCTGGCTTTTTCGAGAACGGTGAGAGCGTGAGCCCCGGGCAACGCACGCCTCCACGAAAAACGCCTCAACGAAACATTTCCAAAGCCACCATTTTCGTTTGGTGTGCCCTGTAAAAGGCATGTTTTTGACAAAATCGGCTCCAAAATTCGCTCAAGGGGGGTGTATATGGTGCCATCTTGCATGCTATCAAGGTGGTAACTCTACCGTCCGTTTCGGGGACAAATCACAAGACAGTAATACTTGGAACGAGTAGAAGGGGGGGGGAGGGGGAGTGCGCTGCGTACGATATAATAGCTGCGTGGAGAGGTGGGCAGGGCACGTTGAGTGCCTTTGTCTCTACTATACGGAAGATATCTTTTTCAGCGCGACCTACGAAGGCCATAAGCTGGACACAAAGCGCGAGACTCGTGGTTTCCGGGGTGCGTTCAGGAGGGAAATCGAGGACAAGACCACGATGCAACTTGTCTACGAGATATCATACATACCGGTACAGCTGCACCTGGTACCAGGTATGATATACCATGTACCCGGTATACCACACCCAACAATATTGAGCAAGACTAATAAGACTGCTGTGGTGTCGAGTGCTTATCATAAGAGTAAGAGAGGTTAGCGGATATGTACGCCGCGTACTCTACTACCGGTACATACAACGAATAGGTATCGGAAGCAGGAATAACCAAACGTGACGTTGAGACTTCAGCGCATCCAATACCGTCGTGATCGTTGCGGCTCTCCACCCCGCTCTGTAATTACTCTTGAACAAGGAGTCAGGAAGAATGTTGTAAGACGACTCATATCATCTCGAACATATCGTAGGCAATGCTCGGATTGAGTGAGTACGGGTACCACGAGTATGGTGTACCATCAGCTATCGGAGCTCCATCGTATTTCCTCTCATAAACCAAGACATTTCTTGTACCGTAGCGCTATACCACGTACCACGCGAAAATTACGCCCTTCGATACCCTGCGATTTCACACAACCACCATTACTCTTACACCCACGAATCCACCAGGCCGACAGTCTTACAGCAGCAAACACACAACACTTACTGTCTTTCAACAATAGGCAAACGGAAGACACGCAACTCGTAGTGCATGCATTGCATGGCCCCGGGACAGCCGCAGTCAACTCTGAAAACTTGCGTTCCTGGCGAGAACCTTGCGACTAGGAGTTTTGAACACCTCTAAACCAATCGTAGTTAGGCGATCTCGAGCGAGCGAACGTTGACTACCCCACGATCGAGTCACGCCAGAGAAAGCCTCGCCGAGTATCACTACGGTTTCGGAGCCTGCACGCTGCACGCGTGCATCCGTCGGCCTATGGTGCAAGATTCGCTAACGTTACGCGTGAACCACCGAAAGCTATACTGGCCCCTGCTCTCCCACTGGTTCTTTCCTGGCCAATCCCTGTTTTTTTCTCCTCGTCAATTTCGTTCTCCGCACAGTGAGAGCGTCCATCTCAGCGAGAGGAACCTCGCACGACGGGGTGCAATCTCCCTCTCCTCGCGGTTCTCACCTTCTCAGTCCAGCCCTGCTTGCTGCTCCGGAAATGTGATGCTCGTCCCTACAACGCAATCAGAAGAAACACGCCTCAGGGACCGGGGATGAACTGTCCCCTCCCCCCTCAACAGTAATGCAACAAATATTTAGCGAATTTTCAGCAGAGGGCAAAAGAGCACCCGTCCCGACACCCCAACACTCCGCCTACGAGTGCTTCGTTCCTTGGCACTCCCAGGCCAAGCGGGTCCTACGTCGATGTGAGCTGCGTCTGTTTGTTCTCGTGAATTTGTCCCGCTTCATTGTATTTTTTCTGAAGCTCACCCGTTTTGGGTGCAACCAAACGTACCTCGCGATATTTTTTAATTACTTACAAATTGAATTGTTGAATCAAGAGCATTTAATTATTACAAAAATAGAGACGTTAAAAACCCAAAGCAGACGATGTAAAGCAATCAGCAGTCCTGTCGACCCGCCTCGGCAGCAGTGACATGGTCTCATCCCAGATGCCCCTTCCTAGTCTCTCTCGTGCCCATCTCTGCCGCAGATGCCCAGGTTTTAGTTTTGTGACGCTCTTCGCGAGACGTACAGACACGAAAGTTGGAAATGTGGTTCGTATTTGTATCGATTTCGGCCCCGGACTTGACAAGCAAGTCCAGAAGAAATCCACCTCGCGCTACGAATCCGCTTGTCGCCTTTGTGACCTCTGTGACCTCTACGGGCATGCCGAGCGTCACTCCCAACCCCGTTCCGATTTGCCAGGCTCACGTCATGCCAGCCCTCTAATTCCTATCGTGTCTCTTTTTGCCTACCCCCTGCCCGGTTTCCATCCATCCGCATCCGCTTTGCTTGCGTGCAGCGCGGCTCATTTTTTGGGGATCATATAATTTCTCCTCAACAACAACTCGGCTCCACTTTTTTTTCGTGTGATCCCTTTTGCCTTGCCTGGTCCTCGGATCAGACTTTCTGGTTCAATTGTTTTTTAAAGCCAGACAGAGAGTAGAGGGAGCTCGAAAAAAAGACGAAAACAAAGCAATCGCGCACGGGGAGTCGTGAGCACCTACCCACAGGACAGGGTAGGAGAGAGGGACAGTTTTAGTACCAGTACGAACACAGCACGTGGTAAATAACCCTCCCCCCAGTAGCTCGAACCACCACGTCCCTAAACCATCCTCATCCGTAGCCTAGGCAGTAAGTAGTACGTTAGGCCAGCCTTGTCTTCCCGTAGCTACAACAGCAGCAGTCAGTAGTAGTAGTCAGTGAGTTAGAGCCACGATGGAAGATGAGCGGGGAGATGACGAGTACGACTACGAGTACGAAGACGATGACATCGACGACGATGATATGGCGGCGGGGATGGACTCTGGGGGCGGAGCAAGCGCCGCTCCCGCGAGGAGCGCCGGCGGGGCGTCCTCCGCGGCTGCGTCGGAGGGCGACCTCGCGCTGAGAGACGAGACCGCTGTGGCTTTCGTCGACCAGGCACAGCTCAAGGTCCTCATGTCCAAGGTCGTCTCTGACATCAGGTCAGTCATTTTCATGTATCATTTTGATTTTTATCATCGGTAGAAAAGAGTAGGACCTGGTACTATTAATAGCACAGCAGTATAGGAATTGGCAACCTGGCCCAGTAGGCGTACTCGTAGTACGAGTATGGGAATGGGCAATTAAATTGGCAACACACTTGTAAAAATAGAAGGCGGAAGTCCGAGATACGAAATCCATTTTTTCCTGCTCGTACCCCTCTGTCCGGAAATGTAAAACCGTTTGGGTTGTTATGTTATTGCTGTAACGGTCCTTATATTTCCGGACAGAGTGGTATATTGTTGCGTACGTACTCGTACTCTGCTGGTTGCACTTACGAGATGATACCAGTACATATCAAATGATGCGAGTGCTGCTGCTGTATCATCATATCATACCATGATGGTAGTCTAGAACCGTGTGATGTTGGCAAGTGGAAGGTGGAACCCTCCCATGGCGAAGCTCTTCGGCTCTTCGGCTCTGAGCTTTTGGATGTATGTCCTACATACATTCAAAAGTACGATGTATGTACGGTACAGGCTTGGTATTGTTGTAGATAGGATATGATATGGTATCATACGTACTTTTCAAAGTATTTTCCTATATACTAAATACAAGACTAGACTGCGAAAGACAACGATCGTCGAACCCATGATATATTCATTTTATTAACCTTTAGGACTGCAGTCCCGTTTTGGGGACAAACCACTCTAATTCTAAGTAATTTGTCCCCAAAACGGGACTCCAGTTCTATAAGGATTAAGAACTGGTGAGACATATTTGGGGACAAACTACTTGGATTTAGTGTGGTATACATTTTTCTTGATGATATTATATGCAAAAAACCGAAGTGTGCTCGTACGTGTCGGTGCATCTTAGATCTACAGCAGTTAATAGTTAATAGTAAGATCCAGCTGGTAAGATCTACAGTAAGATATATCTGTTCAAATATCCTGCGGCCTCTTTTGAGAGCGACGGTACTACCGGCAATATGTTAAACACGATTCAAATACCTTGACTTTTTTGGGGTCGTACTTATTCGCGGCGTCCGATTTCGAGTTCAAGATTTGAAAGTACAAAGTATGAATACTCGTAAGATATCTTACTGTAGGTACGTACCCTACGCGTTTGGAATATTGCAGCATACAAAGGTGGTCATATACCGGTACATTTAGTACCGGTAAGTGTATATAAGTGGCAGACCTTGTTTTTTCTTCTGTTCTTTGTTGTCCAAATTACTGTCTCCGCCCTCTTTTCTCCTGCTTCGTCCCTACTCAATACTATTAATAGTCAAATCCGGCGTTACACAGTACCTGGCAGACTTTTCTCTCCCCCCCCGCCTTACGTTTTTATCCCGGAAAGGGGTCAACACTTTCTTTCCTTGTCGACTCGCGCCGAATTACCGAAGATAATCCATGGGACATGCTATAAAATAGCAGTAACATATTACGTAATCTACCTGCTGTAACATACTTCGTACTGGTATTATGTTAACAGTACGATTATTTGTATGATCCAACACCTTCCAGCAATTCGATGCAAATCGAAGAGGGAAGAATGGGCTGGAGTCTTTTCACGATAAGAATGCAAGGCAAGAACCGTACGTAATGGGGACGAGGGAGAAGAGCCCACTTTGTGACCCCGGATCTGAGTTACGACTAGGAAGGAGAGAAAAGGAGGCGGAGATAATAAATGGGATGATAAAAAAAGGGAAGAAATTGCTCTACGTACTCTTCCCTTGATACAATTGACGGAACGTAGCATAGTGGGCGAGGGGAGGAGCGGCCGCTATGTGACCCCGGATGTGAGTTACGAAGGGACGGAACCGGGAAAGTGGAGCGAGGATAATAGATGGGTTGGAAGTAAAGAAAATGTACGTATCACACGGGTGTTCTGCATAATTCGTGTACCGGTATATATCAGTGTGATCAGTGGAGCTGTGACTTGGATGACTAAAAGTCGCCAGCTATATACCCCCCACAAATAGACACACTTCCCGAATTCTACAGCCTCAGATTGTGTCCCCCTCATACGGGATGTACATCCTACATGAGGACATATAACATCCGTAAGTATGCGCAATCGAAGTATTACACTCAGCTAGCAAAGATGAGCTTCGACGAAATCCTCGAGCTCACAGCTGTTGTTTTTTTTTTTTTTTTGAAATATATATATGTGCATGTAACATGTAGATTCGTGGTAGGTATTTTGGTGATCTTGCAGCAGTGCCAAGGATCTGGCTGTTTGGGTTTCCTTGTTTACGGAAGGCTTCTTTGCTACGGGGGCGCATTTCCCCGTGATACCAACCACTCGCTCAGAGAGCCGAAGATAGCTGAGAGGTCTCCTGCATCTACTCATGGTATATCAAGACCCATCGCCATCGACGATGCCGTGCCAGTGCCGAAGGCTGTTGGTGTTTATTTTGTTATATTTTGCATGCATATATTATACGTACAACGAAGCCAAATAGCGCCAGCCGATTAGTCAACCAAGTCAGCTAGTACGCCAGCCAACTATTAACTAGTCGGGAAGTCCACCCATATCACAGCTCACAGCCCTATAACGAGGGACCTATAGTAAACAGGACCAAATGTTGTTAGTAAAAATAGGTAAATATATAGTTTACTTGAGTGTACCGTAGGTCCTATTTACTATGGCCCCAGGCATCAGGTACTCGTTGTCGTGTAAATCAAGCGGTATCATATCACATGCTTGTTTTTTTCGTCTAGACGGGTCTGCAGTACATAATACACTTCATAGTCCCGACCTTGTTCGTCTTGAGTACCGGTAGGTACTGCTGCTGTCTTCCAGACATATCATACGACACATAGCTACCGCACTAAGGTCCCTCTATAGTGCCAGTATGCGTCAGGCAACAATACCGGCACTATAATAGGGGCAACCGGCACTAACTACTCCGCACACTATGTACCACACTAGTTAACCCCACACAGAACAGGAGACCTACAGCAGTAATAATAAACAGGCTAATAAGAAAGCCAGGCTGAGATTTGGAGGAAACTAAGAAATTCGGGAGTCTTTTATCTTGAAAATAGTCTAGAAACCACCCTCTCTCGAATAAAAAATCCAGCCTGGACCAGGTTTCCTGTTTCTTATTAGGTGTCCTGTACTGCTGTATGTGCCTAGCGATTCCACAGGCACTACTATATAGACGCCATCTACGGTAAAACCGCGTTTGGCCCCCCCCCACTGAAAAAAATGGAAAAAAAAAAGCGTATTAAAAAAACGACTTTCTGGGTCGATCTGAAACGTCCAAAAACGGGATTTAAAGAAGTATGAAATAGTACCCAAAGAAAATCGTATCAGAAGGCCTCGAAAAAACTATATCGCCGCATTCCTTAACCCCTTACGAACTGGACAAACTACTTGGAATTAGTGTGGCATACGTAAGTGTTTTAAGTTCTGAATGGGTTAAGTTGCCTCTCTCATGTAAACCACCTCGCCGATCGACTGGGCGTGGCCGATTTAGGGGGAGGGGTGGAGCCACTCAGAAAGTTGCTCAGGAAAAAACTCGGTGGGGGGCAGACATGTATTGATGGTGAAAATTCAAGTTTCGTAAGGAAAAGTCTTTTTGGCAAAGTTTTTTTTGTTTCAATGGCAACGCCGAAGTGAGACGGTCTGATGGCAGATTCGTGATCCCCGCCTCAAAATTACCCTGACCTCCAAGTTTCAGCCCTCTGTGCAAGGTTATGATAGCGTGCAGCCGGCACTGTAGAGGGACCACTGTTACGGAGGACCATAGTAAATAGGGGACCAAGTATTGTTCGTAAAAATTGGAAATGTATAGGTTTTTGTGTATACCTTAGGTCCTATTTACTAGGGTCCCCCGTAATACTACACGAGTATATGTTGAGGGCCTGCCGGTGGGATGTTGCGATCATGTATGAAACCAACAAAAAAAAAAGTTGGCTGTCGGATCGTTTTGATCCGTTCATCGTTCATCCGCCTATTGCCCCGTCCGCTACGTTTTTGTTTTGTTTTGTTTATCTCAATGCGTTGCCCTTCGTGCTGTGTGGTATGCCCTTTTACGTACGCAGCGAGACCGTCAATATATCTGCGGATTCAGCCACGGCGTTGCTTCGACATTTCTCCTGGAATCGCGAGCGCTTGTTCGACCAGGTAAGACCCCACCTCACGATGACCAAATATCCGTTGTAGTTGTCTAATTATCCGTTGTGGTTGTCTCGCACCGTACCAAGGCAGGGCTGTATGTGCTAGTCTTTATTATTATTATTATTATTTTTATTATTGTTTTTAGTTGTTTAATAACATTATTTCAACTACAGGACAAGACACTGGGTGTACTGATGTGGTTGGGTAGAAAAAACGGGTTTAATGTGAAGACAACACACAGTACGTACGTCAGCTGTGAGCCCGACCGATTGGGTAGGTTGATGTTCAACTTTGGCAAGGTGTGCAATACATCGGGTGCGCGTTTTTTGTGACTGCTTTCTGCTGCTGCTGCTTGTGCTATTTGCAGCAACAGCTGTTTGGCTAGTCTACGATATTACCGGTACCGGTAAGTGTCGTGCGACCATACAGCACGCGTCAAGGAGAGTATCCATAGCAGGCAGCACGACCCCGGGATGATGTAGGTACCGCGCGGAAGTCTCTTTCAAAAAGAGGGCTCGACAAGTTCCACCGGGCCTGTGTGTGTAACTTTTTGTACTCTCTTTGGGCGCAGTATGTAATCGTTGGTTCTTCACGCGGCGCCGCAGAAATGTAATGAGGCGGTATATGTGTATTTAAGTACGTAAAACAGCAAGTGTTTATGGTGAGAGTCTGCTGCTGTGTTGATTGGTACGAGTGCCACTACTACTCCTGCTGTACGAGTATGCATTAGAACTTGCAGCATGTATATACGTCGCTTTTATCTTGAATGGCCCTGGCGCCGTACATATGGGCGTAGAGTAGAATCGTTGCCTCTTACAGCAGTACAGGACACTTTTATGTATGATATTACTATCATGATTTCTGAAACAGGATAATAAGAAAGGCAGGCTGATAATTTCCGAAGTATAAGGCTTCCGCTATATACAAAAATTGAAAGTCCCTTTACTTTTACCCCTCCTGGGGCGAAACCCCGATGCCTCGGGGTCGCCCTGCTGCTTTTGCCCCTCGGGGTCGCCCTGCTGCTTTTGCCCCTGGCTTTTATAACCAAATGTTGCAAAAAAAAATAGGTAAACATTATAGCTTGTATGTGCCGTAGGTCCTATTTACTATGGTCAGCCGTAATAATATTCTATCCAACTGGTCCCAATATTTCGGAACATGGTGGTATTTCAATAATAATTTTTCAGCGGTATGGGCTCGATTTCTGCTGGATTAAGGTAAGAGTGCAATACTCTCAGTACTCGGAGTACGAACTGTGCCCGATACTCCGAGTATTCTCGGGAGTATGAAGTTATACTGGGAGCATCTGTGCAACGTTTATCGGAACCTGGGCCCCGTCTTTGAGTTTTGAGACCTGTTTCATGTACGGGCTTCGATTGAACACGGGGTTTACCGTAAGCTAGACCTCGTGTATTTCCAGTTTACGTATAGATAATACGACACGTTGCATATTCTACGCGTGTGTAATTTATGTTCTCAGTTGCTGCATCCCGGCATACATAGCACCAGACCCAGAACTCAGTGTTACTGGCGCAGTATGTAGTAGGAGATCTCTATATACAAGTGCCAAGTGCCCAAGGTGGTTCGGCCCGATTCTGTACGTCACGTATTTTCGTATTTTGTATTTTCCCGCTATTTTGAAAATAGTACCTGGTATTTATAGTATACGAGCTGGTTCCAACGACAGGCGGGACCTTACGGCTTCGGAACTTCGCGCCATGGTTTTTGAGAGTTGAGACACGATAAATGGCACGCTTGTTCTTCATGGCAATGTGAAAAAAAACTGAGGACACGCTTTTTTTTGCCTTTTTCTTTTCGTTCTTACGGCTCATTTTTTACGTTTTTTCGGGAATTTTCGGCATCTTTGACCTTAACAAACGCACGAAAAAAAAAGGCCAGTCCTCACTTTTTTTCTTGGTGCCATGAATAACAACAACCAGGCCAAATTTTGTTGCTATGTAAACTCTAAAAAATACATTGCGCAAAAATGTTTTTCCGGGAGGGTAATTTTCCCCATAATACTTTGACTCAAATTTGCTGAATATATTTTTGTAGTACTTTGGCAGGCGTTTATTAACACAGCGTTGTAGGCTCGCAGGAACAAAATATGTGAGATGGACGTCAAAAAAGATTTTTCCGGAAGGGTAATTTTCCCCATAAGACTGTAATTCAAATTTGCTGAATATATTTTTGTAGTACTTTGGCAGGCGTTTCTTAACACAGCGTTGTAGGCTCGCAGGAACAAAATATGTGAGATGGACGTCTTCCCCATGTTGACGCGGTCATGTCAAGACGTTTATTAATAGTGTCGAATTATTCGGCGTATTGACCGATATATGGCCTGAATACATATTCTCTTGATTTGACCATAGGAAGGTTATCCCTATTGAATAACGCCTCCCCAAGCAATACGAGAACGTCCGTATCTCTCGAACTACAACTCGCACGCCGAAAAATCTCTTCACCGATGTGTTGCCTTGTCCAAGCGGCCAGTTCAAATCGAAAACTTGGACGGGTTCTTGATGTTATTGCCCGAAGGTGAGAAATGCTGTGCTTACTTGCTGGAACCATTGCGCCAGGTATCCATGTACTCGTACCGGGTACCTGGCTGGCATCATAACGGTACCTGGTATTGTCTTTACAGCAACCGTGCGAGTTAGTGGATCCTAAATTTCGTGCTAAAAAATCGCAAAATAATATGTCCACAAAAGTGTGCACTGGGTACTTGCTTCGGCCACAACACATTTAGTAAAACACGAGATACTGCGGGTATTTTTTTTTTTTCAATTTTGAGTGGCATACAGCAGCAGCAACTTACATACACGTATCGTAGCATTTCAGGTCCTAGATCGTGTTTTGTGTTTGAACATGTTTGTTTCCCCCCCTCCTGCCCAAAGCTGCCTGAATACTCGTCAGCCAGACCAGGTGATTGTTCCAGAAAGTATTGAATGTGCCGCCGGAGACATGGCACTTTCGAACCCCGATTTGGATGTCCGTCTATTTCAGACGTGACCCCTTCAGTACTGCAGTCCCATTGTGGAGACAAAACACTTGGAATTAGAGTCGGATTTAGGGGTCTGTACAGTGCACTATTAATACTAAAAGGGTGAATATTAGAGCTGTGACTTGGCACGAACCCATTCAGAACTGAAAAACATATCCTACAGTAATTCCAAGTGGTTTGTCCCCAAATACGTGCGACAAGTTCGTAAGTACAACGGGTGGGGGGCATAGTAAATAGGACCAAATATTGTTGGTAAAAATAGGAAAATGTATAGGTTTTTGTGGGTAACGTAGGCCCTATTTACTATGGTCCCCCGTGTAGTACTCACGGCAACTCCTTTTGGGGGGGGTCAAACTACTTGGAATTAGTGTAGGATTGTTTTTTTTCAGTAGTTGAGAGGGTCAAGTCACCAACTATTTAATATTAATAGTTACTACTTTGTTAAAGTCGATCTAATTATTGTAATTGTCGTTTCCTGGCAGGTACCTTCACCGGTCTTTTGTTTAACCCACAAATCATACGAGATGAAGCTGGATGAAGCACCAAATATGTTATGATTTGTTTGGTCTTTGTTGCATGTCGATGCCGCCCCGTTTTGACGCTTCGAGGCAAAAAAAAAAAAAACGAAAAAACGAAAAAACGAAAGCAGGCTTGCACTATTAATAGTTTTGAATATGGCCCTGAACCTGAAGGAGCGGTATATATCGCGCTTCTGAGTTTCGCCTTTTTCGGTTAGCGCAGGTCGTTGCCCGCCTTCCACAGCGTTGGCATGTTCGCACGGCAGCAGCAGCAGCAACAACAACCAGCAAGTAGTGCTTGGCGTGGTTTCCTTCCATGCCCATGCCATGCCCGGAGACTGGATCGCACACTCGGGGGGTCGCAGGGAAGGGAAGCGCGTAAGCCGACAACGCGTCATATAGGGCTTTAGTCGAAGCGGGCCAACTACCAGGCGGCGATTCCCGTGACATTTGGTCGCTTGCTGTGACATGATGCGTACGTACGTATGTATGCATGTATGGCTGCGTTGGCTTTCCACCAACGCGCCACGTGTGTTTCGGCCTATATGTACCACACCCATGATTCTGCTGTCGTGTAGGCCTGACCCCTGTTGCGCTGTCATCTACAACAGTAGTGCCCCAATGCTAAATCCACACCTCGGACAGACCATCGCTTGCCACTTGATGATCTATAAGCATCAGACCTTTCAGGGCAGATGTAGTCCCGATCTTGTATATGTATGATCTAGCTCATGTTCATGATCTATAAGCAGTAGACCTTTCAGGGCAGATGTAGTCCCGATCTTTTATATGTATGATCTAGCTCATGTTCATGATCTATATATAAGCAGTAGACCTTTCAGGGCAGATGTAACCCCGATCTTGTATATGTATGATCTAGCTCATGTTGCCGGGGGGGGGGCGTATTCATAGTATGGACTCGCAGCCGCGCATCGACATCAAGAACCGTGCCCCTGTCTCCTATACTCAACGCGGTAAACAGTGATAAAACACTGGAAAACTCTATACAACAATCGCAGTTTTCCTACCATTTACGTATTTTTTATGACTTCCAAGTTCCTGTCACACGGGAAGATAGTGCTTCTCTGGTAAATTATTTCTCTACCATCACGGCGCTTGTTATTATTTCGTGTACCCTTGCCTCTCCGAGTTTGTGTCTGAGGTGCCGGTATAACAGGACCGACCCCTCGGCGTGCAAAGCCTCATCTCTTAAAATACAAAGACTGTTGTCGATCGCATCTGGTGACACAAAACACCATAAAAGCAAAATCTCTTCCATAAACATTTGCACGTATTCGACATATGGGAAACGCACCCCACCATCACCATCACCACCACCACCACCGCCACCATTGAGGAACGACCCGTCACCGAGGCACGCACCTGCCGCAGATAACTATATACGTGCACATTCGGGTTTCAACGAAGCAACGCCGAGCAGAAAACGGTACGTATCATCTATCAATCGCGATGGAAAAATACTCATCACGTATGTACTATTCCGTTTAGTGCCATTTGGATATCATGGTCTGATGAGCTCCTCCGATACGGGCTCTCGCTCCATGTCGTACTTATCTATAATGTACTCGTTTTTTTTTTGTGGAGCCGCCGCTGCTAGCAGTGCTGTATTGCTGCGGACTGTGCTGTTGCCGCTGAAGAATCCGACGAATGCGACGACGATGAAATTTGTCATGAGGTATGTTACTTATTATTTCAACAAAAAAAAAGAATAAGTAACATACCTGATGACAATTTCATCGTCGTTGAATTCGTCGGATTATTCAGCAGCAACAGCACAATCCGCAGCAACACCAGTATCGGAAATACCACCGCCAGCAGCGGCGGCTCCAGCCACTTCCTCGCCATCGGACTCCTCTGTGAAGCTTTCCGGTCGGAACAACCGTACGAGTATAACTCAAGACCTTCTGCTGTTGTTGCTACATCTCTAGACTAGATAGGTGGGAGCGTTACCTCTCTATTAGCTCAGTGCAGTAGCAGGGAGGGGGGGGGGGGGCGGGGGGTGTTCTCATGTCGTGCACGGCCGTAGTCATATGACCATAGACCCTCGCATCCCTACAATGCCGGGACGGAGCACGTTGAGCTTTCACCAACCAGGCAGGGAGGGGGGGGCACATGGCGTATGTTTTTTGTTGGCGGCAGAGACAGTTGACCGAGCTCGGCGTCCTCTGTCGTAGTCCTACAAGTACAGTAGTTCTGGTGTCAACGTACTGCAGCACGACTCTCGGTATATAGCAGCAGATTAGTTGCCTCGGTGGCAGATTTAGTCTCGTCGATGGAACCATGCTTGTGTGGATTCCTTGGTGGCACATGAGATGCCTTGATGGGTGGCACACGCCTGGGGGTGGCTTCCTAGGTGGCAAATACCTCGGTGGCGGATGATACGGTGACGATTGACTCGGTGGCAGATTAGATGCCTCGCTGCCAGATTAGATGCCTGCGTGCCAGATGAGATGCCCCGACAGCAGATGAGATGTTTTGGTGGCAGATGGGATGCCTTAGTGGCAGATGCGATGCCTCGGTGGCAAATGAGATGCCTCGGTTGCACAGTAGATGCCACTCATCAGCTCCCCCGGCTGCGCTCTTTTTAATTTTACTGCCTACTCCTTGCCAGTACGCGCACTGTGCACCCGGTCTCATGCATCATGTCGTGTCTTGTGGTTGCCGAAAGGCGTCGGCTTTCTTCTGTGTTACTGGTAAACAAAAAAAAACTCGAGTCTATTTCGAACAGTCATCGACGGAGCACCTAAAGGCCGTCGTTACATTGCCGGACAGAGGGGCATGCGCTTTTTATTTTGTGGGGTCTCGTGTCTCATGTCTTGTCTATGGTTGCCGGAAGGTTTCGATAATATTCGATATCATTTACGGGAACTTAACCGAAGGTTCTCGTGTGCGAACGCTCGTTGACTGAGCGGCTTGGCTCTGTCGGCACTACTCCCCCCCCCACCAGACATTAAATTAACTCATTGAAGCTGTCATCCATATGCAAATCCGCTTCACAAGCGGTTCTTAGTAGAGGATGCAGCTCACCCTTCATGCGACTCGCCCAACACCTTTCACGGCGCTTCGCAAAGCTTGCTGCTAGCAATGTCTGCCTGGTCGGTGAAAACCCGACATGCTCCGTCCCGGCATTGTAGGGATGCGAGGGTCTATGGTCATACGACTACGGTCATGCATGAAAATGAAGTACACCCCCCACCCCCTCCTGTCTGTATGACTCCCCCCCGGTCTGTAGGGTCCATACCGTACGGGCGGAAGGAAGGAACGGAGGGCTTTATGTTTATTTTACCCCCCCCCTTCACGCAACGCACCCCCCCTTTGTTTTTTTTTTCAAACTACTCGGGAGTCGTAGGAGTAGGCTCGTTTTTTTTTCAAATTAGTATTTTTAAGGGTTATTATTATACCATTCCCCCAAGTCTCGATCATCCGTAACTCATTATTTTGACGCTGCTTGTGTCGTGCCTTCTGTCCTGTCTTGTCCTGTCCTGTCCTGTTGCTTGTCCCCGGTTCCCTGTTTTCGTGATGAGGACCGCAGTACTACTCGGCACCTGAATCGGTGATGGCGAAGGTTGGGATCGGCTTGGGCGCGCAGAAAACGGGCGAGGCGGGGAAGGGCAACGCTTTGGTGTGCCGAATCTGCTGCGACGAGAAAACGGGGAAGGAGGCGTATGCCTTGGCGTGCAACCATTTCTTCTGTCGAGGGTGCTGGTCGGGATACCTCAGCACGAAGGTGAGGACTGTTTTTTTTGTTTTTTTTTGTAAGTAAGCGGCAGCAGTAGTAGAAATATTAGTTAGTCTACTTGTATAATAGTAGAGCAGTAGGGTTATTCATTTCGACAGCGAGTGGGACAACAGGAGGTCCTGGTGTCCCAAGTACACACTTTTTTTCACCTTTTTTTCTAGAAACAGCGGTATACAAGGGCATGCTCGTATTAATAGTATAATACCGATATA
Source organism: Saccharina japonica (assembly GCA_008828725.1). NCBI lineage: Eukaryota > Phaeophyceae > Laminariales > Laminariaceae > Saccharina > Saccharina japonica. The sequence continues at coordinate 359,931 of MEHQ01001496.1, read as the reverse complement.
TATATGTATATATACCTGGTGTATGTTATAGACAGCGGTGGAATTATGACAACTTGAACGGAGCTGTTTTTATTCTTCCGCTGGCTGACGACTGACCCGTGTTGTCCGGTCTCTCTACAGCAACACACCCGAACCTGAAGTTTGGTGTCTTTTGGTACAAGATTAAGATGGCACAACATCGGGCAAAATTACGGTTTAGTCCAATATCTTGCCGTTACAAGAAAGCTGGGTCAATATCCGTATATATGCCGTACAGATCCCACCCGGTAAAAAACATGTGTGTAAGATTTTGTGCCGTACAGATTCGATCCAAACGTGATCTTATTTACACCCCTTCGGGACTTTGGAAGGAGTTTTTCGTGGAGACAGTGGGGATTACAGCAGTAGTAACGGTCACTGCGTGTTGAGGGGCTGACACAAGAATGGTGTCGGGAGTTCCAAGGCAAGGAGGCGTACGGCACGGGCGCAAGCGACATGATGCTAACCGTGCTGCTGCTGCTGCTGCTGCTGGGCGCTCACTCTGCTCGTCGACGCTTTGATAACACCAAAACTGTCTTGTGTATTCGTCAAAGCTTATCTTGGCATGCTTGGTGTTGGATTATTTTAATAGATCATACCAGTTGTATCATATGCCGATATCCCTTGTTCTTGTAGCACCGTGTCCCGAAAAATAACGATCGTTTTGTATTTTGATACTTCATACGTATAAACGGTGCTTCTATTATAGGACTAAGAGTGGTGATGGGGTTTGTGAGGTGGTGTGTGGTGGGAGAGCGTTGGTTGTGCGTGTTTTTTGCGGAGGTTGGTTCTATAAATATATGCCTCTGCCGCGCACCGGAACGGTTGGTGTAAGCGGCGTCTCAGGCGCGTGCGTGCTGCTGATGTACGAGTGGGCGCAACTTATTACGGACGACGATAGTAAATAGGACCAAATATTGTTCGTAAAACTAGGTAAAGATATAGGTTTTATATGAATCGTAGGTCCTATTTACTAGCATTTACTATAGTCCCCCGCAAAAGGTGCCTCTTGACGCCCGTGGCGGTTCTCTCGGCAACCATAATCCTGCACACGTCTGATGGACTGGTGGATCATCTGCAGATGGATTATCTACAGATAGATCTACATAGATACTTCGAAGTATAAATACAATGAATGGCGTTGCCTCTCGTGATTTTGGAAATCACCGAAGTCTCTCCTATCGTCTGGGCTCCAGACCGAAATGGAAACGCGTCAGCTCTCGGCGCCTCGCCCGGGCTTTCTCGTCCGTTCTCTCGCGGGTCGCCTTCTCCGGCCTCCGACGGGCCTGTTCCCGCTCGCGCTCTCTCGAGGTCGCGCGTCGCCGCCGAGCGCGGCGGCCTTCAATCCGTGGGCCCTTTCGAGACGGCGGGACATCGACACTTTTTCTTCGAGGCAGGAAGGCTATTTGCGGGGCGTCGAGGTTGTTTCTTCGAGGCAGCAAGATCATTTTGTGGTTGTTTCTTGGAGATACTCGTACTCATAGCGAGGTTCTACGTACGTACTTTTTACCTGTATTTGTTCCAGGATCTTGGGGGTTTTTTTCGGTCGCGAGCTTCGATAGCTCGGTCTCGCAAATGCGACTACCTACTCCCAACTGCCTCTCTGAGCGAGCTTTAGTCCCTTCCACCCCTTCGGCCTTGCTTCGTCGGCATACGAGTACGATACTACAGCAGCAAGCACGGCAGTCTTTGTACAGTACGACAGTAGAACAGTAGTAGTATACTAATACTTGTACGACAAAAAAAAGTTCAGCCGATTTTTTGTAGGGTGGATTCATACTGCTGTAGCCAACAATAATAATCATACTGCCTTGGCACTGATGCTGTAGTAGCTCCCTTTCTTTTCAGGGTAGAAATATGAGTTTGTACGTATAACAAACAGCGTAGTACTTGTTGTACCAGGTACAAAAGTACTGCTGTTTGTTACGTACGATGTAGCGAGCAGCTGGTCTGTAGCACTGCTGCTGCTGCAGTAGTACGTACTGCTGTACAGCAGTACTACTGTGGTTGTAGTGTATATTGATGTAGATACGAGTAGTCTGCTCCGACACGAGGGTCAGAGAAAGATTGAGACCCCCTCCACGTTGCCGCCAGCTTTGAAATATCTCGCCTATATCCACACGCAACCGCTTGCTCGGCACGAAGTATTTTCGCCCCACGCCGTCCAAAACTGAGCCCGACACCGGGACCGCGACTGGTGCATTTCTGACAGAAACTGAGAAACTAAGTCGCGAACTGAGTATGAACCCAGTTAGCGTTTCCTTCTTCCTGCGACACTTGGCATTGCCTTGACTCTGTACGTATTTGTCAAATATCAAAACACGAGCGATCGCCATCACATTGTTGTTGTAAATCTCACAAACTATCTATCCTGAAAACTGAGACTATCCACGGAACACCGAAAGCCACTGATCACATTTCTGAGACTGACTACTGTTGAGACTGAAAAATGAGGTTGCGAACTGAATATTTCAACACGCAGCATTCCCTTCTTCCTGCAACACTTGGCATTGCCTTGATTCTGTACGTCATATATCGAAACACGACCGAGCGCCATCACATTGTCGTAAATATTAAGGATGGGACGAAATAACTGATGTGGCAGGTAAATTGCGCTATCCGAAGCATGAGTGACGGCAAATGCCAGCACCCATGCGGAGCCCTTGTATCATATATATATATAAATTGACAGATAGATCATCCACAGATCATCTATATAACTTGGAACCTGTACGTATTTCCGTTTTTTTTTTGCATGATCTGTACAGTACAGATCCAAGCCAGGAAACATGTCCTACTGGAGTAGATATATCATGCAGGTTCTTATACGGTTTCAACCGGGCAACATGAGCTGTAGACACAACACTAAGGTAACAGTCCGCATGGTGTCTTGCTCATCTCTTAACCTGCGCCTCCTCCCTCTTTCGTTCACCATCGCACGCGCTACATATAATATATATATAATATATATATATACATATATCGGTCATATCGGTCGCTAATGATGGATGGGGTGGCAGGTGCAAGAGGGGCCCACGTGCGTGTACACGACGTGCCCGGAGCACAAGTGCCCCCAAATCGCGAGCGAGAACGTGTTCATGGAGTTTGTCTCCGCGGAGGAGCTCAAGCGCTATCAGACCTTCTCCCTCACGAGCTTCGTGGACATCAACAAGACGCTGCGCTTCTGCCCGGGCAAGAACTGCGACATGGTGGTCAAGGCACCGCTCAGCTACCCGCGCAGCGTGCGGTGCCACTGCGGATCGGTGTTCTGCTTCCGGTGCGGGGAGGAGGCCCACGACCCGTCCAACTGTCGGGAGCTGGCGAGGTGGAAGGAGAAGTGCCAGAACGAGAGCGAGACGGCGAACTGGATCCTGGCCAACACGAAGCAGTGCCCCAAGTGCAAGACGCGCATCGAGAAGAACCAGGGGTGCAACCACATGACGTGTCGGCAGTGCAAGGCGAGTTCCTCAGCTGAGGGGTACACTAATAAATAGTAGTACGTAGTCAGCAATAGTCGGTTATAGTCAGAAATAGTCGCTAATAGTAACTATTAGTCAGTCAGAAGTCTTGAATATGTTGGCCGACATGTGCCATATACCCACCCCCTATGGTAGCGTGCCTTGGTGGTGTTTTTATACACGCGCGACGCGCTTTTGATGCCCCGAACGACTGGCCCTCTGACCCGAAGCCGAAGCCTCTGGTGGCCGTCGCTTCGGCTCCTGAATCTGCGCATATACATCGTAGCTCGGTCAGAAATATCTTGGCCGAAATGTGCCGCCCGTGTACCGTAACACACCTTGCTGTTTTTTGTTTTGTTTTGTTTTTTCACTCGTGCGACGCGCTTGTTACCGACTAACCAGCCTTTCGCCGTCGTTTCGCTGGCTTAATCTCCCCCCTATTATGGCTCATATACCAGTATCATCACTTTTTTGTTTCCCCCTTTTTTTTGTGTGTGTGTATTTGCGATTGCTGTGTCAAAACAGGGAGAGTTCTGCTGGATCTGCATGGGGGACTGGGGCGAGCACGGGTCAACGACGGGCGGCTACTACAAGTGCAACAAGTACGAGGCCAAGGAGGGCGAGGGGGACAACGACGTCGCCAAGGCCAAGGCGGAGTTGGATCGCTACCTCCACTACTACAAGAGGCGAGTTTTTATTTGGGGGGGGGCGGGGGTGTACTCATGTCGTGCACGGCCGTAGTCGTATGACCATAGCCCCTCGCATCCCTACAATGCCGGGGGCGTACTCATTTGTTGCTTGCCTTAGTCATTTGATCATTGACCACGCATTCCTTTTGAGGTGGGGGTGAACTATGGTGAGGGATGGGGGGGGGTTTCACTCATGTTATGCATGGCCGTAGTCGTATAACCATAGACCCTCGCACCCCAACAATGCCGGGACGGAGCACGTCGGGTTTTCATCGACAAGGCATACATTGATGATTGCATTGCACCACGGCGCGAAGCGAATCGTGATGTTTGGCAAGTTGCATGAAGGGTGAGCCACATCCTACTAAGAACCGCTTGTCGGGAGGGGGGGGGGCGTACTCATTTGTTGCTTGCCTTAGTCATTTGACCATTGACCACGCATCCCTTTCGAGACTTGTAGGGGGGGGGGGGTGTACTCATATCATGCACGGCCGTAGTCGTATGACCCAGCCCTCGTATCATCGTATAGGGGTTGGCGGCTTGTATCAATTATCCTGGCTCTAGCATTCAGCTTGAAAAGTGTTTTTGTTTGTTTTAGGAAGAGCATAAAGTGCTAACTGTTTTTTTTTTTTTGGAGCATCAACAGGCATACGAAGCTGGGTGAAAAATCCGTATCATATATACGAGCTAAATTGGAATTTTTATAGGAGTGTTTTACAGGCTATAGAATACGGTCGTACGAGTAGCTGGCGAAGTTTACGTGTAGTGCTAAAGGAGATGATAAGAGTAATCTTGACCCCTTTTTACAACCGCTCTCCCGTTTTGGGCACAAACAACTAGGAATTAGACTAGAAAAAACGTACCAGGTACGTGGGAGTTGTAAAAGGGTTATTCCGGGGGACCATGGTAAATAGCAACCCAATATGGTTTTAGTAAATATATCCAAGGGTAGGTAAATATATACCCGGTAGATTTTTTTTTCATGAGTGTGCGGTAAGCCCTCTTTACGTTAAAGGTTCACCGTAATACGTACTAGCACTTTTTCCCCTCTCTTCTGATTGGTGTTTGGCTTCTAACCGCAACCCTCCCCCTCCTCCTCCTCCTCCTCCTCGATGATGCGTTTCGTTCGTGCGTGCTTCGTTGTTGCAGGTATCAGGCACACCACTCCTCCCAGCAGATCGCGGAGAAGCAGCAGGACGCGACGGAGCGGAGAATGGTGGAGCTCCAGGAGAGCTCGGCGGGCAGCGCATGGATAGATGTCCAGTTCTTGAAGACGGCCATGGAACAGCTCATCGAGTGCCGCCGCGTCCTCAAGTAAGCCGCCGCCTTCGCTTCCGCACGAACGATCGTGAACCCCACCCGGCGGAACAGATCACTATCTATGATACAAGTATTGTAGATCATAGACAGATAGATCACCTGCTGAATAGATCATCTACTGATAGATCATCTACTCAATAGATCATCTACAGATGATCTAAATCCTACCTTGCCGCTATTATGAGACGTTGTGCAGGATCTGTATATATACGATACTGACTGTATACCGGGTATGATATCATATATATATAATACATACCTATGTACCGAAATATAAGCACCGTTTGTACATTAATATTAAATAAACACGGTGATTATATTTCGGGACAGAGTGGTACCTGGTACGAAAAAACGAACTCGAAACGATTCCGATGGAATGAATAGATTCGTCGAAAAAAAACGTTCCTTATATATTAAAAATAAATAAATAAAAACAACAGTTATGAGACCAAACGTTATAGTACCACTTTGTGGCTCTTTTTTCTTCCCGACTTTTATTTCTCCAACCAAAGATAAAGGCTGTGCAGCAGCAGTGCCTATGGCCAAAACAACATAGTATTCGTACGTATTCAAAACATGGTACGTATCGTTTTCGTATACGTACCCGGTGTACGTCATACGTACATATTATACGTATCGTTCTCGTTCTCGTATATAGTGCAAGGCATGTATTATCGTATATATTTGCGCAACAATAAAGAGCCAACCAAAATAATGGCGTATTGTGCCTGGCATCATCTCAGGGGTCAGAAAATGGCGAGACACGCCTATTTGTTGGATTTTTCAATCTTGGGGAACATAGTGGCCAACTTTATGCTCCATACGAGGGGTACACCCATTTTATTTGGCACTATGTTGCTGATAAGATTATGAACGAGCCACAAAGTGGTACCATAACCTTTGGTCTGAGCTCGAGGATTTCGTCGAAGCTCATCTTATATATACCAGGTACGTACCTGGTATATATATGTTACCATGCTTGAAAAAACGCATCAAGCGTCTGACGGACAGCGATAAATAAGACTTTACGATGCAGTTCGTTCGCTTTCACGCATTTCTTTTTTCGTTTTCTTTTTTTTATCCCGTGTTTTGCTTTTCACTTTTTGCGTCATGATGGACCGCACGTTATTCTCTCTTCTCGCATCCTAGTGACTCGTACCTCTCACATGTGTGGGAATTTGTTACGCCATGGCAAACGGTACGCTTCGACCTCGGCCCATCCTTCCAAAACATAACCCCAAAAAATCTCGAAAGGGGTTGTGAGTTGGGATTGAATGCCGCTCAACCAACAATGGTTGACTAACGATCGGTTGATTTTGTTTTGATTTTACCTGATTGATTGCCACTCAATCATGGGTTGGCTGGCGATTGGTTGATGGATTGATTGATTGGTTGACTGGTTGGTCGATTTTATTATTGGTTGCTCTGATTGCTTGCCTTGATTGATTGCTTGCCTTGATTGCTTGCCTTGATTGCTTGCCTTGATTGCTTGCCTTGATTGCTTGCCTTGATTGCTTGCCTGCCTTGATTGCTTGCCTTGATTGCTTGCCTTAATTGCTTGCCTTGCTTGCTTGCTTGCTTGCTTGCTTGCTTGCTTGCTTGCTTGCTTGCTTGCTTGCTTGCTTGCTTGCTTGCTTGCTTGCTTGCTTGCTTGCTTGCTTGCTTGCTTGCTTGCTTGCTTGCTTGCTTGCTTGCTTGCTTGCTTGCTTGCTTGCTTGCTTGCTTGCTTGCTTGCTTGCTTGCTTGCTTGCTTGCTTGCTTGCTTGCTTGCTTGCTTGCTTGCTTGCTTGCTTGCTTGCTTGCTTGCTTGCTTGCTTGCTTGCTTGCTTGCTTGCTTGCTTGCTTGCTTGCTTGCTTGCTTGCTTGCTTGCTTGCTTGCTTGCTTGCTTGCTTGCTTGCTTGCTTGCTTGCTTGCTTGCTTGCTTGCTTGCTTGCTTGCTTGCTTGCTTGCTTGCTTGCTTGCTTGCTTGCTTGCTTGCTTGCTTGCTTGCTTGCTTGCTTGCTTGCTTGCTTGCTTGCTTGCTTGCTTGCTTGCTTGCTTGCTTGCTTGCTTGCTTGCTTGCTTGCTTGCTTGCTTGCTTGCTTGCTTGCTTGCTTGCTTGCTTGCTTGCTTGCTTGCTTGCTTGCTTGCTTGCTTGCTTGCTTGCTTGCTTGCTTGCTTGCTTGCTTGCTTGCTTGCTTGCTTGCTTGCTTGCTTGCTTGCTTGCTTGCTTGCTTGCTTGCTTGCTTGCTTGCTTGCTTGCTTGCTTGCTTGCTTGCTTGCTTGCTTGCTTGCTTGCTTGCTTGCTTGCTTGCTTGCTTGCTTGCTTGCTTGCTTGCTTGCTTGCTTGCTTGCTTGCTTGCTTGCTTGCTTGCTTGCTTGCTTGCTTGCTTGCTTGCTTGCTTGCTTGCTTGCTTGCTTGCTTGCTTGCTTGCTTGCTTGCTTGCTTGCTTGCTTGCTTGCTTGCTTGCTTGCTTGCTTGCTTGCTTGCTTGCTTGCTTGCTTGCTTGCTTGCTTGCTTGCTTGCTTGCTTGCTTGCTTGCTTGCTTGCTTGCTTGCTTGCTTGCTTGCTTGCTTGCTTGCTTGCTTGCTTGCTTGCTTGCTTGCTTGCTTGCTTGCTTGCTTGCTTGCTTGCTTGCTNGGGGGGGGGCAGGAGGAGCGAAGGGAAAAGGTAGAGGCCTGCAATGGTTCGCTCGTTACGTGCAGCGTCGTCGATAGGCGCCGTAGCTGATCGCTATATAGCAGATCGCCTGCGAGTCGCTGGTGGGTCGCTAGCGGGATGCTAGCGAGATACTAGCTGGATCGCAAGGAAACGCCACTGCTGCTGTCCTCTGTCGTAGGCTCTCGGTTACGGTAGCGGAGTGCTAGCGAGATAAAACGCTACTACCGTCTTGCTGTCGTAGACTCCAGTTATGGTAGCAGACTGCTATGATAGCGAGTTATTTCGCTAGCAGGATGCTGGGGGGATATACTGGCAAGACGCTATGTATGTAGCGGGTGGGTCCCTAGCGGAGTCGCCGCTCGTAGCAGATCTCGCAAGGAAACGCTGCTCTCTTCCATCGTACACTCCGGGTAGTATGTTGGCGCGTGCATCTCGGCTTTCGACCGCCCACGCCGAGACGGGCGTTGGTTTTTTAGGCTTTAGAGTGTGTCTTATTCAGTGGATTCGGAGGAGAGTAACCGCTTCAGAAGTGGAGTGGAGAGGAAGATTCAGAGGGGTGAGGGGGGGCAGGGAGGGCACGGGATGTGCTCGATTTTCCTCCGGGGCGGGCTGTGATGGAGAAAAAAACGAGCGACAAAAGCCCGATCTAGCCGTTGCACGCTGGGCTCAAACCAGCGATTGTTCATACATGTACCTGGGGGAGGGGGCATGCCGCGACCGCTTTTTTCGTTGTGGTGGGGATGAGGCGGTTGTGGTCACGGGGAGGGGGGGGGGGTTGCTGCTACGTTCCGCGGCAGGCAATAATTGGCAAAAATATACGTGGACGCAGTTTTTCGCGGGCGCACGAACTGTGTTGTTGCTCCTGTACCACCTCTTCGCTTCGCTCTCTCTCCTCCTCGTGACGACGACTGGATCGAGCCTTCGTTTTATTTTATTATCTCTTTTGTTTCTTTTTGCGGTGCGATGTACGAAATGTACGAATAGTGATTTGATGCACTCTTTTTGTTTGCTGTGCTGTATACCCTCGGGTAACTACTCGTTTAGCCGGGCTTCGTTTAGCCGGGCTCGGCGTGAGTTGATCTTGATGCACACTCTTTGTTTGCTCTTGTCTGCGGGTTACATTCGTTATAGCCTTCCTCGGAGTGAGTAAATGATTATTCACTCTGTTTGCTGTGCTGTACTCCGTAGCCTGGGCTCCGAGTAAGGGCCAATCAATCGATCGGCTTGACCTGAGTGGATGGGTGGGTCACCATGGATGCCGCACGTGGATGCCGCGTTGGGCCATAGCAGCGGTGGTACCGGCTGAAGCACCCAGCTTACACCCAGATGATGGTGACCGGGCGCGAAGACACTGCCGCAGCAAGCAGCAACCATGTATTATTGAAGCACCATTATTTCTGTTTACGTTGTGTTTTTTGTTGTGTTTTCGGGGGAATGGTTTCGGTTATTATTATAGTATATTCGTACTCGTAGTACGTATAATACACAGCTCTCGCCAGCGTGTATGTTCCATGAAACAGAACTGGACCATGGTGCAGCCCGGTGGTATTTTAATACGACGTATACTTCTGACTGTAGCAGAATTTGTGCACCTAAATACCTGGTGGGTATTATTGTATGGTGTTGGTAGGGCAGGCTATAACGGGAGACCTTTTTATGGTGCTTTTTCAGTGTGCAATCATCCGAAAAATTGTCCCGAACAAAAACAACTGGTTTATTTTCGTAGCAACGATCGAAGGCTACGAGTATACGTACTATTAATAACTGGTACCTACAGTACACACATATATATATATATATATTGTATTTTGTTTCCATCCCGTGGATTTTCTTCGCTCTTCCTTCCTCTCTCCTTCCTTGTCGTAACCCAGGTCCGCGGTCACAAAGGACGCGTTTTTCCCTCCTCCCCACACTACGTACGGTTCGTGCCTTGAATTTTTATCGCGAGAAGATTGAAATACAAGAACCCTATTACCAGGTACATACTACTGCTTGCTGTAGTAGTACCTGGCACGTAAAGTAGATTGTGTACTCTTTGTTTGGTCCCCAGTTCTGATCCAATCGTTGAGGATGGTGCGCGAGCGTCTAACCGAACTAATTACTTAGTCGTGGGCAGTACACTGGGGAACAGCACGGCAACGCATATCGTTGGCGCTACTCTATTACTTCTACTACTACAACAGTGATTCGTACAGTGGTTACGGCCCGTTTTAACGAAGAAGAAAAAAATTCAATTTGGAAAAAAAAAATTAAAATCCGCTTTTCATTGGTCAACACACGCACCAGCGCCAAAGATTAGGAACTTGGGGCATAATATTTGGTGCTGGTGCGTGTGTTGACCAATGAAAAGCGAATTTGAATTTTATTTTTTCCAAATTGAATTTATTTTATACTCGTTAATTCGGGCCCTTAATAGTACGAAGCCCAAAGTGTGAGGCAGCAGTGGTGCTGCTGTACTGCTAATGCTGCTCCGCTGCTCGAGAGAAAGGGATTTCGTGCCCGCAGTTTTCTGATTGGTCATTGTTTTTGGTAACATCTACCATAGGGAACAGCAGGGCAACGATTTCCCTGCTCTACAGTGATTCGTACAGTGGTTTAACTTCGGGAAGTTTCCCAGAAACGTTCCGGTTCTCCACAATGTGAAGGAGTTATAAGCTATACCTTTTTTTCCTTTTTTTTTTCTCCATCCCATTTATTATCTTCGCCCTTCCTTTCTCTCTCCTTCTCAGTCGTAACTCAGATCCGGGGTCACAAAGTAGGCTCTTCTCCCTCCTCCCCCACTACGGTTCTTGCCTTGCTTTTTTATCGCGAGAAGATTTCAGCACTTTCTTCCCTCGTCGACTTGCGTCGGATTCCGCCTACCCACGCCACGAAGGCGCTCTCAGCAATTGGTTCCTTTTAATTTTTTCAAATAAAGACAAAATCTCTCACCACGGTGGGATTCGATCCTGGGTACCAATGATAGTCTTTGAAGCTGACCACTACTCTACCGGGGCGACCGGTCTACTACCGCCCGATGGCTACCTGGCAGGTGTAGGTATACTGATAATGCAGGGCAGCGCCAATGAAAGGCATTGGCGGCGTGCTTTTTCCCAGTGTACTTTTTGTTTTTTTGGCAGACGGTTGCACGAGGTCGTACGAACGATTGTGACAACGAGGCTGACCGGATACGGCGAATACAAGGTCGCAGCTACCTGTACTAGCTATGCGCAGAGGGCTTAGAGTATGAGCGAGGGACAAGCAGTTAGGCGCTTGTCCGGTCGCTGTGCATTCTTCTAATGAAAAGGGAAGGTTTCCAAAATATGAGGCCGTTTAAAGACGGGATCATAATATTGGGGCTTTTTGTCATCACACCCTCGTATATATATATATATATATATATATGTGCGACACGGCCCCAGAGAACGAAACAAAGATGGTGGACAAAAGTCATGCATTAGGGGTGTGGTGTGCTTGTATACCACACGCGTCGCACGCATATTGCATGTTATCGTATCGTGTACCTGGTATGCTCTAATACGCGGTTTGTACTGCCTGGATCCCGGAATGGTCACATTGCGAGAAGAAGGCCCGTTCTACCCTCCCGATATTCGACAACCAGGAGGAGACCCCGGGTAGTGAGAAAGGAAGGACCTGTGAGTGACTAAAGTTAATAATCCTCAACGAACTCACGCTGGTGTAAAGTGGAGCGACAGGGATGATTTATACCTTACACAAGCCACAATATGGTGAACCCAGGGAGATCCTCGCAAACCTATTGTTGACAGCAGCTGCCAAGCAGTGTTGTACGGTGTTTGTTTTGCACATGGGAAATAGAGACGGAGCGGTGACGGAGGGGAGTGTACGTAATCCAGCCCGTGGAGGTGGGGCGGACGTTTCGACATCACATGCTTGCGTGCTCATGTTGCACCCTCCAGCTATTTACGACAAAAAAAACATGATGAAAAAAATAATACAAAAAAAATAATATTTAGCCTTCCCACAATATACAGAGGTGCATACTCGTGTCTCTTTTTCCCCGGTACGTAATGCGAATGCTGACAAAATGTGAAATCGTTAATAACTACCTGGTACTTGCTGCACTAAATTCAGCGTGAGAAAAACGTCCTATTATAAATACAACAACTCCGTCCGAGTTCCGTACGAGTACTCGTACCACTAAGTAAGTATTTTTTACGGGGCAAAACAAAAAAACACACTGCTACCTGTATCATACTCCACGAGGCTGCCAATCCCATGACGGGTCCCCCGACACAACAGATACTTCCTCGACAGCTCTCGCATCCTTGTCGAACCAGTAACTGCCGAATGCATCACACTCTCAGATAATCGGACCTCGTCCTAAAACCTATCACAGAGCACATACAGACGCGATACATGGAAGTGTACAGAAACAATACCAGGTATGGAGAGCAGAGCGAACGGTATGAGTTGCTCTGCTGTTCCACAGCATTGTACTACGTACGTACGTAGTGTACTGCTACTGTAGTATACGAAGTATACAAATGAATATTGTACGACGTGCTGATGTACGGGAGGAAGACGTCTTGCGAAGTCAACCTTTACATACACGTCAACCTAAACACTACGCAAGTTTCGAATCCGCCGTTTTCACCAACGTATAAAAAAAGTATGTGGTAATGTACATAGACCAATCAGATCACTGCAGGCACGGGATAATACCTTCGTCCCCCTCCGGCAAACGAACAAAAAGGGTCCGCAACTTCAACCTTCGGCGGCGAGCTGCTGCCCTCTATCTCTGCCCTCGAAGCAATAATTGTGAGATCAACCATCCCCCGCCCCGACCCCCCGCAATACATCCCACGCATTCACATATCGAACAGATCGCGATCTAGATCACCTAGATCGCCTATATGTTTCGTTGTAAGATGTTGCGCAAGACCCTCATCGAACAAATCCCACCCGGAAAAAAAACATGGTGCACAAGAACCGTGCCATATATATCATACAGATCATACAGATCATACAGATCATACAGATCATACAGATCCCACCCGGCAAACATGCTCTACTGCTGTACGAGTACGTAGATCGAACAGGTCGTACGGAATAGATCAGGGATGCAAGGCTCCCCTTCGGGATTGTGGTTGACTTGCGATCCCGGGGGTGTCGCAAGCTCACAAAAGGGGGAACGCAGCAGGCTTTCGTGCGTTCCTCGTATGTATGTCTCGTAGCCACCGGGCAACAAAGTAGAAAATAGAAAGAAAAAAAAAAAACCTTGAACGCTAAGGTGGACACCGGGCAAGTTAGCCGAGCAAGTAACACCGACCAGCCCAAACTATTTTTTGGTTAGTTTCTATATCTGCTCCCCGACAGATCTAGATCATGAAATGGGAATCTGATCTGTCCGATGATCTATCTGCCACTAAATGCCTAGATCATGAACTGAGGATCGGATACGTTCGATGTGAGGCACGCTTGGGCATCGAGCGCTATCGAGAGCTGCTATCATGAAGCTGTCCCGTCCACAACCATCCGCAACACAAAAACCCAGCCACCCACCAAACAACACGGAATGCTAATAATTTTACGTACTCATATATAGCTCAAAACAACGGTGACCGAAGGCCTGAACGCACACGGAATGACAATATAGCTCAACGGGACGGGTTTCGAGGGCCAGACAGACAAGACACGGAACGATAAAATAGCTCAAAATAATGGATTCCCAAGGTCCAAACACATCCAAAATTGATTTGAAAGGATCGGGAAAAACAACGCCGTTATTTCTACCCGTCGGGTAAAACCGTGGGTGGGTGTGTTCTTCACATGAAAGCGTCCTTTCTACCGGTCTCTCGACGTCCAGCACACCCAGTGTCCGTGCTGATTCTTCATCTTAGAGAGATACTACAGTAGCTCTGCCTGTGATCATATACTCGTACGGCACAGAGATATCACATCGAGTCGACTTTTTTGCGTTTGCTGTGTCATATTATGCATAGAAGCATCTTCGACCACCACTTCTGACAACAGCAAAAACGGAAAAACGAAAAACGAAAAACAAAAAAAAATTACAGGCAGGCAAGCGACAAAAAGAAACTAAAAAAAGGCTTCAACAGCGCCCGTTCTTCCCGGCGGCACCCGGAGGCGGCCCGTTCAGCCCCCAGTCGTACTCGAAATGGTTGATCTTCAACTCATCCTTGTGCTCGCTCACGTATGTCTTGACATCCTCGGGCATGTACGGCAAAAGGGTGTCGAGCACGGAGGCGTTTCCCACTTTGGTGGTGAAGTCTTCCACAAACCACAGGAACACCTGGGTTGCATGCATGTTTGCGCGAGAGGGGGGGGACGGAAGACACAGAACACGGGACATTTTGCGTTTGTTCCCGCGGGAGTACGAGGGGGGTGGGGGGGGGGGGGGGGGGGGGGCGGGGTAGAGGCGTGCGGTGCGAGGAGGAGAGAGCAAGGGTGAGTGCGGGGGTTAGCGTAAAGGGATGGAATGGGGTCCGGGACGTAATTCCAAGTGTTTTGTCCCCACAATTGGAGTGCAGCCCTTAAGACCTACTGGGGTTCACAAAAAAAAGAGCAGCGGCGGCGGCGGATACACGCCGCCCTCTGTCGGTCACCGAGGCCACCGAGGCACGGACACATCACGCGCGCGCGGACACATCACGCGCGCGCGTGTGCGTGTGCGTGTCATGCAACATGCAGTCTACAAGGGCGCGTATCGTATGAATCCACCGATACAGTACGCGAAACACCTTAATAAACCTTACGCACCTCCGACATATCATTATCTAGATCGTCTCTGCCGTATGTGGCTGTGGTTGTGCAGGATCTGTGTAGTACAGATCCAACCCAAGCGACATGTGCTAGATCATGTAGACGATACGGCTTCCACCCGGCAACACATGCGCCAGATCCTACAGATCAAGAAAAACATCTTCCCTGAAAAATCTAAATCATCAAGTGGGAATGGTCTGTATCATTTGTGTCGGAGGTGTGTAGCCTTATTTTGGGCCACCCTCAAATTCTCATATGAGACAGAGGGCGTGTCCTACTCTAAATTCAGTATGAAAATAATGGTTTTTACTATTTTTTCGTGACAAAAGTCGACTCGAAAAAAAAACTCCAGAGTTTTCTAAACGCCATTTTGTTACTCTGTACATTAATTACAGTAGTATTGTTGTTGTTGCTACTCTAAGGTGTTGCTGCTACTGCTGCTACTACTCGAAACGTAAACCAACTACACTTGTGAATGTGGTCAGTCGTGCATAACGCTGCCACTGCATACTGCATACATACCTTGGACAGAGTGATCACGCCGGCCGCCTTGTCAAGAGACAGCCCCTTGGTGGGGTTTTGCAGGAAGAGCCTCATATTCTCCTCCATGTCAGCCTGCAGCGTCTCGGGCTTGTACGCCTTGGGAGCGACGTCCGGGCAGCTCACCGAGGCGCACACGATGCAGGCGTGCAGGAGAGGGTCCGCCGGGTAGCCCTGCAGCAACACCAACAACAACAACAACAACAACAACAACAACAACAACAACAACAGAAACATTTTCAGTTCGAAGTCGGTTAAAAAAAACGGCCAATCCATGATCAGCCCAGCGTTCGCGCGGTTGGTGTGTTTCTTGACCAATAAACGGTCACCCACCCACCAAGCGTGACATACAAAAAAAATGACAACCAGCGCATGTATATATACGCGACGCGGTCGGAGGTCGAAAACAAACGTCCAGCCCCCCAAGTTTCAACGATCCGGTTTGAACATATGACATCATACTTGTATCACCAAAACAAGCTTTCTACTTCGTGCGCGACCGAAGTGTATGCACACGCAACTTGCAAAATGATGACTTTCGACAATTTATTCGATCTCACGATCTCACGGGTGACATGTATTTCTAACTTTTTACAACCGCGGATAGATCATCTACAGATGGATCATCTACAGATCATCTGGACGCTTAACCTTCCGTTACGAGATGCTGTGCAGGATCTGAATAGTACAGATCCAACCCGGGAAGCATGTCCTACTGTAGATCATGTAGATTATATACGGCTCCAACCCGGCAACATAAGCTAGATCATACAGATCATACAGATCAGGGATATATCTTCCCCCAAAGATCTAGATCATCAAGTGCGAATCAATCATCTGTCCGTCATACAGATCATCTGGCTGCCCCGAAAGATCTAGATCATGATGAGGGAATCAAATATCTGTCCAACGTTTGTAAACTCATATTTTTGAAAAGCATCCCCACCACCCGTGCATGCCGTAGCAGTGCACGTCCATGCAGCGATGGTGTACCTAGATTTCGGGTTGAACAGGTGACCTTAGATTTCGGGTTGAACAGGTGAACCCCTCTTGGGGGGGGCTTTAGAGTAGGATATGATCATGTCATGCCACTACAGTGCGGCAGGAGAGAAAGAAATGCCTCGGCAGAGGAGAAAGTTATCCCTCTACAGTGCTGTAGGAGATAAATAAATACCTCCGTATAGGAGAAACAAACCCCTCTACAATGCGGTAGGGGGGGGGGGGTGTACTCATGTCATGCGTGGCCGTAGCCGTATGACCGTAGACCCTTGCATCCCTATATACAATGCCGCGACGGAGCACGTTGGGTTTTCACCGACCAGGCAGACAGCGCTTTTTTACCAAGCGCGAAGCGAAACGTGAGGTGTTCGGCGAGTCGCATGAAGGGTGAGCTGCATTCTACAAGGAACCGCTTGTGAGGCGGGCTTTCTTGCAGATGGATGGAGGGCGGGGGGGCGGGGCGTAACTCATTTGTTGCTTGCCTTAGTCATTTGACCATTGACAACGCATCCTATCGAAGACCGAGCCAGGGGGGGGGGGGGGGGGAGGGTTATCGAAAACAAACATTACCAAGCCACCATCGAGCACATACATGAAGCAAGCAGCGCGAGTGGCCGGGATAACCTAATAGGCGGAGTTAAGAGTCCGAGCCCGCAATTGTAAGGAGCTCTGCCACACACGCGCATTAAGGTGACACGAGGTACTTGACAACTTTGGTGTCACCAGCCGTCTACAAAGCAGCGCCAGCGCCCACAGCATCAGTACGAGTAGGGGTCATGTTGCTTGCGTCCATGCCGTACGACTGACGCGTGCTACAACCCAGGCAGCACTTTTTGGCCGGTATTTTTTCTGCATGATCGGGCTCCTTAACCCAAATTCGTCGAGACTTTTCATTCCTATGTCGCTATATTTTTCATTTGATACTTAGGAGGCCATGGGATTGGTTTATCGGGTAGCACTCTTATTTTCCTCCAAAATCGTTTTTTTGGGTGATATATATAGAGCTCCTTAATAAGCCACCACCCTCAGAAGGCAGAAACATGGTGCACCTCTATCATACGTAGCATGCGGCGACACCTTGCATTGTAACTCGGACCCATACCCCAGCCACGCAGTAGCCATCGCTGTAATCTTCACTTCTTACGGTCAAAAATATGACTTTCCCCCTCTGAATGCCCAAGAGGTTTTCATAGTGAATACGTAGCCTCTTGGTGGAAAAAGAAACCGTGCTCGTATTTATTTTCTTAAGAGAGGGCTCTACAAAATGGTTGGAATATACGCGGCTTGAACAAAAATGGCTTCTTGAGAATATACTTGAAATGTTGACGTGACTAAAATGGTCGGGAAAACTAAAATTACCTGACTTCGACAAAATGGTTGACATATACCTTGACTTGACAACATGGTTGAAATATACCCGCCGACAAAATGGTTGAAATATACGTTAAACCCTATACTTTATATATATATAAACCTAGCCTCGACCGCCAGGAAATTTCTCGGAATGGAAAAGTAATGAGGAGTTACTCGTAGTGTGAAGCGATCAACTTTTGCGTCGAACCTGGGGCCAAGTCGTAAACACTACGAATCGTTTTTTAGTCGCTACTACTGCACTGTATGCATAAGTACCAATCTGGTCGAAAATGTAAGGACCGGTTAGCATACAAATATCCACACCCAACGGCCCTAACATTTCCGTCCAGATTGGGGCATGGGTGGGGGCTCCACAAGGGCTAAACGTGGGACCGGACAGAGTGGTATGTGCCCGCGTTGACGTTCGAGCGACCCGCAACATCTGACCTCTGGGGCCCTGAGCTTGGCGTGCTCAATTTCATCGAGCGACACAATCTCCCCGCCGACCGTTCCCGCGGGCCGCTTCCACACCGGCGAGATAAGCGTCCCGACCTCTTCAATGCGCGTGAAAACGGTCGAGGAGTTGAAGGAGGGGAGGGGGGGGGCGAGATGATAAAAAAATGGGTTGAAAACGAAAGAGACATCGTCTTCATCATCATCATCATCATCACCATCGTCATCGTCGTGATCAGCACCACCGTCACCATCATTTAGCATAATCACCACCACCACCAATCATCATGACCATTACCATCATCACCTTAAATACATCGTCATCATCAGGAGGCAATTTGACCGGGTTTTCGAGATATTCTTCCCGTAGAGCTCAACACTTACTCGAGAAAACGGCTGGTATGCGCCCTATCATATATATATATATAATATGTGCCTGGTATACATATACCGGTATATACCATGATATTGAATATGCAACTACTAATACGTACGGTGCATAAGCAGCTCTATATCGTATGCTGAGCCTGCGCTGCTCGTACCCCAAACCTCAGGCCTGGCACCCCACCACGGCATACACAGCTCTAGACTAAGCAGACCTGGCTGGGTAGCTACGAGCTCTCCTACCGCAGAGTAATCAAGGATGGCTGGGGATATAGACAAAATCAAGGTTTTCTGGGTGTCTTATCTACGAGCTCTCATGGTTACATCCCATTTCATACTGGTATTGGTACCACTACCGTATCCGGAAATCGTGGGGGATTGTTTGGGTATGTAAGAACATTTGGATATGTAAGGACCGTTTGGGTATATAATAACCGTTTGGGAATATAAGGACCGTTTGGGTATATAAGAACCGTTTGGTTATATAAGGACCGTTTGGGTATATACCGACCGTTTGTGTATACAAGGACCGTTTGGGTATATAAGGATCGCTTGGGCACAGAATGATTGTTTTTGTACGTAAGGACTTTTCGGCGATACAAGGACCATTTCGGTATATAAAGACCGCTTGGGTACATAAGAACCGTTTGGGTATATTCACTTCACTTGAAACACTCAAAATGTCCCGTACATTTCCGGACAGAGTGGTATTAATACGTAGATACCTGTTTGCGTACACACACACGAAGGACGTACATAAAAAGGGCTTACCTCTGATGCCGACGACTTTGCATTTTTTTAGGCCAAAGAAGCGCTTCTTGCACGGGTTGTCGTTGACCATGGCGATAGCGAGGGCGTTGTACGTGTTGATCCAGAGCGCGTATTCGGCGTCCTTGCCCAGGCCCTTCGTCTTGGCGTTCTTGATCGAGTTCAAGAACGTCGCGAAGTTAGGGTCATCGCGCATACCTTCACAAGAATCGCAAGAAGAAGGAACACGTTGGTTAGCGCGGGGGTGGGGGGGGGTGTACTTCATTTTCATGCATGGCCGTAGTCGTATGACCATAGACCCTCGCATCCCTACAATGCCGGGACGGAACATGTCGGGTATTCACCGACCAGGCAGACGTTGCTAGCAGGGTGGGGGGGTACTCATGTCGTGCACGGCCGTAGTCATATGACCATAGACCCTCGCATCCCTACAATGCCGGGACGGAGCACGTTGGGTTTTCACCAACCAGGCAGACATTGCTTGCACCAAGCGCGAAGCGCCGTGAGGTATTGGGCGAGTCGCATGGAGGGTGAGCTGCATCCTGCTAAGAACCGCCTCTGAGGCGGACTTGCATATGGACGACAGCTTCAATGAGTTAATTTAATTTCTGGTGTGGCCACTTCCGGAGACAGCAATGGGTTTTACTATGTAACTGCCTCGCGGATGCCTTACCATATTAACACTACGTGATACGACCATTCCCCTTGTGCGGAGCAAAGGTTCTCCACCCCGCACAAATGATCTACTCGACCGCCAGCTTTGGTGACCGCCAAAAAAAATAAATAAAAAAAACGGCACCCTGGTTGTCCAGCTCACGCAGCGAGTGGCATGTTTTACAGCGTCGTTGTCAACCGACGCCAACCCAACCTATAAATATATCATATATTTATAGACCGACGGGGGGGGTGTCGCAAGCTGAAAAGGGAGTTTTAACACAGGAGGCGTTTTTTCCTCGTATACCATCTACATACGTACTACTCGTACGTAGCCACCGGGGGAAGAACGAAGAAGATCGAAAAAGGCTAAAGAAATCGAAAGAAAAAGTTCGCCACTGGGCAATAACCGGGTAGGTAACACCGACCACCCCAGTCAAGTTTATAGTTGGTTCTATGTTTATAAAAACTAAAAAACAACAGKTGTGAGATGAGGARTTCGTCGAAACTCTTATTTGCAAGCTGAGCGTGATAATTATTTGCAAGTCCATACTGATTGTGATATATTGGGCTTATATAGCACACAATATTTACAATATGTATTGCTCAAAAATCGGTTCGTTACTTGTTTACCCACGCGAGTTAACGACCCAATAAGCTTTTGCAAACACCATGTGTATTAGCAACATAAATTATTGCAAGAACCATTTGATTGTGCATCCGGGCTTAAAAGCATACGCTCGTACAATATTTATTGCCCCAAAAAATGGCTGCTTGTTCGGAGCGGTTGATGTTCCTGAAGCCGGCGATCCAGATGCGCGAGTCTCAACTTGCAAGGGCTTTCAGGGCGACGTATCAACCCTTGCTCTCGGAAGTGGACTGGGCTATCATCGAGCTTTTTTTATGCCTTTTTCTTGAGCCATTCATGGTGGTCCAGCGATTGCTCGAGGGAGGAAAGTTCCTAACGGTAAGTAAGGCTATTAGTTCCCGCCACCCAAGGGCCCCGCTTTGGTCTTCGCGACGGTATCGCTGCGCTGCAAGCTGACCCCCCCCCTCACGGGACCCCCCCCCTTATAAATATATTATATATTTATAGGTTGGGTTGGCGTCGGTTGGCAACGACGCTGTAAAACACGCCACTCGCTGCGTGAGCTAGACAACCAGGGGGCCGTTTTGTTTTTTTGTCGGTCACAAAGCTGGCGGTCGAGTAGATCATTTGTGCGGGGTGGAGAACCTTTGCTCCGCACAAGGGGAATGGTCGTATCACGTAGTGTTAATTGGTAAGGCATCCGCGAGGCAGTTACATAGTAAAACCCATTGCTGTCTACCGGAAGTGAGCCACACCAGAAATTAAATTAACTCATTGAAGCTGTCGTCCATATGCAAGTCCGCCTCAGAGGCGGTTCTTAGCAGGATGCAGCTCACCCTCCATGCGACTCGCCCAATACCTCACAGCGCTTGCGCTTGGCAAGCAATGCCTGCCTGGTTGGTGAAAACCCAACGTGCTCCGTCCCGGCATTGTAGGGATGCGAGGGTCTATGGTCATACGACTACGGCCGTGCGCGATATGAGTACACCCCCGCCCCCCCTCAGTCTATGCTCTTACTACTACGGCCGTGCACGACATGAATACACCCCCCACTCTCCCCCTCCGTCTGGAAAGGGGTGCGTGTTCAATGGTCAAATGACTAAGGCGATAAACAAATGAGTACTCCCCCGCCTCCGTCCCGGCATTGTTGGGATGCGAGGGTAAATGGTCATGCGACTACAGCCATGCATGACATGAGTACACCCTGCCCCCCCCCCCCCGCTCCCGCGCAATTCGCCTCTGCAACTCCTGTACCATAATCAAGTGAGGTAGGTGTCTCGGAATAATAAGGCGCTGCCCCTGTAAGGCAAATGTACAAGGTCAGGTTCTGTAGGGTTTGTGGATTTAGGGTACGGGTATGGAAGTGTTACAGAACTTACAGAAGTTCCGGGTACGGGTATGAAATTGTTACAGAACTCACAGAAGTTCCGGGTATTGTGACACAGGCGTACAGAACTCACAGAAGTTCGGTGGGGGTCGAAAATAGTTGTACCCTTACCCCGGGTATTGTGGCACGGGGCGTACAGAACATACAGAAGTTTCGGGTACGCGTATAGATGTCGTACAGAACTCACAGAAGTTCCGGGTACGGGTATGAGAGTGTTACAGATCTCACAGAAGTTCCGGGTATTGTGGCACAGGCGTACAGAACTCACAGAAGTTCCGTACGGGTATAAAAAAATTGTACCCGTACCCCGGGTATTGTGGCACGGGCGTACAGAACTTACAGAAGTTCCGGGTACGGGTATGAGTGTCGCACAGAACTCACAGAAGTTCTTTGTAGGGTAGTAATACCCGGGAAAAACCCCGGGTATGGTTATCTACGTAACCTATAGAAACAATCTTGCAATGTTTTCATACCAATACCGTACAGGACACCTACGAGTAGTAAGAAATATAAAATCTGGTCCAGGCTGGATTTCTTATGCGAGAGAGGGTGCTTTCTACACTATTTTCAACATAACGATCCCGAATTTCTTAGTCTCCTTTTAAATATGAGCCNGGGGGGGGGCAGCAGAGGGAAGAAAGAGTACGAGAGTTTCTCGGCCAATGTCGTGTTTCGTCTAGTCAGGCCTGTGTACTATGCACGTACGTAGCGTTTGGTTTACAATTGATATGGAATGGTGTACTGTTCCGCAGCCCGCGTACGTAGTACCGTTCCCTTACGTACGTACTGGTACTGCTTCCGGTGCGCGATTTATTTTGGTGCTTGTTTTTCCTTCGATCGGGGCGTTTTTTAGCGTGTTTTGTGGCTACGGGTTATCAAGGAAACAAACTTTCTGGCCTTAAAATTTACGGTCCCATCTCGTCCCGCCCTGATTTTTTTCCCGTGCAAAATACCATTTTTTCCCTCCCCATCCCGTCCCGTCACGAGCTTTTGTTGCCAGGTTGAAACTTGACTATTTTTTGGTACGTATATAGTTGTTTGGTTTCTTCCATCGAAACGCTTTTTTTGTTTTGCCTGTTTCGTGACCACGGGCTAGGTTTAAGGAAATGAGGTAAGACGAGTGGTCCCTCTATAGTGCCGTATGGGTAGTGCCGGCCGCCCGCTACAGATAGTGCCTGTGAAATCGCTTGGCACCCATGAAGGAATTGACCAGTGTGGCAGTGTGTGGAGTAGTGCCGGTTGCCGATATATGCGCGAAAAAAAACTGTCTGCTTTTGTGGGCGACTCTACACACCTGCACGCACGCCATATAGCACTTGCGATCGGAGTATCACTACAGCCAGTGCAGGACACCTATAATATTAATAATAAGAAACAGGCTACCAAGAAAGTCAGGCTGATCTCTATTAATAGAGGAAAATAAGAAACTTGAGAGTCGTTTAGGAGGAGGTGTGAGGAGATGTATATACGAGTATTATACGCAAGACACGGACGCAAGCAAACTGACATTAGTTTTACTTCAAGTGCGTGTATACCGTACGTCAACTACATGAGGATAATATAATACTGATATTGCTACTGTTGCTGTTGTGTAAGACACGGGCGCAGCAAGCTGGCATTTGTTTTACTTCAAGTGCGTGTATACGTACGTCAAGTACGTACGTAGAAGTACGTACATACACTATTTTACTGCTACACTGCTACTGCAGCTGCTATTCATGTTGCTGTTTTAGTTGGTGTTGTTGTTGTCGTTGTTGATGTTGATGTTGATGTTGTTGATGTTGTTGTCGCTGTTGGTGTTGTCATCACATTAACTCATCGTCAAAAATCTAGTCCGTGGTCACAGGACAGCCTCCAAAAAACTCTGGGAGAGTGCAATAGTACCTCAGGAAAACCATTATTATTGCACGCTCTCGTATGATACGTACAGAGAAGGATGACAAATATTACAGAACACACTTTCTACTTTCAGGTCACTGGACTACGTACGTACAGCAGTTCACTATAACCTGGGGCCCAAGAGGGGTGCCATATGTACGGTTGAACCCTCATACTGAGGCCAAAAAAGGGCGGGGTGTTGTCTTCACATTAAACCGATTTTTCTGCGTAGTAAGTATCCAACCACATCAGCAGTACACTCAGTGTCCGTCGATTATTTAACCTCTTAATAGAGAGATCCGTACAAAAAATTGTGGTCACAGACTGAGGAGCCGCCTATGCAAGGCGTGTAAATAAACATGTAAGTAGGATAGAGTATGGAAAAAGCGATTTTTTCAATTTTGTGTTATCAGACGGCGTGTGGTTCCAGTATTAGGAGAAGGTATTTTGAATAAAACGCCATAAACCCCAACTCTAGACCTAACTCTAACCCTGACCCCAGTCCTTAGCCGACCTGTATGGAAGTTGTCCGGAAAAAAAAAACGGCAAAAAACATATTTTCAGGAAAAAACCTCGACCACATTATACTTCACGAGTATTTTTTGGCCATTTCCATACTAAATGCCATACACTTGTATGCGCGCCCCGCATATACTACTGGATACAGAGAAAAAGAGGCGTGGTCACGTGCCCCCTCCGTGATAGTGAATATAATATTTCACACCTCGGATAACGTAACACTTCACGTTCCACATTAATTTTTATTTTAACATTACGTTAAAAAGTTACCTGATTTCTAGATATTGTGGTAACGTAGTGTTGGCACGTTACGATATTGGCGGGCGATTGCCTAACACAATGTCAATGTTATCGTGTTAGCCAGATTCCGTTCTGGCAACAGGATAGTGTTACTCTGTTGTAGTCTGTGGCCCATTGCGAGTAAGGAAACATTTCAGGATGCTAGCCGAAAAGCTATTTGTATCGTAACACAGATTACGTGAATAACGTACATGATCGATGAAACAACATACAAGTTATGTAGTAGTGTCCTCTGTGTCCTTCACATTAGGGTCGTTTTTAACGACCGCTCGAAATAGCAAAAAACTTGCTATTTTGGCAAGTCCAAATTTCCAAAACTTGCCAAAGACTTGCCAAACCCTTCTAACGACAAACACTACATATTTGACATATTTGGCTGTATTTGGCCAAATTTCGCATCGTAACGCCCTCAGATTTTATTCAAACCCCTTGCAGCAGCAGCAGCAGAGAGCCAAGGGCGAGCCCACGCTCTCTGTGCAGTGAACGCTGGCACACAAAGCTCTCCAGGCTCAGCCCATGCACCCCAGAGGTCGGCAGTCCTTCCTGCCCGACCAATATGCCCTGGGAAAGCCGGGGCGGCTTCTGGTTGGTGATGTACTTGAGCATCAGCCAGGACCAGCTCAAAACGGCACCCATAGCGCACCCACACGGCGCTCGCGGCGCGTGCCGTCAGCCCTATCATCCCTGCTGTCAATGCCACCAAGTATCCTCGATACCTCCCTCTAGTACACAAGTTAGAGCGAGTATAGCGTGGCGAGGTCTGGGGTGGTCTGGTTTGTAGAACCTTGCGTAGGTCTCGATTATCGAGTACCGTGATAAGCCTTGAAATTTATCTTTCCATAAATTTGCCAACGAACAAGAAGTGTAATCTCCAACAAAAAGCTTGGCAAGTTTTTTGCTATTTTGGCAAGTAAATATTTCCATAATATGGAAATTTGGCAAATTATTTGCTAAAAAGAGGTCGTTAGAAACGCCCCTTAAACCGTCCTTTCTACCCGTCGACATGCAGCACACCCAGTGTCCGTGCCGATTCTTCATCCTAGAGAGGTACCAGTTATGTGGTCACAAAACTACAACACAGATATACTACGTACGCGTACGTTGCAATGCAGTAAGCCGATCAGACAATGCAGTGCCATATACGACAGGCACGACCTACCCTGCTAGCAATCCAGATACGTGAAACAGAGAAAAAAAAAAAAAAAAAAGCGAACAGGGAAAAGTAAAAAGAATGAAAAAAATGATAATAAAACAGAGAAAAAAAAAAAAAAAAAAGCGAACAGGACATGGGTTGTACTGGTCGTGAGTTCGAATCTCACGACCACCATGAAAACGCTTTTTCAAAGAAGGGCGAATTTCCTCACGTCAGAATCTGATAGAAACACTTTTTTCCTTGGGTCCCAAGATATTGTCAAGAATTTCGGACTACAGTAGTAGGTACGTACGGCCCCATGCGAAGAAAGACCAAAGACCCGCTGTTCTGAAGGGGGGGGGAGTGCTACAAGTAGGGCTAGGCACTGGTACAGTATGTACTGGCAGTAGTAATCTACTGCCAGTAGTCATCTACTGATTGACCCGGCCAGTATGTTCGACAGTAGTTTTTTCTTACGTACGTCCAAGAAACACGGCATATTATAGCACGGAAACCCACCAAATGCGTTTCGGAAGAGGAGAGAGGAGACAGGCGAGACAGCATGCTGCTGCAATCCAGTATACTGGTTGATTTTGACGGCAGTATAATCGCTACTGACTGAGTCAGCCAGTGCCCAGCCCTCGTTACAAGTTACAAGGCTTAGACTGGGTGGGTGATTGGTTAACCTTTCACCAGGTAGCCCAACGGATTAATGATGCCCTATTACCCAAGAGTCAAGAGTCCCAAACGGTAATATGGCAACATTATGTTACAGCAATGACAGGTTCAACAGCAGTCACGCTGGTAACACACGTTATGTACCCAAAAGACCAAAACGATAACATAGCAACATTATGTTAAAGCAATGACAGGTCCAACCGCCACGTAGTAACGCATGCATAGTTACGTCCAGTTGTCATTTATAGCATCATATCACATCATATATACGCGCTAACGTAATGTTACAGTCAGTCGGATCGCCAATGCAAGCAACATGCTAAACATCATGTTACACACCCCTCTGTGGGTTTAGGTACCCAAGGTTCGACTCGAGGCTTGCTACCGTTTCTCTTTTATGTGCGTAGCGTGGATACACGCCAGGTGTTTGGATCCAGACTCGACGGCGAGCCTGGGACGTGAGAGAAGTGACAGATGCGCGTGACGCATCTGGTCACGCATCAGATGGTCTCGAGACTCGAACAATATCACCAATCATAGTGCGTCCGTCGACGAAGGATTGTAACGAGATCCTACTGATGAGATCACAGGAGATCTGACGTCACAGTTTTTACGATAAGAGACGAAGATCTTGTGACCAGACGAATGGGTGATACCTGCATGGGAGATCCTTAAGTTGATCTCCGGATATGTGCAGGTTGGTCGAGACATGGCTCCCACACCTCGGCATTTAAGCAACATCCTAACACCATAGCGTTTGCATCGTGACCAGCTCCGAAGGTAACTTACCTAACTTACGTTACAAGTTACGGCAGTATCGGCTCGAATAGCGTTCGAATAATATAATGTTATGGAAAACACGATAATCGTTATGTACGTATTAAGGTTATGTTAGGGCGTTATGCCTAACACTACGAGCCCTGATGGTGTTATGCCTAGAGCCTCCTACGTACATCATAACATTGCGATAGGAAGTTAGCGAATTGGCGGATGGTGATCAGTGCATGTTAAGTTGAAGTTGATAACGTATAATATATACGACGTACTCGTATATACGAGTCTGGACGAATCCAATCTTTGTGTTACGATGTTAGTACAGGTACCGGTCACGGCGTAACACTATGTTACCGCACCAGAACCGCCGAGATCGAGATTACACGTTACAGCGTTCGCTGGTATACATCCAACAACTATGTTACCGCGTTATGTACGCGATTGCTCATCCGCTGCCAGCACGCCAGCACTATGTTAGGGCGTTATCTTGCCGCTGTGTTAGCCCCCATAACGTAGACAAGTGTTATCCGAGTGTTATGTTATCCGCGGTGTGGAATGCTTACGGACAGGGATGGATACCGATACCGAACCGAACCGAAAATACCGGAATTTCGGTATCGGTATGCGATACCGAAACTCGTAAAAAAAACGGGTTCGGTATCGGTATTATACCGATACCGAAATACCGGAAATACCGGAATCCGGTATTTCGGTATTTGTCCCCCCTCTTTCAGGACGCCCCCGTGCGGCATATAACAACACCTACCGCCTAAAAACGAACCACAACGTACCACAACTCACCATTTTACCAATACCGAAATACCGATACCGGAATACGGTATTATTGTTTCGGTATTTGTCATCCCCCTTGCAAGAATTCTAAAGCCTGAATATGTCATTCAAAAATATCTACGGTGTGCAGCCTACATACATACCAGGGCATTCATTAGGTGTTGCGCTGTTGCGCTGGCGCAACATTCGAGTAAAACAACCGTTTTGCGCAACAGTCGCCGCGAGGCTGGTTGCGCGCAGCGCAACGCGCGATTTTGGGCGAGCAACATTTTTCGCCGCAGGCGTAAATTTTTGTTGCGCGCTTATTTCTAGCCGGAGGCTAGTTTGTTTTTGGGGGATTTTTTTTCTCAATCGCCGGAGGCATTTTTTTTGTAATAGTTCGCCGTAGGCGTTTATTTTTGTTCAAGCACCTTTTTTTGTCCTATTGGCCGTAATCGAACATCTTTTAGGCCCCTTGTCCTATTCGCCATAGTCGAAAAGAAAAAGTAGGCACATTTTTCTATTCGCCGTAGCCGAAAATGAATTGAAAGCATTTTTACTTGGTTTTGAGGCGTATATTCGCGCAAATATCGCATTTTTTTCGCCTCCGGCGGCCCGTCGGGTGCCCTCCGGGGGCCCTCCGGCGGCCCTCCGGGGGCCCTTGCGGGGGCTTGCGCGCCTGCGCGCAACACTCTTTCCGTCGTCTGTTGCACGCGCAACATTTGGGTGAAAACAAATGTTTTGCGCAACAGTCGCCGCGACGCTCAGCGCAACACGCGAGGTTGAGCGCGCAACCTTTTTCGCCGCAGGCGTAATTTTTAGGTGAACGTTTATTTCTAAATCGCCGTAGACTATTTATTTTTCAAGCATTAAAAAAAAAAAAAAATCGCCGTACGTAACGTTTTTGTTTTAAAGCACCTTTTGCCCAATTGACCGTAATTGAACATATATTAGGCCCCTTGTCCTATTTGCCTATAGTCGAAGACAAAAAGAAGGCATCTATGCTATTCGCCGTACGTAGGCTTTTTTTGTTATTTTTTAGGCGCTTTTTTCCATTCGCCGTAGCCAAAAATAAATTAGAAGGCTTTCTATATGGTTTTGAGGCGTATATTCGCGCATATATTGCGTTTTATTCGCCTCCGGCGGCCCTCCGGGGGACCCTGTGGGGGGCTTGCGCGCCGGCGCGCAAAAGACGCCGAATTACTAGTTAATGCCTTGCATAGGAGCGCGTTGCTTCTGCCCTCTGTATAATGTGCTCATCATGTATGTCTGGTGATAATCTGCTTATTATATGCCTGGTGTTTTTGTATCGTCCTTCTGTTGGTTCACCAGCTGGACAGATAAACTAACTGATCAAACCAGCGAATAGCAGCCTTTTCCCTCGGGACTCTGTCTGCGCCCTGAATGCATATTCGTACATATTTGTCTCGTGTATATTTTCTTATATTATTTGCCGTCTTCATACGTCGTAAATACTCCTTATTTTGTTTGCTTGTTTTTCTTTCTGGTATTATTTGGTTTGAAGATACTCGTACATATATCTGTGTTACGGGATGGTGTCCCGCAGCTATTGACAGCACGGTTGCCTTGCGTAAGGGTATAATGGTACTCAGCTGATGGTACCGCTACTACTGCGAACTGCGGTGCATGGTGCATGTATTATTTTGTGGCAGGTAGTTGTTTGTAGTTTCTCGTCTGGTCGTTTCTTGGCGTGTTTTGTGACCACGGGCTAACCGTCAGCGAAACGAGTTATTATTATTTGACTATTGGTCATCATAATAACCTAATCATCAGTCATCAACGAAAGCAGTTTCATCCCTTTTGTCCGACTTTCGATATTTGTTCACGGCCCATGGTGGTATTGTTCGTATGCTCCACATCGTGCCTGTGATCACCTAATCTTAATCTTGCATCATACTCGGTACCACGTACGTCCAGTCAACGACATACAATCAGCGCGATTGTACCAAGAAATACCGAAACTCTCTTTGTGGGGTACCGGAAAATACCGGGAAAATACCGAAACTCGTTTTGCTGAAATACCGAAAAATACCGAAAAAATACCGAAACGATTTATGAGGTTCGGTATTTTGAGAAAATATAATATCGAACGTTTTTTTCCGGGTTCGGTATCCATCCCTGCTTACGGAGGTTAGGTGCTTGGCGCCTCAAGCCGATCCTCCTTACCACAAATCGCACCAGATAAAGTACCAAATACACTATGACTTCTTGCTGGTTTTATATGTTTTTGGATGCTTTTTTTCCAATCAAATCACGAGAAGGCGTCGATCCAACCCAACCCCAACGCTGACCCCTAACCCCAACCCTAGTCCAGGCTAAGGCTCGACCCGAGCGCGGCTTCGCCGCGCTTTTTGGACAATCTGAAGAAGAAAAAAAAGTGCGGACCACCACAAAAACCGTGATATATTTGGTACCAGGTACTTTTTATCCGTGGTACGATTTGTGGGTCAAGGACCAAGGACACCGCGAAGGCACTGGAGGCCCCGACCCGAACCCTGTCCTTAAGCCAGTGATCAATACTAGGATGCTGTGCTTGGTGATAATGATTTGGCCGGCTTGAATGCTATGCTTGGAAAGACTATGCAGCAGTAGGTTGATTCGGACGGCTCGAGATGCCGTGGCTTGGAAAGACGAAGACTCTACTCGTAGGTAGATTGAGCCGCTTATCTATCTATTATATAGAGTTCGTCTGATGCCCAAAAAACAATACTTTAATCAAGTGATCTTTGATGCCCACTTTATCATAGCAATATAGAGTAGCGCTGATGAAAAAAAAAATCTTCGTACAGCAGTTCGCTTTGATGCCCAATTCCCAAATCAACCACAAATAGAACATATATTCTGCATGCGACGATTGACCTTCGATCTCGACATAGACTCAGTCCACGACTAACGACCTTCGTACCAGGCAAGGCCAGCAAGTGTACATAGCGGCCTCGAAGGTATCATTACGATTCGTAGTCTAGGGGGCGAGCGGTTGCTTGCGGCGTCCGACGGTCTTCGTCGAAAAACCTTAAAGCACTCGTTCTTGCGATCGGATAGAGTTTTCGTGTTCTGTTTTGAACTCAGCTGCCAACTGTGTTTTCGTCAGACGCCTGCTCTGCGCCCTCCGCATATCATCGACCGAGGCGTGAGAACTGTGGCACTACGCTCGTAGGGTGGATCGGAGGTCCTCACCAGCGCGATGCGTTCAGAGTTTATGACGCAGTCGTTGGGTTTGTCGATCGATATGTCAAAATGCCAAACTTGAAAAAATGCGATTTTTTTCTTGTATATGATACGTGCCTGGTATAAAAAACCAAGTATCCCCGTCGTCGTACGAGTACTTGACGTATGTACGAGTATGTATGTATGTGCTGTCTGGTACCTGGTATGAACGAACCTGGTATCAACTACGCATCCCCGTCGTACATGCGTACTCGTATGAATACAAGTATGAATACGGGCTCCAGGTTGACAGCTTGAGCCTGTGGCACTTTCCTTCTTGTCTGTACGCGTCGAAGAGACGCCAGGTTGTTGATCACACGAGATCTGGTTTGCACGATAAGATACGGAGATCTTATGACGGGTGAATTGGTGATACTTGCATGGGAGATCCTTACGGTGATCTCCGACAAGATGTTACCGGGCGCTTCCGACAAGATGTATGTATGTGCAGGTATATATCATATGTACGAGTATACGAGTTCATAAGACGCTCTCCTCTCGTACCACACTGGTGATGGTACTCGTATAAGTGCTGATGATGGTGTATCATAGTAGTGTTGAGTTGACGTACAGTAGTATATGTGTTGTTGTTTGGTATCCACGACCCGGCTCCAAGAAGCACTTCGTACGAGTATGTATGTGCAGGTATACGAGTGATATATGAGTACGTAAGACAGCACACAGCACTCTCTCGTACACTGGCGACGGTGACTGTTCACCCTAGCCAAGGCCACAGTCGTTGAGCAAGATCGTTTATATTTACGCAGGGATGTGTTCATGCACGGATGCTTATACTCGTCGTATGTTGGCCTATATCTAGACTTCGGAAATCCGCCGACATTGTAATATTGACAACCGAGGATAGGTTTGCCCCTACACGCTTTGTGCTAGAGCTGTCGACGTTGTTTACTCTTTAATTCCGGAGTTATCAGGTTGACAGTATTGTGTTGATATGTTCGTTATTGTTTCTTGCCTTCTCCTGTCTTCTTCAGCGTATTATATCTGATCATTATTATCATCATCTTTGCCATCCGACAATGTGCAGCATGACCTTCAGCGTTGACCACTCATAACATTCCCGAAAGCAGAAAACCACGGAAACAAAGGAAACCTATGCGCAAAGTCTAACTGTTTGGCAGCTCTTGTATCTTTGGTTGTGTTTATGTCCCCATCCTTTCTATTTTCTTCACCAATATTTGTACTCCTATTAACCTTCGCCGTCAATTTGTTTCCTATTTATTCCTATTATATTTATTTCGACCCTCTATCATCTCCATTACTACTTGCTTCAATCTGGCCCTACCGCCGTGGGGGCGGGAGGGCCACTTATTCCCTAGTTATATATACGTACCCCTGAGCGAACCAGAAGTGCGCTAAAGGCTACGAACCTATAGGAAGATTATTCCACTCACCTTCAGCACGCAGGTGACCACTATTACTGCTGCTGCAGAAAAAAAACGGTAAAAATCACTTCAACACAGCACGAAAGCAGTACCACTTCAACCACGTTTCTTGGGACAAGCTATTAATATTATTATTAACAGTAGTTGGAATTACTGCTGTAGTGTTGGGTAACTACTGCTGTGCATACTGAGGCGAGATCTATTGTGGTGTAACAGTACGTGAGGCTGCGAGGGAACGGCAGCATTTCTGAGAGCTATGATACGAGTAGCTGTATGAAGGGGTTCGTAGTTCGTAGGCGGAGGTGTGGGCGAGTTGAGGACGCTTCGTGGGGGCGAACAACGGCCGACTGCTGTCCGTCGTACGTAATTGTGCCGGGCTGCCCTGCCAGCCTATCGCTGGCTGGTGTTTTTTGTTTTATTTTTTGTGAAAGGATAAGCAATACGTAGCACAACACTGCTGCTGCTGCTGGTCTGCTTGTTGGTGCTGCTGCCTACTGACGCTGCTGCTGCTGCTGGGCTGCTTGCTATTGGTAGCTGATGCTGGGGCTGCGGCAGCGAAGAACAGTTATAGTTGTCGCCTGGTATTACTCCACACCATGTCTCCACGTCCGATGACAACGTCTCCACTTGCGAGAGACACGCTCTTCAAAACTGCGTATCAGTGCCTACTGGTATGTACGTATCATATCAGTTTCCAGCCACACACCTTCCGCCCTAAGTACAGCACCAACTAGTCACTGCCAAGCACACATGGCGGGCATGCTCGGACCCCGGCCCAACCACAACAGCAACAACAACAAATACCTTGGTAGTCCACAGAGTTCAGCACAATTCCTCGAATGTTGGTGGGACG
This sequence comes from Saccharina japonica, assembly GCA_008828725.1. NCBI lineage: Eukaryota > Phaeophyceae > Laminariales > Laminariaceae > Saccharina > Saccharina japonica. Next base: position 326,397 of record MEHQ01001496.1, on the reverse strand, counting down.
AACGTGGGCTCTCACTGCCGCATCCCACGCCTCGAAGTCAGGAGATGAATTCGCCATCTCAGCAGTAATAGCGGCAGCGCGGGTGCTTGGCGGCGAAGTGTAGAAAACAGAGAGCCCTCCAGCAGTCAGCAGCAGGACACGCCCTAGGAAGTGCGCACGAGTGAGCGGGATATGCATGGGTGCGTAGCAAAGAGGTCGGGTGCCGGGGAGAAGCCCCCTGTAAATTACGCCGTCTCTCATGAAAATAAAGTAAATACTGGAAGCATACTACCCCCTCAAAGCGGACAGTCCTGCGCTCTGTGTAAAATTAACATATAGGATAAAGTATTCAAAATACGAAATATTTTTGTGTGGACCAAGTGTGGTTCCAGTATTCCCCCCAAAGAACAAGCTGAACCGCAGGCCGCAGGCTCGAGGTTCGAGACTCTGCTGCTGGCCTGAGCTGGAGATTTGTTTTTTGTTGCAGAGAGGCTCTACACATCCAAACCACCCCCTCCCACACCGAGCAATCGACGATCTGTATCGTGTGATCGATTGCATTTTTCTCTTTCCCCGTCCAACCAATTTCGCTTGTGTGTGGCAATGGGGAGCACGGCCGGAGACGATGTCTTGGCTGCTGGTACTGCTGCGTCCAGCTCTCCCTACCAAGTGCCCACCATAGGCGAAGCCGTGGATGGCGGGGGGGATGGGGACGGCGAGTTCGAAGGAGTGGATGAGATAAAGGGGTCCCTGTGTATGTCCTGTGGGGGCGACGGCACGACGCGGATGCTGACCACCAAGATACCCTTGTTTCGAGAGGTCATCCTGAGCTCGTTTGAGTGCGACGACTGCCACTGGAGGAACAACGAGGTGGGTAACGAGCGCGTACTGATACTTACTGGCTTTATGTATAGAAATTGTGGTGCTCTAGACTTTTCCGCAGTCTGTGCGGGGGGTACGTAGGGGATAGGGGGGCTGCGAAAACTCTCGGCACGAGTATACCGCCTGCCGCCTGCTGCGCTGGCCGTAAGCAGTTTATGTCTGTTCTAGAGGTACTGCTGTGTGGTACGTGATGTCTGTTTGATGGGGTGGTGTCTTGTCTATATATACGTACTTCTCTTGTCCCCGTGAAGCCTGCATACCGCTACCGGGAAACCAACATGCGGCGGAATAGTGCTTGTCCACCAGCAGACCCGCTGTCCGCTGTCTGCTGTCATTTGTCTTTTCTGCCAGCTGTCTACTGCTGTTGCCTGTTTGTTTGCCTGTTGCTTGTTGCCTCACTCGGTCGGACTACGAGTACGAGTTATACCAAAACCGGGAAGTACGTATATATACGTACACGTACCCATGGCATGCCCATGGCCCATGTGTCCCCATGACCCATGGGCACCTTACCTCTGCTTACAGCAGTAGTAGTAGGGGACGGTGGTGTGCCAGAGCCATATGACCGCATTATAGAGGGAAGCCGCGTTATTCATTCCATGTTGTGTACCAGGTATGAGTTATGAGTTCAATTCCCCAATCGCGCCAAGCGATTTTGACCGCCTTATATCGGGATACCGCCTCACTCAGACCGCTTTATCGGGGGACCCCTACTGTACGTGGCACCTCTGTGAGCTAAAAGTATATTGTACGGATGATCTGCGTAAAATGGTGCACAGATGCTCCGAGTACCTTGGAGTAAAGTAACGAGTATTGGAGATAAAATACGCCAAGTACTTCGTGCGGAGTATTTCGGGGTTCGATACTCGGGATACTGCTCGTACTCGGAGTATTTCGGGTATGAACAATCTCGATACTGCTTGTACTCGGAGTATTTCGGGGTCCGATACTGCGGGTACTCCTTGTACTCCGAGTATTTGGGGCTTCAGTACTGCTCATACTCCGAGTACTCCGAGTATTCAGGCCGCCAGCACTCTAATACTCTTAAGTACTCGGAGTACAAAGTGTACTCGATACTCGGAGTATACTCGGAATGTGAAGTGCGTTAGGAGCACTTTTGCGTCATTTTAAAGACTCGGCCGTCATTCCTCCCAGGTTCTGGGAGCATGTGACTGGCGTTTACAGCATTTCAGAATTCACAGATGCTCCCATTACCTCGGAGTATAATTAGAGTATTTTCGAGAAAAAATACTTCAGGTACTTTGTGTACTCGCAGTATTTCGGTGTCCAATACTCTCGATACTCGGAGTACTCGAGTAATTTAGATGTTTTTACTCCGAGTACTGCTTGTACTCGAGTATAAGTACTGCTCATACTCCCAGTACTCGGAGTATTTAGGCCTTCAGTACTGCTCATACTCCAAGTACTCCGAGTATTCAGGCCACCAGTACTCTAATACTCTCAGTACTCGGAGTACGAAAAATACTCGATACTCCGAGTAACTCGGAGCATCTGTTAAATGTTGCACCAGTTTTAACTCTCGGCTACCGATTTTCAGGGGCCGCCTCGTTGACTCCACTCAGCACCTATCAATATTAATAGTAACTTAGTCTCAATGAAAGGATGGTTATGTACGTACGTACGTACGTACTGCTGGCGGCAAACTTGGCAAACGCCACGTAGAACCACTCCAGCTTGGAAACACTCGTCTATATACTCGTATTTATACGAGTATGATAGATTGGTTTAGTCGTAGCTGTGGCTCTAGGCAGCTGGACAGTGGTACACGTATCATATACGACGGGAAAGTTGTCTATCGGCTTATTATTTGCCAAGCGTTCGTGCACAAGCACAAGGCAAGGCGAATCATATCAAGTCTAAACTTCAACCTTCATAGCGCTTGTTTGTCTCGACCTCGACTTGCAGTACCTATTCTTATTTAGGGCCGTTATTTTCGTAGAGCTTTTCGATATATTTTTTTCCAGCATTTCCAAACTGATATTTTGCCCTCTGTTGCAGCTTTTTTCCCCACAACGTTGGATGTTTCGTGAAATAAGTTCCATGAAATAATGTGAAATAATTTCCCAAATATTAGTATTTTGAAATTTAACGGAGGGCAACATATCAGGAGAGTTACATTTTCCAAAAAATTGGAAATTCTGCAAGAAAAGCTCTCGAAAAAGCTCTCCGATAATAACGGCCCTTAACCCATTCAGAACTGAAAAACTTATCCCACACTAATTCCAAGTAGTTTGTCCCCAAAAACGGGGGACCGTTTTGCTTGTAAGTCATCTCCAGCAGCAGCAGTAGTAGTAGTAGTAGTATGGGCATGCATCTGTACGTGGTAAAATATGTACCCAGCACCCGGCATGTACAGGTCACGCTGCCTGCCCTTCTATGTTGAGGGCGGCACTGCTGCTGCTGCTGCTGCGCTACCATCAAATACTGGCTATTGTTGGTGGTGGAGCCCTAGGAAGACCCGAAAAAAACATTAAAAACTAAAACAGAAAACTAAAACAAAAAACTAAAACAAAATTCCGCCATTTTTATAACAGCGTTTGGTGTTTTTCATCAGGAGTCCTATCAGGGCGTTACCGCCGTATGATATATTTATTTTAACGCTTTCCTTGGTCTGTCTCTTTTTTGCTCAAATTCTTGGGTGTAGAAATCCACGGGGCACACGCCCCCCCCCCCCGTCTATACGTCTATACGAGTACCAGATATAGCAGTACCTGGTATATGCTGTAATAGGCGAGGCTGTAAGATGTACCAATTCGCGCATCACGGCAGCCGACATGATCCGAGTACGTATGAAATACTGGTACCGTACCAACTACTGTAAGGAACCCTTGTTTTCGTGATAGCCCACCAGCTTCGGCTTCTCCCTTCGACAACGCCGGGGCCGATCAAAGAGGACGCCTCCATCTCCATCGCCACCGCCGCCGCCGCCGCCGCCGCCGCCGCCACGGGTTACGAGCAGCACAGCAGCAGGAAGCACCGCAATCTCAACCCAGCAGCACCGCAACCTCAACCCAGCACGTATCGCAATCTCAACCCAGCACCGCAGTATGTATCAACCCAGCACCATAAACTCAACCAACTGCTTGCCGTTGTTTCTGTTTTCGCCGACCCCTCCCGGTGGCGGTTGGCGGTGGTTGTGCCGATTTGGTTTCGCTTGTTGTTTAGGTGACATTCGGGGGGGAGCTGCAGGAGAAAGGGTGCCGCTTCGACCTCAAGGTCAACAACGCGGAAGACCTCAACAGGTATACTCGGGTAATACTCTGACAGTACCCTGGTAATACCGTGGTAATACCCTGGTACTTCGTATATACTTACAGTAGTATTACCCTACTGTGGTATTTATAGCGCCGTATTATAATCCTGGTAATACCCTGTTATTGCCTGGTGACGCTCTGGTAATATCCTGGTAATGCCTTGGTAATACCCCGGTAACACTCTGGTATACCCCGCTTACCGTGGTGCCGACAGTTACTCCACACGGCCACCAACAGAGTACCTTCGTCGTGCACGCAGCATAAGATCATTGCAAACATTTGTTTTCATGTGACAAGCTCTTGAGGGTTCGTCGGTATCACCGATAGTTTATACCGTGTATTTCTAAGGACGATTCTGGCTTTGCCAGGTCTATGTGCAGGCGGCGAGTGCCTCGGCCCAAATCGTGTCCCTACAAAAACTCGCCATCGGTATCTGCAGTGGGGTGCCCCGCTCCGCCGCGACCCGACCCGACCCACCCCACCCCACCCCACCCCACCCCACCCCACCCCACCCCACCCCACCCCACCC
>MEHQ01001496.1:300974-321278 GCA_008828725.1 Saccharina japonica | reverse complement strand
ACCCTACCCTACCCTACCCCAACCCAACCCACCCCGCCTCGTAGGCAGGTGATCAAGTCCGACTTCGCGACGGTAAACTTCCAGGAATTGGAGTTCGAGATTCCGCCGCAGTCGCGGGGGGAGGTGACCACGGTGGAGGGGCTGCTCAGGACGTCTGCCGAACGACTCGGCGAGGCCCAGGACCTTCGCATGGAAAGATCGCCAGAGGTATACTTCGAAGTATATATATATATACGAGTAGAGGGGATTCGAGGGGGTTGTGTGGGGAGGGAGCGTGTTTTGGCAATAATGCTGGCGCCGCCGGTCGTGCGTTCGTGCGGTGTTTATGTCTCGAAGTTTCTCAAGGTATGTAGGCAGTATATATTTATATATATATATATATACATTGGCCCCATCTTCAAAATGGTTGAAAACAGTCTTGACTTTCACCCCTTACCGTACATACGTAACTCCGAACGCGTCTTGGGAAATTTCTCGGAATGGAGATGCAAATGGGAGGAGTCCGTATAGACTATATATCAACCATGTTATCGAAGCTGGGCCAAGTCACAGGTACACTATTACGGAGGGGCCATAGTAAACACTAGTAAATAGAACCAAATACTGTTCGTAAAAATAGTGGAATATCTAGGTTTTTGTGTGCACCGTAGGTCCTATTTACTAGTGTTTACTATGCCCCCCCGCAGTAGTAGTGCTCAGGACCAAATGTGGTGTGTAAACTAACATGAAGGGGGATTATGTGGTTTTTGAGTGCATCGTGGGCTCTGATTACAACAATAGCCCCCCCGGTCCTAGTGTGAAGTCGAGAGCAACCGACGCCTTTTACTACCGGTGTTATGGGCTATTAGAGGGGGAAGGGTGGGTGAGGCTGGTCAGGGGGAGGACAGGATTCAGAGCCCGATTTTGTTACTTGGATGAAGTAGGGAAAACGGGAGGTATCATAGGGGCGAATCAATTGGTTGGCGCGCCGCGAGCGTAACGGGTGCAAAGCGTGAATGGCTCGGGGGGGGGGGGGGGGGGGGGGTGGGGGGGGGGGGGGGGGGCGGGGGGGGGGGGGGGCGGGGGGGGGGGGGGGCGGGGGGGGGGGGGGGCGGGGGGGGGGGGGGGCGGGGGGGGGGGGGGGCGGGGGGGGGGGGGGGCGGGGGGGGGGGGGGGCGGGGGGGGGGGGGGGCGGGGGGGGGGGGGGGCGGGGGGGGGGGGGGGCGGGGGGGGGGGGGGGCGGGGGGGGGGTGGTGTCGTACCTCATTTGTTGCTTGCCTTAGTCATTTGACCATTGACCACGCATCCCTTTCGAGACGGAGCAGCGTTCCTGGGGGGCGTTATGTGTATTTTGAGCTGATACGCATTCGGTAGCAGGGGTTTTGGCGTTTTTGTGCGCGCTGCGATGCTTGTGTTTCGCTATTTTCTCGCCCCGCTCCCTGTGTCTTTCAGAGTTGGTAGGTTGCGTGGCGAACTAATCCCGTCCCGTCCCGCGTCAACCAGCGACTGAAGTTTCACCCGAATGTGACTCGATTGGGTGGGAAGGAGGCAAATATGTCGCAGCGATGCCACACTTTGGCGTGACGCGTCATCTAGGCATCCCTCTAGCCCCCCCCATGCTCCGTCCCGGCATTCTAGGGGTGTGAGGGTCTATGGTCATACGGCTACGGCCATGCATGAATATCGAGTTACCCCCCCCCCCCCCGCCTCCCGTCCCGCTGTAGGGGGCAGGGTCTATATGGCTTCATCACGATACTCGGCGGCGTGGCATGACTTTAACATTGAAGTACCCCCCCCCCCCTCACGGCGCTTCGCGCATTGTGCAACAATTCCTGCGCTGGGTCGGTTGAAAACCCAACAGTGCTCGTCCCCGCATTGTAGGATGCAGAGGGGTCTATGGTCATACGACTACGGCCGTGCACGACATGAGTACACCCCCCCCCCCCCTCCCCCCCCCCGTTCGCCGCTACGCACGGTTTGCTGTTGTGTACCGGTATGTGCCATGAAAAAGGCGTACACATGCGGCACGTACCCATGTGTATTATGGCTTCTCGTATTCATATACGAAGTACGCGTATATAACAACTTCCTGTTCGACCCGTTCAACGGCGGATCGGAAAAAAGCACCGCGTTACCAAGTCAGTTTTGTCGAGATACATAGCATCGTCCCACTGCAGGCACGCGGTACGATACCCGCGCGTGTTTTTTCACCCCCCCCCCCTCTTCTTGTGGTCGCAGCGCAGCAAGACCACCCCGGCTACGTATATACGTATGGTTTATTGATGCCAGATTTTGATCCGAAAAAAAAAGGCACATGCGGCATTCACGTACTCGCAGTACCACATTTATCGCGGCTACTGTCTGTACGAAAACCTGTTCTGTCCTTTATCGACGGATCAGGCAAGCACCGCGGTACAGAATCACCACACCGAAGACACGCTGCGTGCTTATTTTTCCCCCTTCGGGGCTACAGCAGTAGTACATTCATGGCAGGGTCGATCTGGAGTTTCCCGAAACGGAAAAAAAAAACTCCGGTCCTGGTTGATGCGGCTGAGGTGCACTACGTGGAGGGAAAGTGGGGGGGAAGAGGGAGCAGGGGCTCGGCTCAGCCGCTGTTGCAGTGCCTTGAGATGCTGTTCTTTCGTTTTTGTTGTTTCTGTTTTTGTTCGATCAGTACCGCGCACAGCGGTAGTCAGTGCAGTTTGTGTACGTATATCATACTGTATATGCAAACGATGACTTTCGCAAGAAATCCGCGGTCTCACAGCTGACGTTTTTTATTTTGTTTTTGTAAATATATCATCGCCATACCTTTGAACCCTTCCAGAACTGCAAAACTTATCCCACACTAATTCCCAATTTGGTCTAAAAAAACGGGGGAGCGATTCTTGAGAGGTTAAGACACGCCGTGTATACCCACCCGCACACGTTCATTTTTTTCAATGCTCCCGTTTTCTTGCTGGCCGCGCAAAAAGGTCGGAGCGCAGATTGCCGGGGTGATCGCGCGACTGGCCCTCATGAGCGCGGGGGTTGACTCGGAATTCCCCTTCACCATGGTGGTTGACGACCCTTCGGGCAACTCTTTCGTCGAGAACCCCTCAGCGCCGAACAAGGACCCCGCTTTGACGGTGAGAGAGGGAGAGGGGTTGTCGTCTGTTTTTAGTTTTTTAGTTTTTTTTTTACCCAATATGGTCGAAATCTCGCGATTTTTTCTCCCGATTTTTTTCCGCGTACCCAAGCTTTGCGTACCAATAAAAAAAAAAGGTTTTGAAGAACTGCACGCACTTGTTTGTTGGGGAGAAACTACGTGGATTTTCAAGAGGGATGCGACGTGCGCTATTAATACTAGCTTGTACTTTTCAATGAGCGTGTAGTCTATGCAAGGTTACCCTTCGGGATTGATTGTGGTTGGCTTGAAACCCCGGAGGGTGTCGCAGGCTGAAAGAAGGGAGAAACACAGCAGGCGTTCGTTCCTCGCACCAGCTATATGCTCGTACGTACGTCCATATACATATATAGCCACCGGGCAAAAACGAATGAAGTAAAACAAAATATCTCGAAAGCTATTTAAGGTTCTGTAGTCGTCACCGCCGGTGGGTCGTGATCCCACTCCTCTCTGCGTGAGCAGTGTTCTAACTGGTAAACTACGACGGCTGGAGTGTGTGACAACTCGGAGTGAGACAACAATCCGATGACAAGGGAGAGGAGAGAAGTCGTAGACAAGTGAGAGCAGAGGGCGAGCAGTTGTCTTTGCTGCCTCGGCGCTCGGGTCAATGGACCATTCAGCGGGGGCTTCCTGAGTCCCGCTGCGGAGAATCCGCCAGGCAGAATAGCCGCCGCGGAGGATCCGTCAGCGGAACGTGGAGGAGAAGGTACCGTGTCGATATCTAGACGTGTCCACATATTATAGAGAAAAAAATAACCCAAGCCACCGGGCATGTAACCTGGCAAGTGACAACGACCAGCCCAAAGAGTTTATTCGTAGTGAATTCTATTAGTATTAAGGGGGACCGTAGTGAGTAGGACCAAATATTTGTTACTAAAACACTAAAAATAGGGAAATATGTAGGCTTTTGGGTTTTTACCGTAGTTCCTATTTGCTATGCTCCCCCCGTAATAGTAAATGTCTTACATTTTACATGAGACTGTTTTTTTTTTGTGTGTTGTGTTTTTTCGCGTATTTAAGGTATCACACGGGTCATAAGATAACACACCCTCTCGATACACCTTTCCATTCTGTTTTTATCGGCAACGGGAAGGATAGAAAAAAACGTCGAGCGATGGTGTCTATGGAGAATTATCTCGACCAAGACCTTCCCAAAAGGCTGCCATGTGTTTCGCTGTATGGCGTGGCCCCCCTTGCGTAGTTTTGGGGAAAATCGGCTCCGAAAAAATCCTTCCAGGGAGTGTGTTATCTTGATTACAGTATACGGTATGCCAGGTATATATGCCAGGTACCTGGTAGACCTTAAGAGTACCGATTACTCTGTATGCGAATTTTGTTGAGGTAAATTCTCGAGAACAAAAAACGAATGAGAACCCACCCTGCCGTACACCCCCCCGCGCCCCCGTGCCGCGATGCCGTGCCGCGACGCACACGCAGACGGCGTACTACGTCCGAACAGCGACGCAGGACATGTCGTTGGGTTTGCAGCCGTCGCAGGAGGCGATCGAGTCGGGGACGGTGGACGCCACCTCAAAGGCGAGGCCGGCGCCGCACCAGATGGAGGGCTCGGCCGCGCTGATGGCCAGGACGACGACGATGCCATCTCAGGTGAGGGAAGGAGGGAGGGAGGGAGGGAGGAAGGGAGGGAGGGAGGGAGGGAGGGAGGGAGTTGAGGAAGAGATATCTGTATATGGCGAAGTTTGTTTGAGTGTAAAGGTTCTCGAGAAGCAAATAAACGAATGAGAACGCCCAACCCTGCCGTACACGCCACCCCCGCCCACCGTGCGCGCGATGCGTCGGCGACGCACACGCAGACGGCGTACTACGCGAACAGCGAGCGCAGGATCATGTCTCGTTGGGTTTGGCAGCCGTCGCAGGAGGCGATCGAGTCGGGACGGTGGACGCACACCCAAAGCGAGGCCGCGCCGCACCAGATGGAGGGCTCGCCGCGAAGCTGATGGCCAGGAACGACGACGAATGGGGCGCATCGATTAGCGTATTATCGGGCACATTTCAGGTAGGGAAGGAGGAGTGAGGAGAAGGAGGGAGGGAGGAGGGAGGGAGGGAGGGAGGGGAGGGAGAGGAAGGGAGGCGAAGGGAGGGAGGGAGGGGGGAGGGAGGGAGGGAGGGAGGGACAGGGAGGGAGGGAGGGAGGGGGGAGAAGGGAGGAGGCGAATGGAAGGGAGGCAAGGGAGGAAGGGAGGGGGGGAGAGGGGGGAGGGAGGGGGAGGGGGGGGGAGAGAGAAACATCCGGAAGCGATGGTCGGGGTGGAGCTGCCTGCAGATTTGTGGCACTGGGGTACCCGTTGTGCCTTAGCTCTTGGCTGTGCGCTGCCCATGTAACAGCAGCGCAGCGGCGGCGGCGGCGGAGTCAGCAGCAGCAGCAGTAGGCGAAGTAGTCGGAGCAGCTGCGCCGAGGCTATTTTGTTTCGTGCAATGGCGTGGCTTGTCGAGATTTACGCGAGAGGTTTATTTTGGTCGCATCGCATCAAGACAAGAGGGCTTTTACTGCGCGGGATTGGTTCCTCTTTGGGGGGGGGGCGCTCTCGGACCCACCAACCACCGCCGCGTGTTTCCTGCGGAAACCCCTCGCTACACGTCCCGGTGGTTACTTGTCCCTTTGTCAAAAGCGGAGTTTGATTCGGCGCCGCCCTTTTGGCTCCAAGCGCGAGCGAGACGACAAATTGACCAATAGAATAAACGCAAGGTTTGGTCCGGTGCCAACAATCGGCCCAAAGCGCAAGCGGGAGGGGAAACCGACCAATATCCAGCAACGCTTGGTTTTTTATTCGGCGCCCCCAATTGGCCCAAAGCCCAAGCGGGGCGATACATCGGCCAATCAAGCAACGCGGGGGGGGGGGTCGATTTGGCGGATGCCGATTGGCCCAAAGCTTGAGCGAAGGCGGCAGATCAACCAACCGAGCGAAGAAGACCCAATGCCTACATATGTATTTTCCCCAATTCTGACGAGATTGATTGTCTTGAATTGAAACCAGTCCCATTGTGATGAGTTGGCTGTGGTGGCTGCAAGTACGAGGAATCCTTGCGTCGTTTCCACTCTTACGTGTACTTCCCCGCCTCCGCTCGTTCACGAGTACCCCCCCCCGCCCCCCGAGAGGAAATGATCGCTATCCCAGGAGATGTGGATGGTGACCACAGAAGGTGAAACAGGGAGGGGGGTATATGCGAGTAAATATGAGCAATAAGTTTCTATGTGATATATTGGAAAAACACGTCATGATCGCCCCAACTGTTGGAGGTGTCTCTATTAGGAGTACGAGCGGTGCTCCGTCTGAAAAGGGTTGCGTGGTCAATGGTCAAATTACTTTTAAGGCAAAAGCACCAAACGAGTACCCCTCCTTCCCCCTATGGTCATACGACTACGGCCATGCATGAATATCGAGTATCCCCCCCCCCAATGTCTGCCTGGTCGGTGAAAACCCGACATGCTCCGTCCCGGCATTGTAGGGATGCGAGGGTTTATGGTCATACGACTACGGCCATGCTGAATATCGAGTACAACCCCCTATCACCTAACCTATTCAAGGTATACATTAATGACATGATAGTAGCAGTAGAAGCAGCATCGCAGGGAGTCACGGTGGGGGAAGATACGGTGTCGGGATTGATGTTTGCTGATGATTTCGTTTGCATATCAGAAACACCCGAAGGACTGCAGAAACAAATAGAGAAGGCAATCGAGTACACCAGGAAGTGGAGAGTGACGGCGAACGTAAAAAAGTGCGCAGTAGTTGTATGTAACGAAGATAAGGAGAGTCCGGTAACTTGTAAGTGGAAGTGGGGAGAAGATGAATTACCGATCGTAGACCAGTATACGTACCTTGGCGTAGAAATCTCAAAAGATTGCTCTTGGGATGCACACATAAATAAAATAATAGGCAAGGGTAAGGCACACGTAGGCAAGATGGAAGCAGTCCTAACAGACTCGCACCTTGACACTAGAATTAAGAGATGTATACTGATGAATGTGATTGTACCAAAGCTAGAATATGCAGGAGAAGTATGGGAAGGGAACGCGAAGCTCGTAAAACAGCTGGAAACAGTACAGATGACAGCAGCTAAAAAAGTACTAGGATGCTCAAGTACGACGAGTAATACAGTATTGAGAGCAGAACTGGGAATGTACCCACTTAAGACAAATAGAGACGTGCGTAAGTTGAAATGGCAATATAAAGTAAAGAACATGCCAAATAAGAGGTTGCCAGCCATAGCCGATAAAGCTGTATGGGAGAAAGTAACCAAAGGGCGAGCTGGAATAAGGTGGGATAGCGTAGTCGAGAAAGTATGGAAGGAAATAGGAAACCAAAAAGAGACGCTGGCCATAGAGAAATTTAGCGGATACAAGACAGAAGTGAAAGAAAGGATAGAAAGAAGGGAAAGGCTAGCACTGAGAAAGAAGGTGGAAGGGGAAGAACACTTAGAGATGTACGGGGGGTTGAGAGAAGGAATAGGAATGAAAAGGTATCTGCACGGCCCAATGGACTTCGCGAAAAAGCTGAAACTGCGATTTCGTGTAGGGGACCTGGACCTGCCAGAAAGAAGAAGGAGGTATACCAGTAGCCGGGAGGAGGAGGAAGTAGAGGCACAGATGTGCCCATGTGGCAAAGCCATAGAGAGTAGAGTTCACATAGTGGGAGAATGTGAAAGGTACAAGGAGGAAAGGGATGTGCTAGAGGAGGAGATGAGGAAAATAGACGAGTGTGACATGGAGCAGTTTGGTACACTAAATAGTAGCGAGAAAACGATCGCTATCTTAGGAGATAGATGGTGGCCACAGGCGGCGAAGCAGGAAGGGGATAAGATTAGCAAAAGGTTTCTCTGTAATATATGGAAACAACGTAATGAGCGCCCAAGTTGGAGGTGTCTCTATTAGGAGTAGGAACGGTGCTCCGTCTCGAAAGGGATGCGTGGTCAATGGTCAAATGACTAAGGCAAGCAACGAATGAATGCGCCGCCCCCCCCCCCCCCCCCCCCTTATTTTGTGGATTAGCAGTCCCGGGGCAAGCTCTGTTGTTGATTCACTATGTACCAGGTATACGTACACGTATAATATTTATGAATATTGTTCTCATTGAGTATCTATGATGATACCTGGTACCGGTATGTCTCAAAGACTGAAGAATGAGAGGAACGAGCGAGATCAGGCGCTCATCACGACGGTATCAATCAAGCCAGAGGTCCGAGCTGTTAGCGTGTACAGTAGGTAAAATTTGCACGCAAAAATGCGCAAATACTACTGCTGTTGCACCTAAAGGCACACACGGTTGAAGCGAGCTGTGTTTCGTCCTTTGTATGTATGATATGATACGAACGTACGAATGTCTTTCTCTCTTTCTCTCTCTCTCTCGCCACTCTCTTCTACTCGTACGAGTATCTGCTCGGCACCTCGGTGCTCTGCTGAACTCTCGTGCGCTCGTATATACGAGTACAGCAGTACTGGCGTACTGGCCCTTTGCAGGTGAAAAAGTGCGGCCTTTTCTCATCATGAAAAAATGCGGCGACACTTGCTCTCTCTCATTCATCTCTCGGAAAAAGTGTAAAAAGTGCTTTAGCGTAGCTTTCCTTCTTCCTTGCCTTGCTGGATGCATCGCATGACCCCAAGACAGCACACCGACACCGACACGAACACGCTCGCTTCGACACCAGATACCGAGCAACGTCTACCCCGGACTGGCTTCACAAGGTAGAGCTCGTCGCACTCAAGTCGACCTACTCGTAGGGTCCTTCCGCCGACCAAAGTAGTCCTCCTACAGAAGAAGAATCTCAAGCGAGAGAGGTAGGGGATAGTCAAGGTCCCAGAGCATACAGGCTTCATTCAAACACACGGACTCACCGGGTGCGGAAGGGGCAATGGGGGCTGCTGTCCGTGGACCTCTACCGCCAAGGTGCCAACCGGCCGTAGCGACAGCATGGCACAGCGTTATCTCTGCTGATGCTGGCTGGCCTTTCTAGTTGTTCTGGGTCTGTCGGCCCTCTTCGCCTCCCCGAGAAGGTAAGGCCCTTTTCCTGCAAGGGAACTCCTTTGAGTAGGTCTCTCGTAGCGAGAGCTTCACTTCACAGCCCTCTCTAGGTACAGCTGCTGCGTGGTTACAACGCTCCAAGCAAGACAGGACAAGGGTAAAGGCTCCAAGGACATGGATGCTCCACGCCCACCGGATTTTCCGGTGCCGGTGCCGGTTATTATCGCTGGGAAGCAGGCGAAAAAAAGCAGCACTGGTGTCTCCGAACCGCCAGACAGAACATCAACAACACCACAGCAGTCACCTTCCGTCACAACGTCCGATAGCGCACTCGAAACAGAGGAGAAGCAGCACCCGAAGCTTGCTGCGGGGGAAGGAGGCGTGTCCCTCCCACCGCCTCCACCCAAGGTGGCCAGTGGACGGGATGGCGGCAGAGGAAGCAAAGCGGCGGCGGCAGCGGTCGGGGGCGGGGGTGGGGGTGTATACAAGCCTCCGAGCTGGGGGTTGGCGACGGCGCCCGACGCTTCCGGGCTGTCGTTGACGGTGCTGAAGGGCGGGATCGAGGTCGGCAGCATCTCGCTGGACAACCGAACACACATCCTTCTCGGTGAGTCCAAGCTATACAGCCAGCAGTGTGCCATGCAGTGTGTACTGCTGTAGCACGAATGATAAATCATATCCTGACCGCTGCTGTTGGTGCGACAGAAAATATGCCTCACATCAGGAAGGCTTGCTTACCTTGGAGATACGTACACACCCAAACGTCTTGAGCATGTTGTTGATGCCTCCCCGTCGCCCGCAGGACGCGATCACTCGATCACGCCCCCCTATCGACGCCTCGTACGAGTTCGGCCTGACTGCTGATTGTGCAGGGTATATAAAGGTGGTGTCGGAGCCGTGCTGTGTGCCGTGCGCACCGTCGTGGGCTGCGCGCAGTCAGTGCTCGATGCGGGAACTGATAATCACGACTACGTAGGCATGATTTAAATCACGACTACGGGGACGTTTACGAGCCATCCCCGGATTTCAGGCCTTGAATATCGGGGTGAAGATAGGGTCAGGGTTGGGGATAGGGTTAGGGTTCTTGTTAGTTGCCGGTATTTTGGGCTGTGAGAATTACAGCGACGGGACTTTACGTGATAATTGCCTAGAGTTTAGGGTATATTCCCCAAGAAAGACGCTGCTGCAGGGCGCAGCTGTTGTTGCACGCTGGTCTGTGGGATTTGGTTGGTGTGCTGAAGAGGACGGCTGCAACGGGAAAATGCGAAACGCAAGGCCTAAAACCCGGGGATGGCTCGTAAACGTCCCC
Source organism: Saccharina japonica (assembly GCA_008828725.1). Lineage (NCBI taxonomy): Eukaryota > Phaeophyceae > Laminariales > Laminariaceae > Saccharina > Saccharina japonica. The sequence continues at coordinate 310,843 of MEHQ01001496.1, read as the reverse complement.
GTAGTCGTGATTTAAATCATGTCTACGTAGTCGTGATTATCAGGCTCGTAAACGTCCCCGTAGTCGTGATTTAAATCATGCCTACGTAGTCGTGATTATCAGTTCCCGATTAAATCTCGCCTACGTAGTCGTGATTATCAGTTCCCCTCTGATGCAAGCGCTCTTCCCTGTAAGCCCTAAGGACAGGTTTCGACGTGGCGTGTGGCGTGTCACTTTTACTGTGCACTCTCTCTGGTTGGGGTTTACGCTGAACGAACCGCCCAGTGGTCCATTTTGTCCGTGCCGTGGTGCGGCGTGTTGTCGGAGTGATCTACCGTATGTTGGCTCTATACCGCACGTCACCAAATCAATGGCAAATAACGGTGGATTGTACATATCATATCATAAGGGTATGATATCCATACGTATCCATCGCGTGAACCAGAGAGGGGTGCAGCAGTACTTTTAGGCTCGGTGGTTCGTGCCTGGGACACGAGAGGCAGAAAGGAGCGAGACGTGCCCGAAACGACCGCACCACTGATTGTCTTGAGACTCCCGCAAACCGCAAAAAAAATGCATACCAGGGTACCTGGTATGTTACGTCAGGAGACTTGCAGGAGACGGCAGGTTGTGGACGTTTTAGACCTGCGATAAGACTAGACGGCCGCCCGGACAGAATGTACTACTTGTAGGTTTAGTGTGGAAGCTCATATATACGAAAGGTTGTTATTGACGACGCCGACAATCGCCGCCTCCGGGCACATCTGCTCTCGCACGCCACCAAGTACGACGTGTTGCTACTACTGCACGTGAAGCAGAGCGTTAAGAGCGCAGCACGCAGGTCACACGCACGTACTTCCCTGCTTGTGTATAATCGTGAAACGCCTCCAACCCCGTTGAAAACCGCGCCGCTCTCAGGCAGGCAGCAGGGAGTCGTGGATGTTCTGCTGGAACACCCGTCCATCTCGAGGAAACACGCGATTCTTCAGCACGGCCAGAACGGTGAGTGGAGGTGGAATCGAGTCGTACTCTAGCGTCGTCGCCCGACTCTATACTGCTGTGGGAACACGTACGTAGTCGAGCTGAGTCGAACCGAGTCACATGTATAGGTATACGTATAGTCCGATTGCTGTGGGACTACCGTTGTTGCTTGTGCTGTGTGGCGGTTGCGGCCATCTGTCCTCTCTCATTTCTTCGGGAAATTAGCTTACCCTTGGAATGCTTTGGGGACGGCTGTTGCCCAAAGCGGGGTGATGCGGGCAGAGACTGGACCGAGACCACTCTTCGTGGGGCGGCGTGGAGGTTGCCACACACACATGGGCTGTGGCGTGCGCCGTGTCGGGGAGGCGTTTTTTTGAAGCACAACGCGAACGGGGACATACATGTGTGAAGGACAGGGGGTCAGTGGGTATCGTCCACCTCTCGGAACCCACTTTTTCCAGCCCACGAGATGCGCCTGACTCCAGGCATTTTGCGATCCTCTGCAATGGGTGAAACAATAGTGTCGCGGGGTGACAAACTGCCTGCTGCCCGCGCCATAAATAAGTTTCGATGGGTTTTCACTCGAGATATCGAGCGCGCGGGGGCGGGGATGCGGGGGCGGGGATGCGGGTGCGGGGATGCGGGGGAGGGGGGGACGTACTCATTTACTGATTTCCTTTTGTTTTTTCACCGTCGGCCAGATGCGGGGGAGGGGGGGTGTACTTCATTTTCATGCATGACCGTAGTCGTATGACCATAGACCCTCGCATCCCTACAATGCCGGGACGGAGCGGGGGGGGGGTGTACTCATGTTGTGCACGGCCGTAGTCATATGACCATAGACCCTCGCATCCCTACAATGCCGGAACGGAGCGCGTTGGGTTTTCACCAACCAGGCGGAGCGGGGGGGGGGGGGTGTACTCATGTTGTGCACGGCCGTAGTCATATGACCATAGACCCTCGCATCCCTACAATGCCGGGACGGAGCGCGCTGGGTTTTCACCAACCAGGCAGACATTGCTTGCACCAAGCGCGAAACGCCGTGAGGTATTGGGCGAGTCGCATGGAGGGTGAGCTGCATCCTGCTAAGAACCGCCTCTGAGGCGGACTTGCATATGGACGACAGCTTCAATGAGTTAATTTAATTTCTGGTGTGGCTACTTCCGGAGACAGCAATGGGTTTTACTATGTAACTGCCTCGCGGACGCCTTACCATATTAACACTACGTGATACGACCATTCCCCTTGCGCGGAACAAAGATTCTCCACCCCGCACAAATGATCTACTCGACCGCCAGCTTTGGTGACCGCCAAAAAAAATGACAAAAAAAACGGCACCCTGGTTGTCTAGCTCCACGCAGCGAGTGGCGTGTTTTACAGCGTCGTTGCCAACCGACGCCAACCCAACCTATAAATATATCATATATTTATATGACGGGGGGGGGGGGGGGGGGCGTACTCATTTGTTGCTTGCCTTAGTCATTTGACCATTGACCACGCATCCCTTTCGAGACGGAGCACCGTTCCTACTCCTAATAGAGACACCTCCAACATGGGGGGGCGTACTCATTTGTTGCTTGTCTTAGTCATTTGACCGTTGACCACGCATCCCTTTCGAGACGGAGCGGGGGGATGATTGGTATTTGTGTGTGTGTTGTCTTTACATTAAGCCGTTTGTTTCTACTTAACTACATCAGTACATCCAATGACGTGAGCGCAATATACTTAAGCATACACTAAATGAAACCCTACCCGGTATAGAATGGTGTATTTTTAAAAGGCTGATTCAACAATGATGGCATGGTGTCACAAATATTATTTCCAAGGCTTGCTCAAATCTCAGATTAGGTGTTTTCTTTTTCGCGGACCCCTACTCGTATACTACTCTGCTTTGGCTGTCCAAAAAAGACTCTTGTTACTGGCGGTAACCGCGCGCCCGTTTTCGTTGTTGTTTCATTTTTGCACAGGTTAAGGGAGGCGGTTCCATCCCTCCCAAGGGAACAGTGCACACCCTGAACGCCACCTCCAAAGATGACTTCCGACGAGACGTGCTCAAGTCCGACACGGCCGTGCTGGAGCTGCCGCAGCTTGAGCTGGTCATGGAGATGGGAACGCTCGGCAGCATGTACACCACCGTTGAGGGGCTTCTGAACAAGGTGGGCGGTGGGAGGTGGTGGGGGTGGTTTGTGTGCGCGAATAAAATTGAAATAAAATAAATAGAAAACGTGCGCGCTAACTGCATTTTCCCGGCGAGCGTGCGTACGTACAGTATATATATATACCCAGCTTGTTTTTTTTTTCATATTTTCCATGCCATGTATTATCTTCGCCCTTTGCCTTTCTTTGCTTTCTACATGGTCGTGACCCAGATCCGGGATCACATATGTAGTAGGCCCTTCACACTGTGGGTACGTGTACTACGTGCCTTGCATTTTTTTTTTAATCGCGAGAAGAGCTCAGCCCTTTCTTCCCTCGTCGACTCGCGTTGACTTGTGCACGAATCGGATCGTTTTTTGTTTACAAGAGTTTTATTGCCAGATGGAAAGGGGGCTAATAGACTACGTATACATGTAGCAAACGTGGCAGGTCTTTTGTACGTGCTCAATCATGGGCGAAGCTATTGCGTGCGACAGAGAAGCCTTGACGGTGGCGTGGAAAAGCCGTATCGAATTATCAACAGCGGTAGTTGTTGAAGCGAGCAGAGCAGACCGAAGCAGCGAGCGCCTGTTTTGTCAGTCTTTGGCGGATTGCCTACGCATCTGGCCGGATACGTTTAACAAAATCGTCGCAAGACTACCGCAATAATGCTAGTAAACACCCCCCGGGTCGTTGCGATTGTGCAAGCATGAGAGTGCGACCCGGGGTGTTTACTACGTGGCCGAGGCGTTTTTCGCATTTTTGTTTATAATTAGGGGGCGTTTACTCCGGATTCTGCATGATTTCCCCGAAATAGCGCGTTTACTTCGGGCGGGGCGTTTACTAGCGTTGTTACTACACTCGTTCGAGTGTCTGGGGGATAATCATGTTAGAAAGGCAAAAGGTGTGTTGAATGTTTTTTATTTCCTGACCTCGGCTGATTATGTCTGTTTTGCTGTTGTACAACACGTGCACCTGCCCATATGTCGACATTCCTACATATGTAAAATACGCCCTTGCCCGCTTCGCCCAGGGGCTTTTACCCCAACTATTTTGAAGGGGGGGGGGCGTTTACTACGTGACCGGGGCGTGTTTCTCAGTTTTGTTTAAATAGAGGGGGTGTTTACTCCGGAATATGCTCGTTTTCGCTGAAAATTAGGCCCCGGGGCGTTTACTCCGGATTATACTCGTTTTCGCTGAAAATAGGGCCCCGGGGCGTTTACTCCCCGCGGGGCGTTTAGTAGCATTATTGCGTAATTAACCGAGCAAAAGGGCGTGTTAAATAATGGCTACTGCGAAATGCAGAGAGGACTGTATGTTGTGTGGGCGTTTCCTTGTCGATTCCTTACATTTCGCTACCGGGATTATCAACGCTGGTCAGACGTAGATCATCACAGCGGTGTTCTCGTGCTGCTTTGCTTCCAGGGCAATGAAAATGCAACTTGAACTAGAAAAAATGAGGCTTATCATGTAGGGGCCACTCTGTGTTGGTTGATAGGTCAGGCAGAAGGACCGACCCAACTGTGACCGCCAAGGCGCACGCACACACACGCGCACATCTGATTTTCCCCCCTGACCCAGGCACGTGCAAGCCTCGTCGAGGGAAACCCGTTCTTCAGCGGAGACTCGGCGACCGAGCATCACGGGAAGGAAAGCGAGGTGCAGCGGAAGTTCCGCGTCTTTTTAGAAAGGTACGACGCCCCTCCCCCCCTTCCCATCCCTTTTTTCGTCCTGCCGAGACGGAGGAGTTTGAACCTGTTCCATGATTTTGTTTTTTACTTGTGCTGCAGTACTCGAGGAGATACCTNGCGCGGGGGAGGGGGGAGGGGGGGGGGAGGGGGGTACTTCATTTTCATGCATGGCCGTAGTCGTATGACCATAGACCCTCGCATTCCTACAATGCCGGGACGGAGCATGTCGGGTTTTCACCGACCAGGCAGACATTGCTACGAGCACCAAGCGCGAAGCGCCGTGAGGTGTTGGGCGAGTCGCATGAAGGGCGAGCTGCATCCTATACTAAGAACCGCTTGTAAGACGGGTTTGCACATGGATGACACAGCTCCAATGAGTTAATTTAATTTCTGGTGTGGCCACTTCCTGAGACAGCAATGGGAGCACTATGTAACTGCCTCGCGGGTGCCTTACCATATACATACAGACTACGTGATACGACCATTCCCCTTGTGCGGAGCAAAGGTTCTCCACCCCGCACAAATGATCCAACTCGACCGCCAGCTTTGGTGACCGCAAAAACAAAAACAAACAAACAAAAAACGGTACTACCCTGGTTGTCTAGCTCACGCAGTGAGAGGCGTGTTTTACAGCGTCGTCGCCAACCGACGCCAACCCAACCTATAAAAATATAATATATTTATAGGGGGGGGGGGACGCAGAGGGGGGGCCCCCCCGCCCGCGCCCGAAGACCAGTGGTAGTGTGATGTGCTGTCCTGTGTGCTGCTGTATAGCCTCGAGGTCCGGTGATAAGTCTCGTAGTTGCTTGTTTTTGTTTTTGGAGACATCTTAATCCTTTTAGTACTCTAGTGCACATAACCATGTATTTGGCTCTAATTCCAAGTAATTTGTCCCCATAACGGGACTGCAGTCCTAGAAGGGTCAAGGCGGGAGGGAGACTATGAGCCCCCGTTCCTCTTCATAGCACGGTAAGGGACTTGGCCTTGGTAGCGAACTTTTAGTACGTGCCGCAAGGAAGGGCGTCTTTGTGTTATGGGTTTTATGTTGGGGAGTAAAGTAGCTCTCTCTCTCTCTCTCTCTCTCTCTGACGCGTGCTACGGTAGAGGTACCATTTTTTGGCTGAACCGTTTTCGGAACGATCGGGCTCCTTAACCCGAATTCGTCGGACTTTTTATCATTTTTTGTGACGAATAATGTTTCAGAGTATACGTCGGTCATGAGATTTCGCATCCGGCAGCACTTTTATTTTCCTCCAAAATCATGTTTTCGGTGAGGTATGACGCTCCTTAAGTGAGGAGCTCAGAAAAAACATGGTGCACCTCTATCGTAGCATGCGTCCTCTCGTGATATCGCTCTGTACACACGCGTAGCCGATATCATAGGGGAGAATCGGACGAAACCAGCGGAAGTGCACATGAAATTCAGCACTGGTATAAAAATGGAAGAAGAAAAAACGAGGTGAAGCCGAAAAAATCGGGAGGAAGTCCCCGGCTGTGTAGCGATCTCGACGTACCACCGAGCAGAAGTGTATCACTCTGTCCCGAAATATAAGCACCGTTTTTATTGAATAGGAATGTATAAAAATTATTATATTTCGGGACAGAGTGGTACACGCATCAATGTGCGCATTTCGTCCCCCGTCGGGCTCCCCGCCTCCCTCATACAAAAACCTCCCTCATACAAAAACCAGGTACGTACTATAGCAGGCTACGTCAGGGTTATAATTAGGCGTCCAGCCCGTGGCGGGGGAGGCCCCCCGGAGGGCCGCCAGAGGCAAACATTTGGACATCTATGTATGCGCAAATTTACGCAAAATGTGCGAACTTTTGCCTCCAGCAAACACATTAGGCTAATACGTATGGATTGGGGAAAATAGTACTAGAAAGACACCAGCAAAGAACTTCGGCATGAAATTGACGAAAGGGTGACCAAAAAGACCTCCAAAAGTGTTTTCGCTTGCGTCGAAAATAAGACAACATATCATAAAACTGAGGCGAACCCCCCCCNGGGTTGGGCGGGGGGGAGGGGGGGGGGCATTCATATCGTGCACGGCCGTAGTCGTATGGCCATAGACCCTCGCATCCCTCCAATGCCGGGACGGAGCACGTTGGGTTTTCACCAACCAGGCAGGCATTGAGGGGGGGGGGTGCTACGATAGAGGTATATAGCACTTTTTGGCCAAAACGTTTTTTGGATGGCGGGCCTCCTTAACCCCTAAAGAACTGGTCCCCCGTTTTTGGGGACAAACTACTTGGGATTAGTATGGGATACGTTTTTCAGTTTTGAATCGGTTCACCCAAAATCATTGGAATTGAATTTTTTAATGATTGTGTTGCAACATTTTTTCAGATTATACTTAAAAAGGCCATGGAATTGTTTATCGGGTATCATTTGAACCCCCTTCTACAATCAGTTTTTTTACTTACTATTAGTATAGACCTTTCTCAAGTGAGGAGCCTTTAAACGAACGTGGTTCGCCTCTGCTACCGTGGCATGCGTCGGGGGGGGGGGTCGATCTAGTTAGTTAAAGTAACGGAGTTTGCAAGTGGATCCGAGCGTTTGTTTTGTTTTTCGCTGCCGAGTGGAAAGGTGGGAGAGATGGGCGGGGGGGAGGGGCTCGGTCTATGATATGTGGGTCGAGCGCTGTTTTTCTTTACGCTCTGTGTATGATATGTGGGTCGAGCGCTGTTTTTCTTAACGCTCTGCCGACTGTAGAAAAAATGGTGAGGGTATGGTACCGTTAGAGCTGTCGGGTGTGCCCCACCCTCGGTGCAAGGGGATGCATGTGATGCGTCATATATACACCACTCTGTTTGAAAATATAGTGTACGCTTGGATGTTCATCCCAAAGCCCAAACGCACTCTATACTGCCGAGCAGAGGGGTGTTTTTATACGTAGTGCCGCAACTTTTCGGTTTTCGTGCGGTACTGGCTCTATAGGGGACGTCGGTTTTTTATATCCGGGCCCCCCCCCCCCCCCCCCCCCCCCCGAAAAAAAAAAGCTTACGGCGAAAACAGACCCAAAACAAATTGCCCGCACATTTTTTTCGCACCTCGGCGAAAAAATGTGCGGCCCTCAAAAGCGGATGTGCGGCAAGCTGCACATGTTACCTTTTCTTAACCCCTCAAGAACGGGTTTCACATATTTGGGGACAAACTACTCGGAATTAGTGTGGGATAAGTTTTGCAGTTCTGAATGGGCTAAAGGTGCGCTGAGCGGATTTCTGGCCAAAAATGTGCTCTATCGCAACTTTTCACAACCTAATTATTATAACCTTGGGCTACATGTATGCCGTCCTAGGGTTCTGATTATTGCCCCCGCCCCCCCTTAATATGTTTCGTACGTATTGCAGTACGCGTCCACTCCACCCTGTCACTACTTGCGAAGAGTACGTAGCCACACTAATTACGAGTAGTTTTTTCCCAGAAGGGGTTTCAAGACAAGGAAAAAAAACACAACCAGAGGGTGAGATTTCGATGTTTAGTGCAGTATATACGCCGAATTTCTGTATTTAATAAATAAAATGTGTGTGTGTGTGTTTTTTAATATAATGTATCGTGTCAAACTCGGAGGCAAAACTAAATTTCAGTAGTTCACGTACGTATATGCCATATAAAAAAGTCGTCGAGCCAGAACTTATTTCGGCCTTACTTTCTCTCAAGTGCTATATATATGGTGTACCACGTACAGTAGTACTATACGTGTTGTAGTTTAACACGATCGGGGTCGATGAGGGCCTTCTCTATCATCTATCATCTATCACACGCGAACGAAACCGGGCGCGCGAGAGCCGGCTGCTTGGTTAACCCATACAGAACTGAAAAAAAAATCTCCCACACTAATTCCAAGTAGTTTATCCCCAAATTCGTCGGACCAGTTCTTAAGGGGTTAAGAACCGGTCCCCCATTTGCGCCCCCCGTGGCCTCGCCCCAGCTTTTCACCGGTAGCTGGTTTTTGTGTGACTTCGGCTCACCACAGGGAGGGCTACGTAGTTAGACATTGGTCCAGCGTTTCGACAGAAACGGCCCTAACCCTACGAGTATATACTACGAAGTATACCCGTATATACATACCCCCGACCTCCTATGTGTTTTTTTTTTTCGGAGTGAAGCTGTACGTAGTGAGGCATAAGTAAGTGTGGAATGTCAGCCGATGTAGTGTTGAAGTTGGACCAAGTCGTAAAACACCGCTGACCCCGTGGTGGTGCTGCCCTGTCTCGCCCGCGCGCGCCCTCTTGTGTGTGTCGACTTCGCGCCCAAGAGCATTTTTTTGTTGTGACTCGACTCGATGGCACCGTCTGTCGCTCTCTCCCTCGCTCTCTCTCTCTCTCTCTCTCTCTCTCTCTCTCTGTGTGTGTGCGCGTGTCGACTTGGCGCAAGGAGCGTCTGGTTGTGACTCCTCGAGTCCATGTTACTCCCTGTCGTTCTCTCGTGCGCCCTGCCTGCCCTGTGTGTGTCGGTTGCGCGCCCCCAAGATTTTATTTGTTTGTGACTCCTCGACTCAAGGTTCCGCCTGTCGCCCTCTCGTGCGCTCTCTGTGGTTGGCTTCGCGCTAAGAGCGGTTTTGTTTGTGGCTCGACTCCGTGGTACCGGCTGTCGCCCTCTCTCTCTCGAAGCGCCGTCTGTGTTGTGTTGGTCGGCTTCGTGCCTATATATAGAGAGAGCATTCGTTTTGTGCCTCCTCGACTCAACGGTACGACATGTCGCCCCCTCTCATGCGCGCTTTGTCTTGTGTATTGATCGGCTTCGTGTCTAGAGCATTTATTCATATTGACCTGGCTCAATAGTTCCGTCTGTCGCCCCCTCGCGCGCCCCTCTTGTGTGCGTGTGTGCGTGCGTGTCGGCTGTGGCTCAAGCGTAGGTTTCGCTCTTTGATCCAGGGAGACACCTTGCCGTTCACGCTGGTCGTGCGTGACCCTCTGGGAAACAGCTTCGTGGGTTCTGCGGAGCACGAGAACCCTGTCGATGACCCCAAAATCACGGTAAGAGAACGAGCGGTACATGGCGGCAATATTTTTGTCCGGGAGAGGAGGAGGGAAGAAGGGTAGTGGAAGGGGGGAGGAGGGGGCGGGGGGGGGGCG
>MEHQ01001496.1:287612-300950 GCA_008828725.1 Saccharina japonica | reverse complement strand
AAAGGAGGAGAGAGAAATGAGAAATTGGTGTATTCTTAAACAAGGGCGATCAACCAATGATGGCAATGGTGTCACAATATATTCCACAGAGCCTTGCGCAAATGTCGAGACTAGTGTTTTCACTTTCTTCCCGCGGCGGAACCCTGCTCGTATACTCTCTGCTTTGGCTTTCCAAAAGAAAACTCTATTATTGGCGGTAACAGCGCGCTCACGTCTTTTGCGGTTCTTCCTTTCGGGTTTTTTGGGGGGGGGTTTGCCGCAGGTTAAGGGGGCGTTCATCGCCTCCCGAACGGGCAGCACAGGTTGTCCCTCAGCAACCCTGAGCACGCCACCTGCTTCTCGCAATAGGCATGACCTGTTCCGACCAGTAGACGGCTCGGCTGCTGGCTGGCTCGCTGCTCGGGAGTGCGCAAGTCCGACAGCGTAAGGTAATCGCCGGGCCGAAGATCCGGCTAGGAGACACGCAGTCAGCAATGAGCTCGGCTCATGAGATGGAACTCGGCCAGCCCAATGTACACCGGCAGGTCTACCTGGGGCTACGTTGGAGTAGGCTTCTGAACAAAGGTGGGCCGGCGTTGAGACAGATGGTAGGGGGTGGGTTTGGTGTGCGCGCCGGGACATAACAATGTGAAATTGAATTAAATACAAAAGACAGCGTGCGCGCTAACTGTCATTTTCCTCCCTGGGCGAGCGTACATCACGTACAGTATATATATAGCCGCAGTGCCAGCTTGGTTGGTATTTATGTGTTGCGATGATTTCGGCATCCCAAGTAATAATCCTCAGCCCACTCTTCTGCCTTCTTCTCTTAGCTTTCTAGACATGGTCCGTGACTCACTCAGGAGAGCGCCGGATCGAACCGAGATGAGGTAGGCCCGCGGCGGAGCCGCCCGCTTCACAACTGTGGTACGTGACTACGTGCTTGCATTTTTCTTAACCGCATGAGGAGAAGTACGGAGTCTCAGCCGCCTCTTCTCCCTCGTCGACTCAGCGTTGACGTTGGCGCACAATCGGATCGTTTTTTTTGTTCAAAGTTGTATTGCAGATCGAAAAGGGGGCTAATAGACTACGTATACATCCTATGCAAACGTGGACGAGCCGTCGTATTGTAGGCGGTCGCGCGAATAGCCATTCCCGTGGCCGAAGCCTATTGGCCGTGTGCGTCGAGCAGAGCAAGCTATATTGAGCGTGGCGTGGAAAAAGCCCGTATCGCATGTTCGAAGCAGGCGGCTTAGTTGTTGGAAGCGGAGCGAGGAGCAGCTGCAGTCCGAGAGCTGAGCGAGGGCGCGGGTGTTTGTCAGTCTTTGTAGAGGATTGCCTACGGGCGAGCGGCGCGGATACGTTTAAACAAAAATCGTCGCAAAGACTACCGCAATAATGCTAGTAAATCGACGCATTCGGGCCCTCCCCGGTCGTTTGGCGTATTTCGATTCGTCAAGGCGCATATAGAATAAGTGACGACCGCGGCGTTTGTACTAGACTGTGGGCCCCGGGGAGGCGTTTTCGTCGAATTTTTAGGTTATAATTAGGGGGGCGTTTACTGCGCGGATTCTGTGATTTAGAGGTGTTATCTCGGGTGCGTGCGAGAGAATACGCGCGGTTAAGCGGGTCGGCTTGAGGTCACCAGTTTACGATGAGCGAGTTGTTTGACTAGGCGGTTTCAGAGACACTATCGGTCGAGTGTCTGGGGGATAAATCATGGTTAGAAGAGGCAAAAAGGCTGTGTTTGAATGATTTTGTTAAAAAATTTGCGCTGGACCCTCGCATGATTATCGTCTGTTTGGCTGGGGTTGCGGGGTGAGGGTTAAGCAACAAACACGTGCACTGCCCATATGTCGACATTTCCGTGACAGTAATAGAAACACGACGAGCCCCATTGCCTCCCGCGACGTTCTGCCCAGGGGCCTTATTTACCCGCAACTATTTGTGACGGGGGGGGGGCCTTATTACTGACGTTGACCGACCAGGGTTATGTGGGGGCGTTAGAGTTTCGCATCGAATTGTATTTGTTTATTAATAAGAGGGGGTGTCTTAACGGTTTCTTGGTATGCGTGAATAATACGTGCTCTTTTTTCGAGTATTCGATAAAAATATGAGGAGCCTACCAAGGGAAGAGTCTAGTCTTACCTCTACCACGAGTAATACCCCGATTTATATCATCTGTTTTGATCGAGACTAGAATATAGGGCTCACCGGCGTCTCTGTTGTCTGCCCGTTACGTCTTCCCTCCGCTCTGGTCCTTTACGTACGGCAATTAATTGCGTAAATTAATCGGTCCGAAGCAAAAGGGCGGTGTTAAACTAATGCTACTGCGAAAATGCAGAGAGGAACTGTGATGTTGTGTGCGTTTCCTTGTCGATTCCTTACATTTTAAGCTACCGGGATATCACGCCTGGTCAGACGTAGATCATCAAGAGCGGTGTTCTCGGTGCCTGCTTTGCTTCCAGGGCATGAAAATGCAACTTGAATAGAAAAAATGAGGCTTATGAGTACGGGCCACAATTCTGGTTGTTGATAGGCAAGTCAGAGCAGAAGGACCCGACCCAACGGGTGGACGCGGTTTCATCAAGCGCGGCCAAGATGCGCCCACGCCACACACACAGGTGCGGCATGGTACAGAGACTGGTGCCACAAACTACGTGGTTAACACTCGCAATACTGATTTTCCCCCCTGACCACAGGGCACTGTCGCCAAGCCTCGCGAGGGGAGAGAGCTCCGCTCTGTCACGCGGAGACATCGGCGACGAGCACAAGGCGTCGGGAGAGGCGCACAAGCGAGGGTTGGCGGACGGAGAGTTCCGCTGAGTTCGTCTTTTTTCAAGAAAGGTACGGCCACGCCCCGCAACACCCGCGCCTTCCGCTAAATTCCCTTTTTTCGGTCCTGGCCGAGACGAGAGGGAGTTTGAACCTGTTCCATGATTTTGTTTTTTAGATTGTCCTGGGCAGTACTCGAGGGAGATAACCTTCCCCCCCTCTGTCCCCCCCCCCCTATAAATATAATCATAGTTTATAAGGTTGGGTTGGCGTGCGGTTGGCGACGACAGCTGTATAAACACGCCCTCTCACTGCGTGAGCTAGACAACCGGGTACCCGTTTTTCGAGTTTTTTTTTTTTTGGCAGGCAATCCAACCAGCCGGCGGTGCGAGTTATTCATGTTGTGGCGTGGCTGGAGAACTTTGCTCGCCCGCACAAGGGATTTGGTCATCCCACGTAGTGTGTCATACTCGCGTCAACGCGCACCGCCCCGCCCGCAGGCCCAGTTAGATAGTGCTCCCCCATTCACCCTGTCTCAGGAAGTGGCGCACAACCCTAGAAATTAATTAACTCATGAAGGCTGTCATACATGTGCAAGCCCCGCCTCACAAGCGGTTTCTTAGTAGGATGCAGCTCGACCTTCATGCGACTCGCCCAACACCCACGGCCGCTTCGCGCATTGGTGCTCCAGCAATGTCTACCTGGTCGTTGAACAACCCGAATGCCCGTCCGGCATTATAGGGATGCGAGGGTCTACGGTCATCACGACTACGGACATTCATGAAATGAAGTGCACCCCTTCCCCCCCCCCCGCCCCCCGCCCCGCCCGCGCGCCCGAAGACGCGGTAGGTGTCGAGTGCTGTCCTGTGTGCTGCTGTACAACCTTACAGAGCCGGTAGATAAGTCTCGTAGTTCTTGTTCTATGATTTGGACACATCTGTAATCCCTTTAGCTAATCCAGTGCACCAAAATCCAATTCGTATTTGGCTCTATTCGCAAGCAATTGTTCCGCCCATAAGGGAGAATTTCGCAATGTGAACCCTAGCATAGGCGTCAATGCGGAGAGAGACACCTATGAAGCCCCCCATGACTCCGTTCCTCTTAAATAGCACAAGGAGCTCCACAAGTGGACTTGGCCTTGTAGCGAACTTTTAGTACGTGCCGGCAAGAAGGGAACGCGCCGTCTTGTGTTATGGAGGTTTTTTATGTTGGGAGTTAAACGTAAGCTGCGACAGGCTCTTCTCGTCTCTACAACTCTCTGGAACAACGGGGCGGATTAAGGCTTAGGCTAGAGGTCACACAGTTATCTAATGGTACTGAAGCGCGAGTTTCGGCGAACGAGCGAGGCTCCTTAACCCGAATTCGTCGACTTTTTATCATTTTTTTGTGACGAAAATAAATGTTTCAGAGTATAACCGGGCTTGGCCGTCGGTCATTAAGAGATTTACGCAAAATACTCCGGCATCGCGAGAACACACTTTTAAATTTTAGCAATCGGGCGAAGAATTAGTTTTTGGGTGAGGTATAACGCTCCTTAAGTGGCCGTCGAACATCTAGAAAACAAGCATCGCTGGGCACCTCTATCGGGAGCGATGACTCTCTCACATCAGGGATAATTCTATCGAAAGGCTCTCATGCATGAGCACGCACGCAGTAAGTCCTTGATATCCCGATAGGGGGAGAATCGGGAGCGTGATAACAAGCGGTAGAGTTGCACATGAAATCGTCAGACACTGGTATAAAAGATGGCAAGAACGAACAAAAGGCGAGAGTCGAGAGGGCGGAATAAACAGAGCGGGCCGAGAGATTTAAGTCACCCCGGGTCGGTAGTAGCACGATCTCGACGTACCATCCGAGCGGAGCATGGTACAGTGCTTATCAACTATGTCCCGATAATATTAAGCAACGTATGTCTTTTTATCGAACTAGGAACGTGATAAATCAAAAAGTAGTATAGTTCGGGATCAGAGGGGTGAGCAGATTTATATTTACGAACCGCAGGCAATGGTGGCGATTCGGCGAACCCCCGTGCGGGTTTCGTGCGTTCCAGTCCGGTTCCGCAGTCATACGAAAACCAGGTAGTACTCATAGTCAGCGCACTTATCTGTCAGTGGTTATAATCTAGGGACGTCTCAGCCCGTGCGGGGGAGGCCCCGCGCGGAGGGCCGCCAGAGGCAAACATTTGACATCTATGTATGACGCAAATTTATAAGCAAATGTGCGAAACTTTGCCATCCAGCAAAACACGATAGGGTCTAATTATCGGTATTGTATTGGGGCACAAATAGGTACGTGGAGAAATAAGACAAGGACCAGCGAGAAAGGCAACGTTCGTGTACATCGAAATATTGACGACACGCGGTGACCAAGAGAAGACCATGCCAAAATGTTGTGTTCGTGTGCGTTCGAGAATAAGACAAAAACATAATCATCAAAACTGAGGCGAACCCCCCCCCCCCCCTCGATCCCGGGGTTGCGACCCCACACCCCTGGTCACGAAAAAGAAAAACGCGTTATCGTGCGAAAATACAGCACCCAAAACAAATGTCCCCGCGGCAAATGGTAGTTCATTTTTGTTCGCCACCCTCCGGCATAGAAAATGTGCGGTTACTACAAGAGAGTCGGATGTGTACGCAATTAAATTAGCTGCACCATGTGTACCGTTTCTTATCCCTCAAGAACGCGGTTGTCAATCATAGATGCGTTTGGTCGTGACATAACTACCTCGACACTAGTGTGGGAATAAGTTTTGCATCTGAAGGCCTAAAGGTGCCTGCAGCCGGTATTTCTCGGCACCACGAAAAGTGGAAATGCTCTAATAGTCAGCAACGTTTCACATACGTCTAATTAGATATAAGCCCTGGCCTACATTGTATGGCCGTCCTAGGGTTTCGAAGTTATTGCCGGCGCGCTGCCTCCCCTCCGTTAATGATGTTTCAATTACTGTAATTGTGGCAGTAAGCGTGGCGCAACTCCACCCCTGTCACTTTACTTGCCGTCGTTAGCGAGGAGAGAAGCCGAAGAACAATCTGTAATATATCGGAGTATAGTCTCTTTCCCCAGCAAGGGTTTTTGAAATAGACAAGGAAAAATAAAAAGCAACCATAAGGGTGAGATTTCGCATGTTTACGTGAAGATATAGTAACGTTCCGAATATTCTGTATTTAATAATAAAAAATAGTGTGTGTGTGTTAGTGTTTCTGAATATTAAAATTGTATCTGTGTCACAATATTCTCCGGACGGGCGGAAAACTAATAATTGCAGTCAGATTTTCTACGTACGTATATATGCTCGATAAACTAAAATAAGAGCGTCGGAGCCAGAACTTGTTATTTCGGCTTACTTTCTCCTCCAGGTGACTATATAATATGCGTGTATATATCTCTCACCGAGACAGTAAGTACTATACTGTTGGTAGTTTTAAGCACGATTCGGGATGCCGATGGACCGGGGCCTTGTTCATCATCCATCTATCATCTATCACCGAGAACGAAAACCCGGGCGCGCGAGACCGCAGGCCGCTGGGGTTTAACGGTGGCCGATGAGCATCAAGCTTGAAAAAAAATTCTCCTACACTAATGTCCAACCTAGTTTACTGCGTTCCAATAAGTGCGATCCAGTTCTTTAAGGGGCGGGTTAAGAAACGCGGAGTCCCCCACTATTGCGACTAGCGCGTTATTCCCTCCGCGGGCCGGATTCGGTCCCCCGGCCTCTTGCTCCCAATCTTTCAACCCGGTATGCGTGGTTTTGTGTGACTTGGCTCACCACAGGGAGGGCTCGAGCGTAAGTCTGAGGAACAGGATTTCCAGCCGTTTCGCACGTTCTATGAAACGGCCCCTAGACGAAGATTCCTACGAGATAAATATAACTCATCGCAAGTACTTACAGGCATGGACCCCCGTATATACATACCTTGTGTCCCTATGGAAGATCCTCCCGATCTTGTGTTTGTTGTATTGCTCGAAAGTGAGAAACACGCTGTACGCGTAGTGAGGACATACGTAGTAAGAGGTGTTGGAAAAGTCAGTCCGATGTAGCTGCTTTGAACCCTCGTTCTGGATTCCGGAGAGGTCGAAAACACAGAATTGTCCTTGTGTGAGAGATGTACATCCTATGTGGTGTGATGCTTACGCCTGTCCGCCCGCGCGCGTAGCGGTCCATGTGTGGTGTAACCGATCGTATGTATACGCGACACACATTGAGCTATTTTTTTTTTGCTATGTGACTACGCGACTCGATGGACCGTCTGTCGCTCTCTTGTGGCGTCTGACGGCCAGTTCCAGCTCTGCTGACCGCTCTCTCTCTCATCTCTCTCTCTCATCTTGTGTGTAGCGCGTGTCGACTTGCGATCGGAATCAGGATGAGAGCGTGAATGATGGATGTATTGTCGAAACGTGATCCCGTCGAGTCCATGTTGAACTTCGATATTGGGTCATTCTCCGTCCGTTTCTCCAAAAGATCTATTCGGTTTTGGTGTACCCCCCGGCTCGAGCGCCGGGCCTTGCCTGCCCTGGTGTGTCCGGTTGCGCCGCTGCCAAGCGCCCCCCGCGCCAGCAGAATGTTAGTGCTGATTGTGACTCCTCGACACTCAGAGGTGTCCGCCGCACTAGTCCGCCACCACGCTCCTCCGTGTGCTCTCACCTCTCTGGCGTGATTAGAGGAAAGGCGGCGCTGCTAAGCGAGCGCAAGACTCTTTTGTGTAGTGCGCGCGAGAGCCGTCTAACAGGCGCTCTGGTACTCCCGGGACGGGTTGCTTAGTCCCCGGGATGGGGGGGGTCTCCGGGAGGGGAGAGGTTTCCAACATTTTCGGAGGCGTTTCCCTCCCTGGACTTTTTTCGTGTCCCCTGTTTTACCATTTGTATGGAAGGGACTTTTTTCCAGGGCTCGTGAGAAACCTCTCCTCTCACTGCAACGCGCCGTCTGTGTCTGTGCTTGCGGTCGCTGCCCATTCCCCGCTCGCCCTATACTCACTAGAAAATAGTAAAACAGAGAGAGCATCTCGTGTCGCCTGCGCTCTGAAGGTAGGACGGCTAAGCAATATGTCGCCATCTACAACCTTCATAACCTAAACATCGTTGAAAGCTGGCCGCCATATGAAGTCCGCCTCAGAGGTTCTTAGCCGCAGGGCAGCGCAGCTTACTTATGTCTCGGTGATTGCGAACTTGACGGCGTCCTACAGTGAGCCCTAGACATTTATCACGGTCGTTCTAGACGCTCGCGACACTGACTGCCATAGTTCACAAGTCTGGCGCTGCCAACCCTGGTTGGTCGGCCGCGAAGAACACCCAAACGTGCGCCGTCCCGAGCATTGGTAGGATGCGAGGGCCCCCGTAATGGTCAAACTTGTGGCGTGTGTGCGTGCTGTCGGCTGTGGCTCAAGCGTAGGTTTCGACTGGACATCCGCGTTGAGCAGACCAGGACGAATGAGCACCCCCACTTGCCCAGTTCCACGCTGGTCGTCCAGCGTACAAGGAGAGCTCTCGGTGCTGAGGGCAGAGATAAGAGATCGCCTCGCGAGAGCCTCGGAGCTAGCGAAGAAAACGTCTCGTGTCGTCCAGAAGACCCCCAGAAAAACCCACGAGATTCGGCGAGTATGGTTTGCTTAAGTTTATGTGAATGGGATATCAGTATGACTCTTAGGTTTACGTATTTATTGCAACGAGTACTACTTGCCCTTCTAATGGTCATACGACAACAACAACAAACAAAATCGTGTTAACAGAAAATGAACAATTAAATCACGTAAGAGAACGAGCGGTACAGTTAGGCGTGCACACACAATATTTGTCCGGAGAGCACGAGGATGAAAGAAGCGGTACGTGGAGGGAGGGGGTCAGGGAAGTGTTTGGTCGAGAGCAGGCGGGGGGCCCGTAAAGAACCATGCATATTCTTGAGTGCTTACTGGCCTTAGTCCATTCTGTACTATGTAATGGCTGCGGAAGTGGACGGTGTAGGTGCGCTGGGACCTGGCGAGTATATAAATGTACTGTACTTGCGTAACCTTTCGAGACGGGCGAGCGACATCCGTAGGTAGGGGTTGGAGAGGGGGATGGGACTGGGGCGGTGGAGGAGGATTAAGTAGAGGGC
This sequence comes from Saccharina japonica, assembly GCA_008828725.1. Classification (NCBI taxonomy): domain Eukaryota; class Phaeophyceae; order Laminariales; family Laminariaceae; genus Saccharina; species Saccharina japonica. Next base: position 292,108 of record MEHQ01001496.1, on the reverse strand, counting down.
GGGATGTGGGGTGGGGGGGTGGGGTGTAAGTTAACCGGGGGGTCGCCTGTGGCGTGAGCACTAGTCTGCCACTAGTAGTGAGTAACAGTATAAAGGACACGTAACTGTAGTAAAGCAAATAATACAGTACAATAGCATACATAGCATACTATACATACAATACGAGACATACCATACATAACATACAGTACAGTAATTTCCGCTCCGTGCGCAGAATACGACGTACTACTCGGGCAAGCACTTCTCACCGGTCTAGAGGAAACCGGCGGCCGGAGGGGGGGGCGCCTCATTCACGATTGAATCGGTCACCGAGCGCTCACGCGTAGTCGTATGGCTCCGAGATAGCACGCACCGTCACCGGGGAGCCGGCATGGCGGGGAGTCTGTCGTGAGAGCTGGCTTCCTTCTCTCGCCCCCCCTCAGACGTCCCACCCTCCATCGGCCCTCGGGACGCGCGAATGCACCGGGTTCTGGGCCAATAACCCCCTCTCTATTCCCTCCACCCCCCAGACTCTCCCTTCCCGGCCACCCGCCGCTCTTGCCACAAAAGCCGCAGGCATGCAACCGGGGGGATCACAGGGGTGCTACGATCAAGAGGCTAATACTGCACTTTTGGCCAACGAGCCTTTTTTCAGCGCAGGCACTAGCCGCACCGGCACCTCCATTTAACCGCCGCCTCACAAGCACACTGGTCCGGCCGTTGCCGTTTTTGGGACAAACTAATTCCGGAGAATAGTATGGACACATGTTCGTCGAAGGTCCACCACCAACCCCGCCGTAAGTCAGCGTTTCCTCAGTTTTCGAATCGGTTCACCAAAACATGTCCACTGCGAGATCGCACACTGATTGAAATGAGCGTTGTGTTGGCAAACCATTTTTCAATTAATACTTAAAAGAGTAGCTCGGAATAGGAGGAATTTGGTGGGTGCGTATGAAACCGCTGGTATTTGGCCGTTAGATTCCGAAGCCAAGCCATTCAAGAAATCAGTTTTTTTACTACTATTAGTATAGAACTTTCTCAATGAGGAGCCTTTCACCAAGCGGAATAAGCGGTGTGCGCCTCTCGCATAGTCGCTCTGGGTATCCGTGGTCATGCGGCATTTCAGACTTCGTGCGGCAATATGGGGGCGAGGGCTGAACTTGGCAGCAAGCAGTGCAGCAGCAGCAGGGGTGGTCAAGACATGGGCAGTAGTGTCGGACTGTTGTCTGAAAGTAAGGAAGTTGCTAGAGTCGAAGAATGTCCCGAGCGTTCTCGCGTTTGTTTCTCAGAACGGAGGAAGCGTCCTCGCCTGCCTGCGCCTGCCCTCGAGAGTACGGGACACGTCCACGGGTTGTGGGACTCAGGACAAGCACGTGGGGCGGCAGGGGGGGGAGGGGGCTCGGTCTATGATATGTGGGTCGAGCGCTGGTTTCCTCTGGTTACGCTCGTGTGTATGATAGCCACAGTGGGTCGGTAGGCCGCTTAGGATTCGGCGCCCTCTGAGAACGTGCTCTGCGACAATGTGAATGGAGAACAAAAATGGTGGAAGGTACAGTGGTGTGTCAGAATACATGCGCGCGTTGACGGCTGACAGAACGAGGGGGTGTCGTGATCTACAGGATAAACAAGGGGACACATGACCACATACACAAAAGAGGGACGGCAGACTGAGAGGTACAAGAAGGCGATGGGGAAGTGAGGAGACCAGAATCAGTGTGAATAGGAGCCAGTGCACAAATACACAAGTAACCAGACGAGACCACAAGACATGGACGAGACACTGGGTTATTGAAATATCAAGTGGTAACAGACCGAGACACGTTACGAGAGTGTTCACAAAATCAGAATGGCCACAGACAGAACAGACCCAAAGCCCCCAAAACGCAACTCTAAGTACTGCCAGATCAAACAGATAGACAAAGAGATACGATCAAAAGCATAGCGAAGCAGAGTCGTTTGCATCTACTAGAACGTAACGTGGATCACGTAATACATGATAGAGGCAAAGGCGCCCGATCGAGAACTCACATTCGGAGTCTTTGGCGCGGTTACGGCGCAAGCCCTAAACTCAGAACACTCAACAGCTCTATAAGGGGACGTCGATTTTTTATATCCGGGCTCGCTTCTTCTCGTGTGCTCTCCTCCGCTTCCTCCCTCCTGCCACTAACCCGGGACACCAAGACAAACAAGCCTTAACCAAACCGGCGCCCTTCCCTCCCCTCATCACCCACTCCGTCCAGCGCTTCCTTCCACCCGCTCCCTCTCCACCGAGGAAACATGAAAACCCCCGGCCTTGGCTCCCCTGCCCACCACCACCGCATCCAGCACCCTCCACACGACCAGCCCCGCCCGAACCCTGTCCCCTCCCGACGGGCACGGTGGCGGACGATCTAGGTGCGAAACCCCCCTAGCGGCGGCGCGGTGGCGAAACGACGTCGAAGGCCGGTTGGTTCGACCGAGTTCGACGCTGTCATCCGAAGCACAAAGCCCTGGCGCGTCCCTGAAAATGTGTGCACACAATGTGGGCTTATGAACCCCGATCGCGGAGCGGGCACGAGCTGTAGGCACAGGCACCTTTCCTTGCGTTAGATCATTTCACCATATCGAGAATTCCATGAGTTGTGCGTCTTCGCACTGCCCTTGTCATTGCGCAACTCAGAAGCGCGCCCCGCGCGTTAAGCAGAAGCTGGGAAGTGCACGCGAGGAGCGCGTGCGGGCGAGGCGGGAAGGATTGAAGGGTTAGTAGTGATCTCGGTAGGTCATACTGACGAAAGGGCAGTGAATTGGTTGGGTCACAGACCGAGAGGGTAAGAGGCTGAAGGAATAGATATACGATGGGTATTCTCGAAGTTCATGGTCCGTTTCCTGGTGAGAGCCGGAGATAGGTGAGTCGCACAAAGGTATACGGGTCGAACTACGGACTCATTGGCTCGCGGTGCCAATCACATAAGCACCGATTGGTTTGAATCGCACTCCAGAGAGAAAAGAAAAAGGGAGGTAGAAGAAAGTAGAACCTCAACCCACCAATCACACTCAAACCATTAAACGTCTACCACGAGATGAGCTTCCAAAACAAAAGTACAACGAAACAGCAGCCGCAACACCAATTTTACCTCCAGGGCACGCCTCGTTTCCCCTCCTTTTCAAGCTTTTCCTCCTCCGCCTGCCGCTTGGCGAGAGCAGCCTGCCTCTTTTGCCTGGAAGAATTCGAAGGGGGTACGTCTTCGCAGGAGGTGACCGATATCGAACGTTCATGTCGAGTTTGTTGGTTCATGATATGGTTTAGATACCGCAGTATAGAGAGGCGCGCTACACTCAGACCCCTGGTCGGCGAAAAGAGCTCGAAGAACGCAACAGTGCTTGCGGGAAAAGCGTGAAATAACCCAAAAGCCCACGTACGGCTGCCTATACCATTCTAAGCAATTGATACCGAGTATTATTCCTATGTAATCTATTTTAACTGGCCGCACACGCCGTAGTGGCCTTAGTCGATACACTCCACCGACAATACAAAACCGCTGATGGGTGCCGCGCCAGGCGGGTGCATGCTACCACTTGCAGCATTGCTTCCCCAGCCTTCCGAAAGGCGTGCATACTTGCGTCACTCCTGCGACGGCGGGTGTCTGCCCCATGGCTCGTACCCCGCTTACTCACTCGAACGCGGCGTCTCCACTACTGCGTCACGGCAACCACCCACCACCCGCCCTGGGCGCGACCACTCCGCCGCACGGCGCTGCCGACCCCAATCCCAACGAAACAGACCTCGGCCTGGCGGGCAGTGACACCAGCGTGTGCGGGTGTTACAGAGAACTAAGCGTTTTAGTACGATCGACGGGCACAGCGTCGGTGAGCCCCCCCCCCCTCCTTGTCGCCCGCGCTCTTACCCTCACCCGCCCCGCCTCATGCCCACCCGACACATTTATCACCCCACCGCACCCCCCATAGTCGCCCCTGCTCCTATCCTCACCCGCCTCCTCTCATGCCCACCCGGCGCATATATGCCCCGCCGCCCCGCGCGGCCCCACCCCGTCGCTCCTTTCTGCGACGCCTGCCAATTTTTGCAACACCTGACATATTTGCAACACCTGTCGTCTTGTCGTATTTGCAACACCTGCCACTACCGACGAAGGTGGAGTGGTTCGAGAGAACTTTCCAGGAGAACGAGGAGCTGGGGCTGAACGACATGAACACCGCAGAGTTCGAAACGCTTCCAGAGGGGTACGTAAGACCGTCGGAGGGGAAAGAGGGGGCATCTTCGGGAGGGGGCAAGGGAGCGTCGCACCTCATCCCGCACCGGGTTGGCACGGACCACCCCACGCCGTTCACGAAAGGGCAGGAGGAGGAGGACACTACCAAGACGGACGGGGTTTCCACTGCTGCTGCTGGCTCCACCGTTGGGGCATGATAGCGGGCGGGGGGGGTGTACTTCATTTTCATGCATGGCCGTAGTCGTATGACCATAGACCCTCGCATCCCTACAATGCCGGGACGGAGCATGTCGGGTTTTCAAGCGGGGC
>MEHQ01001496.1:270392-287606 GCA_008828725.1 Saccharina japonica | reverse complement strand
GCGGGGGGGGGGGGGGGGTTAAGAACGTGTCGTACTGGTGTATAGCATGCACGATATATTATTTCCCTTCGGGCGACTTTCCCACGCTGTTTTTTTTTTTATGACAGCAGAGAGAGAATCCCGAGCGATGCGGTAATAGAAAAAAAAAGTGACGATGAGATATTTCCATAAGAGCAGTACGTCGTAGCTCTTCCCAAAACCACCGTTTTCGAGTGTTTTGTGTGCCCCCCCCCCCCTTATTTCGGAGATTTGCACGGTTCGCAAGTTTCGTGCCGTGAGGGGTGTTTTCTTGCGCGTTATGCGATACTGCTGTATAATCGCGTTAACCCCTTAAGAACCGGTCCCCCGTTTTTGGGGAAAAACTACTTGGAATTAGTGTGGGATAAGTTTTTCAGTTCTGAATGGGGTTAACACCTATCGCAGCATCGAACGCGCTGTATAGGGTGTAGGCTCCGTGGGGCATGGGACCCCGATGGTCTTGGCTTTTCGTCGGTAACAACGGTTCCCGTGGGGCATGGTGGTGTTGGTCACACGAACATTCCAGGTATACCAGGTACCGGTACCAGGTACTGGTGTGTCGTATTTTGGAGAGTCTTTGTTAGGTCCAGTATGCACCATTACCTCTGAGCTATACGAGTCAGCACTGCTGACTGATAGCTCAGTGGTTGTGGTGCATACCAGGCATATGCCTAACAAAACCACAGCGGACAAGGCGATTTTAGGAAGTCGCGGAACCTCTTCAAGGCTTTTGGTAAATATGGACGGGCTGTTTTTGTTTTGGACCTTGTTGGCCCAGTTTCGACAAGTTGGTTGAACTATTTAACTTGAATCTAAAACCCTAAACTTACTGTAACCCTAATAACCCCCCCGATCGCCTGGGATAATTCTCGGAATTGAGATGGTTGTTTTGATGTAATGAGGAGCTAGTGTGGACTACCGACCATTTTGTCGATCCCTTTAACACTACCCCTGATATGGTCCATTTTAGGGGGAAACGTGTGTTGAACCACTTCTGTAGGGGGTTCATGTTAAAAAGTGCCGATTTCGACACATGCAGATAAGTGTGATCGAGGTGGCGGCGTCAGTGATTTCGAAGGTGGGACCTCTGACCTCCGTCGTCATTTTTTTGCATGTCGTTCTTAATATTTGAAACAAATTATCTGCGCTCCGCGTAACCTTCATTTTTACCCTATAAAATGAACGATGGGTAGTCACAGGTTTTTTACATCCGCACCGCGCGATGTGCAACTTAGTGCCGACAAAATGTTGGTGTATGTATCGTAGCCTTGCCCTCTGCCACAATGCTTCTGTGGCTTGGGGACATTGTTGTCCCACCGATCCGCTGAAGATCGTCTGCAGGGTCGCATGCGTGACGTCGCTGCCGCCCCCGTGGCAGTCTGGCGCGCACAATATTTAGCCTGCCCGTTTACAAATATCAGCAACCCAAATGGTTTGTTTATTGATCCGTTCGATATTTTGCGCATCATCTACTGCATGTAGCGGCCTCAATAATGTTCGTCGTTGGTTATCATATTGTTGCTACCTTTCTTTGCGGCTGTTGACCCCCATCAATTCGCTATTGAATAGCTCACCTCAGCAATCGGCTCAAAAGTGTGTGTCCTTTGAAAACGACGAAGTTGCCAATGGGGGTTCCCCTCATTTCAAGCAGCGTAGCACCCGTTTATCAACGCACTACAGTACGTATATACACGGTTGTTTGATTGTCCACAACCCTCAATACACCAACAACTTGGCGATAACTGCTGTGCCATACGTAGTCAGAATCGCAGGCTTGCTTGCCCGGGATCGACACTTCAGTCAAGTAACGCGCCCAAGGGTTTGGTGTGGGATGAAGTTGATTGTTTCGTGGGCCATGCTGACCAACTGGTGTAAGGGCTTGTCTGATCGAATCCCTCATACGTGGCAGTGGGTCTCGACTTGATTTGGCCCCCGAAACAATCCACCTACGTATATACATATCTGGTGTTCAGTATTCCAGTTACAGGTAGTATGTGCCGTATCCTGGTATCTTCGTTACATCAGTACCAATCTGTCCCGAATATAAGAACCGTTTTTATGTAATACTAGTGATTACAAGGTTCTTATACTTCGGGACAGAGTGGTATAGTCGTAAAAGCCGCAAAGAAGGAGGAACCCCTTCCTTTGAAAGACTTTTTGTCTACTGCTGTACCGACTACCGTAGTTGTAGCGCACCCTGCTCCCTTACCGTACGTACAGCACAGAAGTCCAGGGGTGACATCATACCATCCCGTAGGCGAGCGTGGTGTCCTATGCCAGCAGCACGCGTGGTTTTGAGATGCACTCTTCTCCGCCCCCTTTTGTGTTCCTAAAACCCCGTAAACCCAACTCCTATGATACGTACTGCTGTAAGAAGAAAGAGCGCTGGATCTCAAAAGAGCGCGACGACTCTCTTTGGCGTACACTTCCACCCTTGAAGTTTTAAAACTACTAACAGTTCCGCTATCGTCACGGACAGGTTATCTGCGTAGGCTTCGTTCACACATTGCGCGTGTTGTTTTGACGCCGACAAAGCGAGTCCGTGGCTTCCTTCTGGATATCTGTTATCGTCCGTTGTCCGTTATCCGTTTCCTTCTCCTGGCTGTGAGTTGGATCCTGAAATCCTGAATATGGGTTTCATATGAAAATAAGTTGCATGTTGGTTCGGGAACTGGTGTCTTTTCTGGTGTTCGGATCTGCCATCTTGCGCGCGCTGCCTGCTGTAGTTTGTGCGAGCAGAGAGGTGCTTCAGCTGCCGCAGAGCGCATAGAACAACAAGGGGTCGTTCACGGGTGTCTCTCTCTCTACCAGCGTTGTGTTTTGCGACGCCACTGCTGCTGCGCTCGTGGCATTTTAACTTGCTCCCAAGCCGAAGCCAAGCAACGATGAACGAACGTCTTGAAGATATCCTTGGTGGAGTCGAGGAGGAGATCCGCCTCGCTGAGGAACGGCTACAGCTCAATAGCTTCGGGACCAGCCGACCAGCAGGTAGGTGATGAAATGATGCCGTCCACTCTGTACCGTCCTTTTCACCTAACGGCATACAGCACGCCCAGGATCCGCATTGACTTACGAGGTATCCTTGGTATACCAGATACCACTACGTCCTTAAAGGTAAGGACCGTGTACATATTAATAGTTACAAGGGGGGCTTCGCCGCGGCGGGCTGACGCCCGCCTGCGGCTACGCGCAATGCCCGTAACGGCGAGGAGTGGCCTACTGAGGTAGATTAGTAGCTAAGCTTAGGGCGAACAAAGCGACTCTGTACTGCCAAGGGGTGTACAGCAGTAGTACATGACACCTACTAATGAAAAACACTCACAAACGGAGGCTAGGTTTCTTATTTACATGAGAGGAGAGGATGCGTTTTATACTAGCTTCAATATAACGGCTTCCGAATTTCTTATTTCTTGTAAATATCACCCTATGGTACTGAGGTGTTATTAGGCTGGGTTCTTATCATTGTCCTGTACTGATGAATTTCAACAACAAATTTTCATTCGTACCGTACGAGTATGTATTATTCACATATAATATAACATATTGATGGTAAGTGATACTGTATCGAAGAACACCTGGAGTGGCAGGTGTGTACAATGACGAACAGCAGCAGCAAACAACAAACAACAGAAGGCCATTTTAATTTACACATACATACGCATATACAGAGAGAGCCACATGCACATACCTGGTATTATATACGTACTATTAATATTAACAACCATGCCAGGGCGGGGCCGGTATAATCGGGGACAAAAACAAAAATACCGAATAATAACTGGGCCACGATCCACACCCTATGATATAACGCAAAATGCGCTGATCAAGCAAGTTGACACACGCAGTTAACCACGTACCAACCGACCCACCGACACCCGCCCACACACATCTACCCACCCACTCACGTACTCACCCACACCCACTCACTCACACCCTCCTACCCAACCACCGACTCACCCACCGAACCACGTACGTACGTACGCGTACGCACCAACCGATCGACACACGCACCAACCGATCCACCCACCACCCACAACAACAACAACAGCAGTGTGGAATCAGTATACAGCAGCACCAGTACGTACAGCAATAATAGTAGTAGTAGTAGTAGTAGTAGTAGTAGTAGTAGTAGTAGTAGTAGTAGTAGTAGTAGTAGTAGTAGTAGTAGTAGTAGTAGTAGTAGTAGTAGTAGTACTAGTAGTAATAGTAGTAGTAGTAGTAGTAGTAGTAGTGGTGGTGGTGGTGGTAGTAGTAGTAGTAGTAGTATATAACCCATGTACAGCAGCAACAGCAACAGCAACAGCAGCAGTCACGAAAGTATAGCAGCAAGTACGTACGTACGTAAAGCGGACAAAAACAAAACGCCGGCATGGATGCGCAGCCCTTGTACGTACAGCAGTGGCCCCTTTATTTATTTTTCGGTCGATTTTATTACGAAACCGGCATAGTCGTGAAGATTCGAAACGACATCCACCGAAGCGCATTAAATAGTAAGGAGTTTAACAGTACCGAGGTGAGCATACTCGAATGTGTAACACTTCATACTCACTTCAAGTAAGCAGTGCTCGGGTACGACGAGTATATAACTCGTATGCTATGATAGGATCGAGCAGCATCAAACTATACGACGCACGTACATATATACGTACATACTACAGATCATACAGATAGTATGTGGTCCATAAAAATCCGGGTTCGTCGTCAACATAAAAAAACGGAATCTTTGATTATGCATGTAGAGCAGTAAAGTAGCTGCGTGTAAAAAAAAAAGAGCGTGTTTGTTTTGTATGTGCGCTTTCCATATTATTGGTAAACGTTGCTGCAGCGCCCACCGCCGGCATGTCCACGCCCGCGAGCGCACGCGAGGCCCTGCCCGGTACTATATCCAGGCACACACCGACCACTGTCATACTGCTGAATACCACGCACGTATGAATACTGTACAGATATCATCACATATTAAAAATTACCTTGTATACGATACTCTGTTACTGCTTGAAGCGGTACTGGTACTCGTGCATATAATACGTACGGTACGTGTATATCCGCAGTAAAAGGAACCGGTACGATAAAATTCCCGGTTGGTCGTCTACATAAAAAAACGGAATCTTGAATAATGCGGTTTGCGTGTAGAACAAAAAAGCATGTACTGGTTGGTATGGTATGTGCAGGTGACAAAAAGGGCATGTAATCCTGGAAAAATCGCAGCCCCGTGAGCCATGAGTTGGGCACGGCCGAGACCGCCCTTGGCAGAGTAGGCAGAGCAGGGGTCGGCGAGCACGATGAGGGATTCGTGTCGCCGGGTGGACGTCATCGCCATGTTTCGCGAACAAGGGCCAAAATCTCGATCTAAGAAAAGCCGTCCGAGCCTCCTCCCGAGCAGCAGCTGCCAATTTTTGTGTACATTATTTAATTACAAGGGCTCCGCTGCGCGGCGGCCCTACGCCGCCGCGCACGCCTTCGCGAAGAATAATAGAACCAAATGTGAAAGCGGTAAAAGAGGAGCATATATTATTTGTAGCTGAAACTGGCGACTTGATAATGCCAAGAGCTCCATACTGTATGCACGCGAAAATACAGACAAAAACGATAGTGCGATGAACAACATAAAAAAAAATCGGCTAAAAGAAGGCAAAGCTTCGCTCCGAGCGGTTGACGCGCGCCGTACGCTCGCGCCAAGGAAAGGGCAGAAGAAGTCCACTATGTGTAAAGACCGACTTGAAAAGGCAAGAGATTCATGGTGCATGCAACGAATACTTATTGCTGTACGCAACTGAACGTAACGTACCCGTCTACTACTACTTACTGCTGTATTGTGATGCATGAGTACTATGTATCGCATTATGTGCAAGAGCAACTATCGTACCTGTACGGCGACAGCAGTTGTACACGCACCAAACAAAGCAAAAAAAATACAAAGAACAACGACGTACAGGACGACTGCAAGTTACGACAGTAAGTAGTCTGCCATACTTCAGGACACAAAGCTGTATGTTCGAAAGGAGGAAAGCACAGCAACATGGCTCGCAGGACGGCGTGCGCTGCTGCTTAGGGTGTGAATTGTGCTTTTTCGTGCTGCTATGTGTGGTATACAACAACACAGTAGTAGTACTTCGATCTCTTTATATATATAGAGAGAGTATGAAAGAGAAAGCACAGCATAGCACGAGCGTCAATCAAGTTGTACAAAAATCCACAAAAAAAAACTGAGAAAGACGTACATTACGTACTCGTACTCGAACAAAACGCTCCCCGCCCACCCGCGATCACCTCGCCATCGATTCGGTCCGGGTCGAGCTCTACTGCCTCTCTGCCCCAGTGAGCCCCGTGGCCCACCTCGCGTGAAGCCCGGTACTCACAGTGGCTCTCGTTCGCCCGCTCGAGGTTGCTGATGCCTCTGTAAAAATAATGTTTGTTCGATAAATAAAGCACCGCTTGAACTTGGCTTAAATGTTCTTTTATTACAGACAAAACGATCATTATAATGTCGGACATACTGGATTCATTGCAGCAGCAGCAACAGCAAGGACCTTCATGCTCCCCTCGTGTCTCGATGGAGACGCCACGCCTAGCCACGAAAAAGCGACCGCGCTCCTTCTGACCCCACCTCTACTGGCCAGCGCCCTCCCATACCCGCGATAGTGCCGGGCTCGCACGCGCTGTCGTGCTCACTGGGTACACGCAGGAACCCGAAACCGGAAGAAAAGGGAAACATGATCTCGCCGACAAAGTAAAAACTGGTACCATAGGAAACAGGAAGCAGCAAGTAACGAAAATAGGAGCAAACAAAGAAAGCCAAGAACCTCTGGAAGGCAAGTAACTTCTGCTTCGGCAATTAGAGGCTGAGAGTGGCTGTGAGGTGCCAAGATATGCCGAGGAAAGCTTCCGAACCAAAGAAGATAAAGCTATGTATGTCTATAAACCGTACTTATATTTCCGGACAAAATTGGTACCAGGTACTCTGTACGTAGTAAGACTAGTATTGGAAAAGCGTTGACATTCTGCACGCGATCAGAATCGCCCAAGGCGGGGATGGATATGCCACACCTGCTTGTGTGTTCCACCGATCGTTGGCATGTGTAACTTGATAATGATGCACTATTCGCACCGAAGCGCCTTGCCGCACCGCCGCTGCTGCTGCTGCTGCTGCTGCTGCTGCTGCTGCTGCTGCTGCTGCTGCTGCTGCTGCTGCTACGTACTGTATTCGAGTGCTTACCGGTATACCAGGTACCAGGTATGTATGCAGTACAGCACTACTCATACTAAAGCTACGTACAACAGCAGTATAGCTATACACTTTCACCCTTGCTGAGAGTACGTACGTAATCCTGCTCTGTACAAATATATAATCTTCCTCGTTGATTCGTACTCATTGCGGACCTGCGCGTAGAAACCGCCAATAAGCACACAGGAACACGGCAACACGGCATCAAAGTTGGAACGAAAAAATAAAATACACACACACCTTGACACACCTCATCTGAGAGATCGAGTTTTTTCCTCAGAACACATACCAGGTTTTTGCAAGCTTGGTTCGATTTCTTCGATCGCGCGTGCTACGAAATGCGTGACACGCCAACAGATGTATCATATTAGAGGTCGTAGATGTACCTCTCTGTCCGGAAAATGTGAGGACCCGTTCGGGTATTTAACTTGAACATCCAGTCGGTCCTTCCATGTCCGTACACATTAGCACGTGAGCATGTGAATAATATCAGGTGTTGGTGTGTAGTGTGCACTCAACTTTCTGATTCGTGATATAGATGGGCGTTTTAGCTCTGTTACATACGAGCATACCTGGCATGAGTAGAGTATGTGACGACCACACCTCGTACCCTCGAATATATACATGCGCAGAACGCTTTGAAGTACTGGTGAGATTTTGATGAAGATTTACCTCGATCTTGACCTTGAGAGGCCGTCATTGCCAAAAGAGGGACGCGATACTGGTGAGATCTTGATGAAGATTTGTCTCAACCTTAACCTTGAGAGGCTGTTACTACCAAAAGAGGGACACGATCCTGATGAGATCTTGACGAAAGTGTGTCCCAACCTTAACCTTGAGAGGCCGTCATTTCTAAAAGAGGGACGCAATTCCTTATGAGATCTTGATGAATATTTGTCCCAACCATAACCTTGAAAGGCCGTCAGTACCGGAAGAAGCACGCAATCCTGGTGAGATCTTGATGAAGATTTATCCCGACCTTAACCTTGAGAAGCCGTCATTTCCAAAAAGAGACGCGACCCTGGTATGTTTGAATGTAAACTACTACGTACTGGGGCCCATAGTGACCAGAACCCACGGTGGACACAAAAATCATGTGTGTCTTACATCCCCCCTAATGTATACACACCACGTTTGGTTATAATTTATACTGTACATTCCCCCGTAATATGGTAGCAGTATTGAAAAAATGAGCGAGTGGTGTCACTTACAAGCTGCCAAAAGCAAAGGGACCCTTTTCGAGATAGCTGGACCGACTGACCTACGGACCGATCTACCGACCGGGATCCACCAACGCACACAAGTTGACGACATTTACAAATACACTGCTGTGCGAGTGAGCTCCTACCGACGACAGCTATGATAGTTTATCATATTATCATCATAAATCGTAGCCAGAGGCAACAATAAAAAGGAACGCCTCCACAACAATAGGGGGGAAACGGGGATACCTTAACACCATACTTCGTATCACTATCAATAACCTATTCTTCTTCTTATTTGCCAGGCGGAGCAAGGCCGCGAGTGGAGAAGGGTCTCGAGCGAGACGGAGCGGGATATTCAGAATCCGGGTCAGCCTTAATTCCTGGCGGTGGCGCGGTAACGTCGCGAGAAGCCAACATCAGGCTTTCGACGACCGGTGGTTCGCTGTTAGCCGACGCGGTGCTTCCCGCCACCCCTCGCGCTGCTAGCGCTGCCGGGAGCGCACGGCGTCGGGCGTGGGCGGACCTTGAGGACGATGACGACGGTGGCCCGAGCGGTGATGGTAGCAGGATTGGTGGTGGCGGGGGGGGGCGCCTATGCGGGAGGTGAGGGGGGTGGACCACACGCACTTCGGTGCAACTGAGCTTTTATTGTCTGCTTGGGTGACTGGGTTTGAAATGTCAACAACACTTGCTACGAAGGGTAGGGGTACGAATACTTTACTTTTTACCTCACCCAAATGAAAAATGCTTGGACTCCAAAGGGCAATTCCTATCGTATCACTGGTCTAACCGAGTTTTCCTTTTCTTTTTTTTCCATCCCATGTATTGTCTTCGCCCTTCCTTCCTTTGTTTCTCCTTCTTAGTCGTAACTCAGATCCGGGGTCACAAAGTAGGCCCTTTCTGCTCCCTCCTCCCCACTATACGGTCCGTGCCTTGATTTTTTATCGCGAGAAGACTTTATTCATCCCCTTGTTTCTTCCCCTCGTTGACTCGCATCGAATTGATTATGTATAGACGATAGCACTACCCACTGGCTGACTTGAGCCACGTGACTTAGTGGGCCAGTGCTAGTACAGGTATTAACAGTATATAGCCAATAACATACCGAAATATATGTTTTCGAGTTGATCGAATCTCGCAGACTTCTCAACACTGATCTCCGGGGCCCTCCCCTCGCCACGTATTTAATCCTATCCAGGAGCACACTATCGTAACCATCCATCAAAGTCTCCAGCGCGCACGCTCGAAAAGAGTGTTCGAAAGTGAATCCATTGCAAAAATCACACGGGTACCGGTGATGCACACATGGATGGGCCAGTCATTGTCCATGCTTCTGGCAGGGTGTGCATCATCAAAGCCTCAGCTTAACCTGTTTCGTGTCGGCCGCGGCAGTTCTACTCCTCACGGTACTACTGTACGTACAATACGCAGCGCCGCTAGTTGTGTCGTTTCCAGAGGTGTTTGGACCTATCCAAGTCTAGGCCATCACTACTGCCATTCGTGGTCATTACTCCCGGCCTCACTCGCAAAGGGCACAAGACCGAAACATCGAGACTGCTGCTGCTGCTGCTGCTGCGTCCTGCTCACGTGTGGTCTTCTCTCAACTTTTTCTCCTTGTTTTGTCGAAGTCAGCGCGGAATCTAGAACACAAACTGTGATACGTACGGTAACCATTGTTAGCTCTCCAGCGCGGACGCTCATTGGCTAGTGGGCACGTAGTGCTACTTAGCCAACAGCATTTCATACTCTGAACCGCACCTAGTTACGTAGTGCGTGTTTGTCTCATGAAAGCATTACAGTACCGCTACCACAAATCACTTTTTCTTCTGTTTTTTACGAACTACCGGTACTGCAAGAGAAGAATGACAGCACAACTATTGCGGTACTCTGTACAGCAGCGGGGGGGGTTTCCCAGCGAAGGAGGCTTATTGCTATACACCGCTGAAAATGACTGATATCGAATAATCCACCCCCTTTCCCGTCCCCACTCCTGCCTCCCTCTCGCAAACCCCCCGTTGCGCTATATACGAATGCGCGTATGATATATACCCGTCCTGTATGCGTTGTTTGTTTTTTCAACCTATGAAACAAAAAAAAGCGTGGTCGAGCGCGAGGCCATCATCAACCGACTGTTAAGGGAGCGTGACTTGCGGCGGAACCCACCACCTGAAGGGAGACAACAAGGGCTCGGTGTAACCCAACGAGAAATAAGGGACACGAGACACATCGATGCGGAAACGGACGCGTGTAACGGCGATGCAGTGATGGGTGCTCCGAGGCTTGGCCAAGAGATTATGAGGCTAAAACCCTCCCAACCTCGTCGTTGTCCCCATCGCGGCATCGGTGCGGTTAGCCGGGACTTACCCGGCAGTTCTTCCGCTGGAGGAGAGGACAAAGGTAATAGTGGTAGTAGTAGGAGGAGTAGTCCTGACAGCACTAAGGGTAACGTTTTCTTCGCCTCTGATATTCCCGGCGCACCCAGCGGCGTCGATGGTGGTGGTGGCGCGGGCGGTGGCGCGGCGGGTGGGGCGTCGTCGTTTCCGGCAGAGGGCCTCGATCTGTTTCGCTTGCAGGGCCGAGACAGGATGGAGATGATGTTGTTGTCGGCGAAGGGGAACAACGATAGCTACGACGACGAGGGCGACTCGTACGAAGACGACATCGACAACGACAACATAATCGACGAAAAAAAAAGCATGAACAACAACAACAACAACAACAACAACAACAACAACAACAACAACAACAACAACAACATGAACAGTAATAGCAACACGAGCAGCAAGAAAACTATCACCAATCATACCCCATGGTCGGGAGGAGGAGGAGAAGGAGAAGGGGGAGGAGGAAGAGGAGGAGGAGGAGGAGGGGGAGGAGGAGGAGGAGGAGGAAGAGGAGGAGGAGGAAGAGGTGACGCCTTTCTGCAGGAGGAGGGCCTGGACTTCGCCTGCGGTTCATCGATATCGGAGACACCGTCCACCCAACGATCCCCAACACATCCTCGAGCGACCCTCCGAACTGACGGCAGCACTAGACAACCGACCTTGACGGGGTCGAGGCTCCACCCTGACAAAAACCGCGGCGTGGCAGCAAACAATGGTGAGCGTAACCGGGGTGGGGGGGGGGCGGCATGCTCGGTAGCAAGATATTTTTGAGCCAAAACACTGACTTGACTGGCTGTGGCTTACCTCTCGCCAATACAGTACACGACCCACTCCGTGAACTGATTTCTCCTGAAAAAAGCAAGCCATTAAAAAACTGGTTGTGACTTTTTCGTTCCACCAACGCACTATCTCCCACCCCCCGTAAACGGCCTTCTCGCCAAAAACGAGCCACACGAAAAGACTGCTATGACAGCACACCAGGCACTTCACACCTGAGACAGATCATCTACAGACCATCTACACATATATCTGATAGATCATCGGTTCCCACCAAATGATCTAGATCTTGCAAGGCAGATATTTTCCCAGCAGCGTAGGGTCTAGCTCATGTTGCTGCGTGGGGTGCGTACAATCTGCATGATCTACAGCAGTAGCACGTGTTTTTCTGGGTTGGATCTATCTGTACCTCTTCAGATCCTGCACAACCAACCCCTAACAAGGGCTGCAGCTGAGAAACTATACGATCTGCTGTAGACAGATAGATCATGATCTGTCCAAGATGCGAAACATACCATCCTTCTCGGTCTACTAAATAGTATGTGTTGTTACACGAAGCCAGCCCCTTCCCGGCGAAATAGTATACCGGTACACAGGTGGACGGGACCCCCCTCCCCCCTTGTACATCGTGGGCCTTAAAAACTCCCTTATGGAGACATTGAACATTGTAACACACCATTACTAGACGTACCGAATTGAGAGGCTAATCGACAACCTTGCAGGGTTTGCTATAGACACTGTTTAATGTCTCCACAAGGATGTATTCACGCCCACATTGTGCAGGTGGGGGGGGGGGGGACCCGGCCACCTGTGTAATAAAATGGACCATTCAGAAAATTTCGAGGCACGAAATGTCAATCGCTCGTATAGGCCTGGTTCGAGCAGCCGATATTCATGTAGATCGATCTCTGGAGGAAGGTGTCCAGGGAAGGCCAATCGCAATGTAAACCATGCAAGTTAAGCTTTACGTATAAGTAAATCGCGAAAACGTAAGTTGATAGCAAACGTAAACAAACGTGGCAGGGAATGCAATCCCTTTTTTTGGTGGTTTACACCAGAGACCGAACGGAGCCGGCCAGAGAGGTTTCTTTTTGGAATATTCTTCCTCCTCTACTGGCTACGCACATACTTCGTATGATATGAGGGATCGATGTTTTGAGCTGGCCGACTACCGTATACCTGGGGTAACTCGCAAGACAACACACACCTTCAGAACGTTTTTGTATTATTTTTTCAGGCTGATTTTCTCAACAACTGGGAGGAGAAAGCAAAAAAAAAACGCCCCGAGTGATATATGCCCACTATGGAAATATCGCGACGAGGTATTTTCCAAAGCCGCCATTTTCGTTGTCAGCCCCCTCCCGCCTGGTTGGTTGGTGAAAACCCAACGTGCTCCGTCTCGGCATTGTAGGGGTGCGAGAGTCTACGGTCATACGACTACGGCCATGCATGACATGCGGCTAATGAGAACACCTCGCCCCCCGTGTTTTTTGAGAAAATCGGCTCGGAAATTTATCCCAAAGGTTGTGCTATCTCATCACCCGTGTGATACTGTAATTCATACCCTGCTGGTACTATTACAGGAGGGGGCATAGTAAATAGGACCAAATATTGTTAGTAAAAATAGGTAAATATATAGGTTTTTGGGTACACCGTAGGTCCTGTTTATCATGGTCCTCCGTAGTAGTAATTCAAGACATATTATCAAACTCCACATCAGCCAGGGGCCGCTTAACTTGTACCTTAGCTTGCACATCAACATACTCCCAAAATATAAAAAAAGACCTTTCGCATCAAATGGTAATCTGGAAGTGATATACAAACGGTCCGAATGCCTCTTTGGTCAGAGTGGTACGTATCGCTCTTAGGAAAAAAACTGGAGGTGTCGTTTGGTAGACAAAACGGTTTCATGTGAAAACGACACACACGCGCACATCCGAGCAAGAGATCGTACGCTGATGATGTTTCCCTTCTTCCTCTTCTCCTGCGTTGATGCGCCGCTGCACAGCACGAGCCGCCGAGCCGGAGCGGGGAAGCACTCGCAGACGAGAAGGGAAGCGCGAGGACGAGGAGGTGGCGATGGCCCGCTTGGAGAACCAGCTCTCCTTCCGGCCCAGGGTTTACAAACGCTCCTCCCCCTCTCTGCAGCGAACCGGGCAGAAGCAGAGCGCGAGCGGTGCGCGCAGGATTGATGTGAGGACACCTTTTTTTACTCCGTTAATAGAGCTGTCTCGTATATATATATATATATTTATGGGTATTTTTTAGCGGGAAAACCAGAGGTAGATAGATGTCTTTTGGTGGAAGCAGGCTTACCCCGGCCCTTGTCGGGGAGTTTTGGTGTTTGCACGACCGACGTGACTCGCCGCCTCTCTGTTTCTGTCGTTTGAGGGCCAAACCAATCCCGGCAAGCCTATTTATTACCTTACATTGATTTTTATATTTCATGAACTCCATGACCTTTCTCTCCTTTTTTGCGAGGAAAAGTCTTTTTCCCGCTATATCGTACCACCCTTTTTTCTTTAGTTCCAGTCTCGGCGTATAGCCAACATTTATCTCTATATGCCTCGAATTTTTTATCTTCACGTGAGCAACGAACGTCTACACCGCGCACGGGTGCATTTACAGCTGGACACGGCAGCGCCGTAATGACGGCTGGCCCAACACCCCTCTACGTCTCGCCTGTGATCCACGGTAGAAATACCTGGCACCCATCCCATTGAAAATCGTTCCATTTTTTGTACGTAGCACTCCCCACACTCCGTGCCCCGCATGCTAGCCAACAACCGACCCAAGCGTCGCTGGCCTGCTCACTGTAGCTTGGTTTAGTTCCGCGCGTGTACTATGTGCGACTACGTTCTTCCTGTTAGGGTTGGCGGTATACTGTTGTTACGCGGCGCCTCATGACGAAGATAGGGCGACCATCTCTCGCCCGGCTTAAAAGTTCCGATCACCAAAAAACAATCTTCCTTCGTTGTTCAAGCGGTGGTACTGTCCGACTTTGCACCCTATGTACGACCGAGCGCAAACCGAAACAACAGTCTTTTGTGGTTTTTTCCAGATACACGCCGCCCACCAGTGCTACGAAGCCTACGAACGTTTCGCATGGCCCTATTTCTTGTCGAGCACCCCACGTAGAAAGCACCTCCAAGGCTCGGGACAGATCATAGATTTCCGAGTGGAAGCCGTATAATCTTCATGATCTAACACGTAGTCTTTGGGTTGCATCAGTTGGATCTGTACTACGCAGATCCCGCACAACATAACTTAACGGCAGGTTAGAATCTAGATGATCTAGATGATCTATTTGTAGATGATCTATCTGTAGATGATCTATCTGTAGATGATATATCTAGAGATGATATATCTCTAGATGATCTATCTGTAGATGATCTGTATGATCTGTAGATGGCTTTCCCGACGCGGGAAGCAATTCGTTGCTATCAGTACATTAAAAAAAAAATGATTTGGGCGTGGCAGACGGTAGAAGGTGACGACGCCAAGCAACAACGCCTTTCCCCCCAAAAAACGGCTACCAATGCAGAGCGAAAGCGAACAAGAGGGCATTTTTTTTTCCTTTGCGCGCCCTTTTTGGGTCTTTCTTTGCCCCGGTCTTGCCGCGGCCCCACAATGAATTCGACGCTACAAACCCATATACACGAAAAAGAGTGTGCCTCACAGGCGGTTCTTAGCATGATGCAGCTCATTCTTCATGCGATTCGCCAAACCAGCTCATGTTTCGCTTCGAAAAAAGCTGGGTGCAACGGGCAATGTCTGCCTGGTCGGTGAAAACCCGACTGTGCCCCGTCCCGGCATTGTAGCGACGCGAGGGTCTATGGTCATGTATTGGACTACGGCCATGCACGACATGAGTACCCCCCCCTCCCCCGCCGCTTCGCGCTTGGTGGTAGTAATGTCTGCCTGGTCGGTAAAAACCCGACTGTGCTCCGTCTCGGTATTGTAGCGACTCAAGGGTCTATGTTCATATATACGACTACGGCCATGCACGACATAAGTACCCCCCCGCCCCGCTTCGTAAAGCTTGGTGCTAGCAATGTCTGCCTGGTCGGTGAAAAGCCAACATGCTCCGTCCTGGCATTGTAGGGATGCGAGCGTCTATGGTCAATACGACTACGGCCATGCATGAATATCGAGTACCCCCCCCCCCCCCCCTTCATGCGACTCGCCCAACACCTCACGGCGCTTCGCGTTTGGTGCTAGTAATGTCTGCCTGGTCGATGAAGACCCGACATGCTCCGTCCCGGCATTGTAGGGATGCGAGGGTCTATGGTCATACGACTACGGCCATGCATTAATATCGAGTACACCCCCCACCCACCCACCCCTCCCCGATGGCCCCACAAACACTACCGTAGGAGCTTGCCAGGAACAGAAAAGGGGTCTACGCTGACCGTGAGCGGCAGCGCAGAGAGCGTCGGGAGGAGGAGGAAACGGACGAGTGCACGTTTCGTCCGAAGATTTTTTCGAGTGCGGTGGGGGTGTCGGTGGGCGGGGCATCGCAGTGGGATGTTTCTGACGGGGAGGGGGGAGGCAGGAGGCTGCCCCTCCACGAGCGTCTGCACAAGGAGGCGCGGGAGAGGGAGGCCGCTCGGGCGCTGGCGCAGCACCACCTCGAGAAGGAGACCCTTCGCGAGTGCACGTTTCAGGTTCGGTTCGAGTGCTCTTTGTTGTTACTGTCGTTGTTGTTGTTGGTGGCGGTGGTGGTGGCGGTGGTGGCGGCGGTGGTGGTTGTTGTTGTTGGTACAATGAGCCCGAAGTTTCACACACGGTGTCCGGGGTCAGATTTTGCAGCTTGGCGCGCGTCGGAGTTGCATACAGTTGGTACTCTATTTTGACAACGCGTACGTGCAGTACGTACGTAGTGTGCCAGACAAGCAAGCAAGCACGCAGAACGGATGCGTTCGTGATGTTTTAGCGCTTCTGTGGGCGTCGATTCAGTTGGAGCCTGAGGCCCAGGGAGCTAGCTGTTGAGGATGTAGAGGGTCCTTCCATCGACCGTACAGTGACCAAATCGAACCCGTTCGTACTGCCTGGCTTATAATTATGAGGCTTTCTTGTCCTGCGTTTGTGACCGTATAAACTATTCCACTAATGAGATAGTATCGTTGTGGGTGCTATCTCCAGTGACGGCGCAGTCTGGCCTGGACCTCTGAGGAATTTACGCGGTACAAGTAGGATAGAGGATGACCTGATAGCCAAGAGCAACGAATACATGTGCTTAGGTGTTACGACGCGGATAGTCAAAAGGGTCACCAGCAACTACTGATAGGTCTGGCGCTAGGCAATAATATCAGCGAAAGGCTGCGTGATTTCACGACAATTGGCATTCATCCGTCGACGCCCGTTCACATATTGCCAGCGTGAAAAGCAGGGACGACAAGACAAGACGGCGCTCCTCTAGCCCCGAGTGGGCTCCCCTCCCCTAGCGCGACTACGCACATGCATGAAAAAGAAGTACACCACCCCCCTAGCGCGCAACAAGCTTAAACCTTCGTTAGAAGTCATCCCAAAACGGGCACCCCCCCCCCCGGGCACCCCCCCCGGGCACCCCCCCCAGGCACCCCCCTCCCCCACCATGGTACCC
>MEHQ01001496.1:257504-270159 GCA_008828725.1 Saccharina japonica | reverse complement strand
CCCCCCCCCCCCCCCGCGGTCCCCCCCCCCCCCCCCTCCCCTCCGCCCCCGAAAAACACCCAGCCCCCTCAATCACCGCCTTGCCGCTGCTATTCCCGACATCAACGCTTCCTTCCTTCCTTCCCATCTCCATCCAGCCGGCGCTGATAGCAGCAGAAACTGCTGTGACCGTCGACCAGCGACCGCTTCACGAGCGCGTGTGGGAGGTGGAGCGCGAGCGGGAGCACAAGTTGCGGCTCCTCCAAGCCGAGAGGGAGAAAGAGGAGGGAACTACGTTTGCGCCGCCGCCTCTCGGGCGGGTGAGCGAGAGACTCGCGCGAGATGCTCGGCCGCCGGTGGCGGCGGCGGCTGCAACGGCGATTGCGACCGCTGCGGCTGCTGCTGCGGCGGCTACGACGGCGGTGGCGGCGGCAGGGGAGACAGGGTGGGGGACCGGGGGGGGGGGCAGAGGCATGTCCCGTCTGAAGCAGCAGGCGATGTGGGCGAGAGAGAGACGCCGGAAGAGGGTTCAGGAGCATGAAGAGGTGTGAGCGAATAGTACAGCAGTAGTAGAGTTCACACGCACAATGGAAGGGTCAGCACGGGGATGGCGGGAGAGGGGGGTGGGGGAGGGGGGGTACTCATTTTTTTATCGGGTAGTACTTTTTTTCCCCTCCAAAATCAGTTTTTTTTTCAAGGTTGAGGTATATAGAGCATCCCTCATGTGACTAACCACCCTGCGAAAAAAAACACGGTGCACCTCTGTCGCAGCAAGCGTCAAGGTGATGATTACAGCACCGGCCACTGCGTGACGATCACAATGGTTGCAATGCAAGGAGTCAGTCGTAGGGCACGGGCACAACATAACCTACGCCTTTACTGCTGGGACGGCCACGCTGCTCGTACGTACGTACGTAGACGGTTCATAAACACCAAAGTTTTATCATTGTGTCATTTAATAGTCGCTATCGAGGGCCCTCAAAAAGGGGGGTTCCTTTTTTTTTCAAGTGGGAAACGTATTGCCGTTCGTTGTCCCAAAAACAATCTCCTGCCCCTTCCTCTCCTCTCCCCTTCCACCGCAAAAACAAAACAAAAACACCACGCGCGCACACATCTGGACGTTCGCTGACCATAATATTGCCCCGAGCAGGCGGAGGCTCGTATGAGCACGTTCGAGCCCACCATCAGCCGGGGGACGCAGTCCTTGGTGCGAAGGCGGCCGGAGCTGCAGGCCCCGTTTGAGGAGCGTCGGGTGACGATGGACGCTAAGAAGCGAGAGCGGGACCGACTTCGTCTCGAGGCCCGGGTAGGCTATACGAAAAAGTGTTACCGCTCTCTGGCTGGACCAATATAGTACCCCGTTTCGTGTTCAGCGCTGACTCGGTAGCCTACTGGTACGGGGGACCATACTATTCAGGACCCATCACAGACATCAAAACCTACATACTTCACGATTTTTACAAAGCAATACTTGGTCCTATTTACTATGGTCCCATGGTCCCCCGTAACATTGATGTAAGGCTAGAAGGGGTAGCCTACTATTGTTAGCCTGGACTAAATAAAAACCGGCGCTGACTCAGTAGCCTGCTTACTACAGTAGTAGGGTAGAAGGGGATAACCCACTATCAGTCTACTCCATCAGCGCTGACTCAGTAGCATGCTAGTAGGTTAGAAGGGATAAGCCTACCCTACCGGTACTACAATAGCCTAACTCATTCAGCATCCCTCCTAACTAACNATTTAATTTCTGGTGTGGCCACTTCCGGAGACAGCAATGGGTTTTACTATGTAACTGCCTCGCGGACGCCTTACCATATTAACACTACGTGATACGACCATTCCCCTTGTGCGGAACAAAGGTTCTCCACCCCGCACAAATGATCTACTCGACCGCCAGCTTTGGTGACCGCCAAAAAAAAATAACAAAAAAAAACGGCACCCTGGTTGTCTAGCTCACGCAGCGAGTGGCGTGTTTTACAGCGTCGTTGCCAACCGACGCCAACCCAACCTATAAATATATCATATATTTATAGCCGGGGGAGAAGGGGGGGATGGGGGGGGCATAATAGGCATGAAATGACATTTTAGATTTTTTGCCGCGTCCATTCCGTTTCCTGCAGGAGGGTTGAGCACGTTGACACCCTTGTGAAACCGTTCCATTCGGAGTCTTTGTGCGCGTCCAGTTTTTGTTTTTCACGATTTCTCCTGAACGTTAACTCCCCGTTTTTTTGGGGGGCAAAAAACAAATACTTGGAAAGTCGTGTGGGATCCTTTTTGAAGCGGTAAAAAATGGCTACGGCCCTAACCGGCACCCGCTGACAAAAAACCGAAGGACGCAGCGAGTGAAACGAGTACCGGAGACCGCAGACCGGGCATAATTTCCAAGGATTGTTTGGCTCACTGCTTGCGTCGGTCTTCGGCGCCCGCCATCCTGTCCACTCGCTCTTCCGGGGTCTCTTCCAGCCTCTCCGGCCTGTGCCGCCGAAGAAGCGCTTTGGTTCTGCGAGCAGGGGTCGGATTAAACCAGCGCGTTTCCTCCTCCGCCTGTTTGTGAACCGCAAACAAACAAACAAACAAACAAACAAACAAACAAACAAACAAACAAGCAAACAAAACGCACACAGAGGGGGGGGGGTCAGCAACACGAGGTTAATAATCTCAGAGTGCCCCCGAGGAGCCAGGATGGCCTTGAAGGATTATAGTGGTAATGAGGCGGTGCGGGCGTTCATTATTTGCTATGCAAACTGCGGTTATCGTGTAAATTCCCCCTCGTCTCGCCTCGCCCACCCCCAACTCCGCCCCGCCCAGGGACTTTATAAACTCTCAGAGGGCGAAGGAACAGCGCGAGTGCACGTTTCGTCCATCCCTCAACCCGGTGACGCTGTCGATGGGGCAGGCTGCGCCTCTCGACGAGCTCGTCAACAATCGCCGAGGGCAGCGGATCAGGGAACGAGCGCGGGCCAAGGCCAGGTGACGTTCAAAAATTGGAATGGAATCGTGGAGTGGTTTCGAAAGTTGTTTCGAATTGGTTTCGAAGTGGTTTCGAAGTGGTTTCGAAGTTGTTTCGAATTGGTTTCGAAGTAGTTTCGAAGTGGTTTCCAAGTGGTTTCCAAGTGGTTTCGTTTTTTTTCGAAATTGTGTCGAAGTGGTTTCGAATTGGTTTCGAAGTGGTTTTCGAAGTAGATCGTCTGGCATGCGCGTTCCGCTCACTACGGGCTTCCGACCTTTCTCCACCGATATTGAGATAAACCAATTTTCACTCCCGTATTTGTTTACCCCGTATTGATTCCAAGTAGCTTCGGTGCCAAAAAAAGCGTGGGTGCAAGTTCTAAAGATGTACAAACAAGCGCCGAAGTGGTTCCCCACCCTGGGTTTCAGGCATTTACCGTACGTACGTAGGTACGTACGTACGTAGCCTATCTGGAAGAGGCGGTCCCAACTATTTCCGGTTCGGTCTGGTTCGATGCGGAGTGGTGTGGTGTATATATATGTATATTTTTTTCCCCGCGTTGTTCTCGTGAGAGCTTGGGGGCGCGAATCGGGTCTCTGCTGTTGCCCGAAACAAACAAAAAGCCTTTCCACCAGAGGAATCATAGTAGATTGTTCGCCGCATGTGTAGCCCTACCCGGGTTGGTGCCTGCCGATATTGTCTGCGTTTATTATTAGAGGTGGGGCATAGTAAATATGACCTAATCTTGTTGCTAAAAATAGGTAAATGTATAGGTTTTTGTCTGTAACGCAGGTCCTATTTACTAGCATTTACTATGGCCTCCCGTAATAGTGGTGCAATTTTGCCTCGTTCGTTCGCTGGTAATGCATGTTATTTTCCCTGTTCCTAAGGGTTGTCGAAATTCGTATATATAGCCAGCAAGCGAGATATATTGCAGGAGATAAGAGAGTGTGGGTCGGTAAAATTAGTTAAAAGTACAGTGGGGTACCCGATTTAAGAGCACTCCGTGACAACGCCATTTACGTGGTCTTATCTCTACTCACGGTCTTATCTCTACGCATGGTCTTATCTCTACTCATGGTCTTATCTCTACTCATGGTCTTATCTCTACTCATGGTCTTAACTCTACTCATGGTCTTATCTCTACTCATGGTCTTAACTCTACTCATGGTCTTATCTCTACTCACGGTCTTATCTCTCCTCATGGTCTTATCTCTACTCATGGTCTTAACTCTACTCATGGTCTTATCTCTCCTCATGGTCTTATCTCTACTCATGGTCTTAACTCTACTCATGGTCTTATCTCTTTGCTACGTACTGCAAAAAAAAGTCCCAAGTATAGATTGTGCTTCGTGACAAGCCTACAGTGTGTTTTCCTGGTTTTATCTCCCGACCCGTCTTAAACCGGGCGGCCATCTTAAAAGTGGGTACTTAGTGTCACTACTGTGATGAGTTGACTTAGTGTGACTGAATTAAGTTCTACCACCTCCGAGGCACACTATACGTTAATTGATTCATGCTGTTTCCAAGACATTACATAGTTTCTACTTACGTGCGAGGCACACGATACATGAACTGATTCATGCTATTTCAAGACAATAAATAGGTTACACCTACGTACGTACGGGACACACTACATGATAGAGAGATATATGTGTGTTCCAGACACAAGACTGTCAGATCAAGAGTATTTTGTTTGTTTGTTTATGGTCCCCTCTCGCGAGTGGTCTCTGTGCGGTCGATCAGTCCAGAGCCGTTCCCCCGAATGGTCGCGCGCCTCAAAATGGTTTTGTCGATTCGTAGAGAAAGCCCAGCGCTCTG
This sequence comes from Saccharina japonica, assembly GCA_008828725.1. Classification (NCBI taxonomy): domain Eukaryota; class Phaeophyceae; order Laminariales; family Laminariaceae; genus Saccharina; species Saccharina japonica. Next base: position 265,409 of record MEHQ01001496.1, on the reverse strand, counting down.
ATTTGTTCTTCATTTGGTTTTGGTCTTTGCAGGAGTGTGGCGTCTGGGACTCCGATTCGCGTGCTCCCCTAATTACCACGTACACACGTCGTCGAATCCCATCATCCTGCCACACAGCAGTATCACAGCAGCAGTACACGTAGTAGTAAATAGGGACGCTTGATGATATACCGGTATGCTTTTGACACCGTTACGAGCCCTTGGCGTGGATGGCAGGCGCCTCTCTTTTTTCCCGACAACACAAGACACACAGAATATATAGCGTATGGACATTGGAGTTACTATGCCTAAAGTAGGCAGCCACGCGTACGGCGGCGTGTATTCATCTGAACGCCTCACGCTTGCTTGTGGTTTCGAGGGCCGGCTAGTGTTGCACTTTATCACGCAGGCGTCGCCTGATTTCTTCAAAAACAAGACGTACACCCCTTGCCGTGTGCATGATCCCTTACACACCTTGAGGCAAACGCTGCTATAAATCTACCAAGTATATACAGTAGTAGACATCCCATCGGGTGCCTCATCAAAACATATATAAAACCTACCGTATACATTTACGTAAACCTGGGTCGGTCGATATGGGTGGACCGTAAAACAGCTGTTTCTTACTTTGCAGCTTTTCGTGACGAACAGCCCGCGAAGAGCACACTTCGTTTTAACCCTGCCGTACCAGTTATCTCTAGACCATACCCCTAACCTCACACAAATAATAAAACCCCGGCCCCTTGCTAAACTGGGATGTTGATCCCATGTTGTCGTCGACCCCCCCCCCCCCCCCCCCCCCCCCCCTATTGGTCATACGACTACGGCCATGCATGAAAATGAAGAAGTACACCCCCCCCCCCCCATCGCCCATGTAACGCGGTTGCACTCGGGACTAAATGTTTCAATTCACCCGTTTCCACGTTTCGCACGCCGAATAAAAAAAAAGGGACGCCCAGAGGTGTTCACATACGCCTGTCCTGCGGGCGGAAGAGGCGCTCTTGCGACAGGCCCAGGCTGTCACCACCGCCGGTGGCGACGAAGGAACACGGGGGGGGGCGCCCGCCCGATCGTCACGCCATGGCGGCGTCGGCATCAGCGTTGGCGCAGCTGGCAGCAGAAGTGGCTGCAAAAAGGGCGACGGAGAACAACAAATCGAGACGAAAGAACAGCTGGAGGACGCTAGGCGCCGCCGCCGCAGCCGCCACTGCAGCAGCGGCAGCGGAGGGCCGCGGCTGATAGTCGAGGGTGGTGGTGGAGGTGGCGGTGGTGGCGGTGGTGGTGGTGGTGGTGGTGGTGATGGTGGTGTTGCCGCTGCCGCTGCCCTGTACGGACCCGGTAACAAATACCGGCTGGGCGTGCGCGAGCCGCGAAGGATGACAGTGGAACTGCGCGCTCGGGAACGCGCACAAGCGGATAAAGTGAGTGAACACAATGAGACCAGGGGAGCAAAAAAAAAGAAGTCAGACATATATACTCGAATAGGTTTCTTCAATATTACTTTTTCTTCTCCCAACGTCTATCAGTATGCAAGGTAGAGAGAGGCAAGAGGAGGTCAACGTAAGTAGCTGCCACGCCGCTGCCCCCCCCTGCGCCCCCCCCGCCCCCGAGTACGTACGGCTTTTGACACGATTTAGGCCGTTGCGTGTTCTGCTGCTTCATTCAGCGTACAGCGAGGCTAAAAATGCCATGGAGTTGAATGGGTTTGGGGTTGTGCTGCTCCTCTGGTTGTCGTACCATGTTGGTGGAGTTAAGAGTGGGCTATAGCTGATGACTGGCTCCGTGCTGACGACATATTTTATTTTTTTGTTTGTGTTTGGTCATCATGTTCCTACGTATCGCTGGCATTGTTAAACATCTTGAATGAATGAATGAATGAATATGCCGACGCAACGCTTCTTCTGGCTTTCTTGTTTGCTTGCTTGTTGCAGTTTTGATAACATGGATTGGACACGTTGCCATGACTTAAAAAAAAGACGCGTGCTACGATAGAGGGATAGAGGTACTGCTGTACCGTTTTTTGGCTGAAATGGTTTCCGAATGATCGGGCTCCTTAACCCATTCAGAACTGAAAAACGTACCCCATACTAATTCCAAGTAGTTTGTCCCCAAATACGTGGGACCAGTTCTTAAGGGATTCACCCCAAATCGTCGGACTTTTTATTTTTTTGTGTGCAGTGTTTATTGTTCATAGCATTGCTTAGGCCATGGGATTGTTCATCGAGTGCGTAGCACTTTTATTCTCCTCCAAAGGCAGGTGGCTTACTACTACTTAGTATTAGTATAGAGCTCCTCAAGTGAGTAGTACCCCCAGAAAATGTCCTGTATGCAGGTGAACCTCTACCGTAGCATGCGTCGGTCGATTCGGCTTGTTTGCGCGCCCGACCCCGACCGGACCGGACCGGACCAGACCGGACCGGACCGGACCGGACCGAACCGAACCGAACCGAACCGGACCGGACCGAACCGGACCGGACCACGCAGCCCTCTGTACTGAAGACCCGCGATTTGAAAAAACAAAAACGCTCTCGATCGTGCAAGCAGACATGTTTGTCCTCCATTCTTGATACACACCCGCGCACGGGGGATTCGTAACTCAAAAAGTTTGGTTGACTTGCTGGCAGCAGCCGGAACACTGACTGTCGGTGTGCACGAGCCGTTGCGGACATTTCTTTTTTGTATGCATAGAGTTCACCTTTCCCGAAACACCTCTTTTGACTACACAACGTAGAGGTGCACCTGCATTCAGGCCATTTCCTGAGGTTTGTGGTCACTTGAGGAGTACGTAGCGCTCTCTATCCCACACCCGAAAAATGACTTTTGGAGGAAAATAAAAGTAAGAGTGCTACATACATACCCGAATCAATAATCAATCCCATGGCCTGATTCTAAAAATGAAACCTATTGCAACACAAGAAAAAATGCATGAAATTCCGACGATTTTTGGGGTTAACCCCTTAAGAACTGGTCCCACGATTTGGAGACAAAACTACTTGGAATTAGTGTGGGGTAAGTTTTTCAGTTCTGAATGGGTTAAGGGGTCTCGCATCGTTCAGAAAAAAACAAAAACAAAACGTTTTCAGACAAAAAAAAAAAAAATGCTGCCACCATCGTCGTTTGCACGCATGACGCTTACCCCAGTGGGGCCCGACGGCATGTGACAAACGAAGCGTAACCGGTCATCACCACCGTCTTGTCTCTCCGACCCCCCAAAAAAAAAAACAGATCCGCGCAATCCGGCAGGAGCAACAGGTGGTGGAGATGCAGCGGTGCACCTTCACCCCTCAAACCAACGCCGGCATCCTGCGCGCCCAGGGCCCCGTCCTCGTCAGAGGCTTGGGCAGGCACCTCGAGCTGAGGGACGCAGCCCAGCAGCAGGAAGAAGGGCGGAGGGCGCGCGAGGCGGAGGCGTTCGGTGTCCGCGCCGGGGCGGTGCGGCGCACGCTCCTGGGAGAGACGGTGGTGAAGCCGTTCTATCTGAGCGGGGGCAAGAGCAGCGGGTGGTGGGAGTCGAGGAGGAGGAAGCACGAGGACGAGACGGCGGCGCGGTGCACGTTCAAGCCGTGGACCGTAGAGGGCGAGAGGAGTAAGGTTCTCTCCGGGCTGATGCTGGAGGAGTGGTCGTCGTCTTCGTCGTCTCCGCCGTCGTCGTTACCCGGAGAGAGCTGTTGTCGAACAGATCATGACCTAGATCATCTGGCTCCTCGCCTGCCGCTGTGAGAAGGTTAAGGTTATGCAGGGTCTGCATACTGGTATAATATATAGTACAGGTCCAACCCAGGAACCGTGTGTATGTTAGATGGTGACAGATTATGCGGGTCCCAACCGGCAACATGATCTAGATACTATATGCAAGATCGGGAATAGATCTGCCTTGAAAGGTCTACTGCTTATAGATCGTGAAGTGGGAATGATCTGAGTGATCTATCCCAGGAGGTGTGGAGTTGTTGCAGCGCGGCCCTTAGAGACACCGACTGTATGTAGTAATCGTAGCGTTGACGGTTGCCGTAGTGGTAGTGGTGGTGGTGGTGGTGGTGGTGGTGGTGTCGGTGTCGGTGTTGGTGTTGGTGGTGGTGGTTGCCCTCCCCCGGAGGCACCTGCGACACGACGGGCTTCCTTCGCAGGACCTACCTACTACGTAATATTTGGAGCGGTAGAGCCTACGTATCACTAGGAAAACTGCGGGGTGGGAGCGTTTTGATCTTTCTGTTGTGAGAGCTTTCCTTTGGCTGAATTTTACGACAAATACATAAGTTACGTAGTGCTCATTCATGGCGCGAATCTGTTCCAGGATTTTGCGATGCCCGAAGTTCCATGGGTTAACGATAACGCTAGACGTGGGTGGGTGCAGAAGGGAGGTGACAACAGTAGACTCCTTGCATAGATTAGGTACAGCAAGCAGTAGATAGATGTAGCCGAGTCAACCTAGAGTCTTACCAAGCACAGCATCCCAGCACTGACCGCTGGCATAGGGTTCGGGTTAAGGTTAGGGTTAGGGTTCGGGTCGGAGGGTCGGCTTCAGGCGTCAAGCACAAAAACCCCGTAAATATCTACTATCAAGGTGTGTCCACCCCTCAGATAGATGTCCTTTTTTTGTTTTGGTTTCCCATTGTTTTCTCCTCTTCTGGGGGTGTTTATCAGTGGCCAACGTTGAAGTCGGGGCTGGCAATTTTAACAGGAAAAACAGTTTAGGACAGTCGTGGTGTGAACCTACTTGCAGGCTTGGTTGTGATGGGGGGAAACGAAATCCATATATATATGGGGTCAACAATAATAATAACAAGCACGTCGTGACATGACGACGGCAATGATTTTCTACCGGCCCGCCTAATATCATGAAACTATATACCAGGTGCATACATACGTAGCCGTGACGACAACCGTACCGGTTATATACTTGCTCGCGATACTCGTAGCTCACTCGTGAATCGATCTACGTGCTTCATTTCATTTCATTTCGTTTTGTTTTTTTGTTGCGGGTTACGTCGGGGTTGCGTCGGGGTTGCGCCGAGGGTGCGTACGTACGCGACAAGAAACAGAGAAAAAAAAGCACCACACTCAACTCCTAAAAACGGTCAGAATGAAAAGCAAAACCAGTTGGGTGAGATTTCTGTACATAAGAACGAACAAAAAGAACGTACGTACGATACGTACGTACGTACCACCCTGACCCAGAATATAAGTATCGTTTGTATATTAACATGTAATTGAAATGGTGATTCTATTTCGGGTCAGAGTTGTACCTGGTATGCCTTAAGAGTTTTACTCTTAGGTTTTTGCCGTCTGCACTGAAAATCCCAAACCACTTGGAAAAAAGAAAATTGAAGCGACTTCTTGGCCCCGGTTATCGCGATTCTTCAAGATCATTCTTGACCTCGGTTTTATAGTATCATACCCCGGCGAGACTTTGTACGGCGACAGCACTCACTCGTAAGTCGCCGGTGTGTTATCTTGCGTGTTACAGTAGTAGTAGTAGTAGTAGTAGTAGTAGTAGTGGTAGTAGTAGTAGTAGTAGTAGTAGTAGTGGTCCCTCTATAGTGCCGGTTGAGTTCTGCCGGCTGCCCGTTATAGTGCCGGTTGGAATCGTGTAGCACATATGGTATTCACCAGTGTGGCAGTAGTAGTGCCGGTTGTCGATATAGTGCCGGTACTGATGGCTGGCGCATACCGGCACTATAGAGGGACCACTCTGCATCTATCTGCATACGGTGTGATATATGGGTTGACCGCGGTGGGAGATTCGCCCGTCTGTCTCTGTGACCTTAAAAAGATGGTGACGTTTCCGCCACCACTTCGTCCTTAGCCCCTCGCCCTCAGCACAAGTGAACAGACACCTCTTCTTTTTTTTTTCAAATCGAAACATTTTTCTCCCGGTATCCGGCGTCATACTTTGAAGAGGCTACACTAACAGCAGTACCTTCTACTCACTCCATGAATATCGAGTACACCCCCCTCCTCCGCCATGCGACTCGCCGAACACCTAACGGCGCTCCCCGCTTCGTGCAAGAAGTAATACCTGCCTGGTCGGGGGAAACCGGACGTTCTCCGTCCCTGGGGGGTGTGAGGGTCTATAGTCATATATACGACTACTGCCATGCATGAGATACAACGAGTACCCCAGGGTCTACGGCCATACGACTACGGCCATGCATGACATACAACGAGTACCCCCCCCCCCACCCCCCCCGCCACCCCCCCTCCCCATGAGTGCCCACCCCTCCCATCGTCACTGGGGTAGTCTGAACAATGACAGCGCGAATAAGCGCAGCTACTGCTTCTCTATCAACACGAGACAGTTTATTATTGTCGCGCATCCCTATTAACTCTTGCTTTTTGTTTTCAACATAAAAAGTATACTTTTCACTGCTTTACGTTATAGAGGTAGGGCGGCTTAAGCGAACCTTCGCCTCCCTTGACTCTGTACGCAGCTATTTTAGCACCCCGTAAGGAGCGCGCGTGCGCATATACGGCTGGCTTGTCTCGAAACACACAACACCCCCCCCCCCCCCCGCCCCTAGATAAGTATCTACAACGTACGAAGCGAGTAGTAAGATGGAAATTCGCATGGCCAAATCCTCACATGTCTAAATATTTAACTCTCTGCGCTCGACCCCCCCCCCAGCCCTATGGCTCCATACGACTACGCCATACCATGAAAATGAAGTACACACCGCCCCCCCTAGAACAGATGCTTCACTCGTAGCAATCGGCGAAATCTATGCCAAGTAGAAAATTACATGCCAAAAAAAAACTAGTATTTAACGCTCTGCGTTTTGAGACTCGATTCGGATCCAAATAGTTTATCACCTTAAGGTCCGGGCTAAACGGGGGGGGGCGGGGGGGGGGAGGGGGCGAAAATAAGGCATGCCAGAAGTTCAAACTTTATATTAGGGAAGTATCCCTTGAGTCCAAAAATTCAGCGACAAGCTGTTTCTTTTTCTGGTTGCGGTCGCCCGCTATTCTGCCTAAAAGCTTAAAGGAAACCAACTCGTTGTTTTTGCTTTGTCGTACATACTATAATAGTATAATAGTATCCTTACTTTCAAGAAAACGGCAGGAAACGTTTACATATTTCCACAGGACCTATGAACGTACGTGTGTGGGTTCGTGCAAAAAGGTCGTGGCAATACGGTATGTTATGTTACATGGCTGCCAAGCAAAACAAAAATCAAAACAAAAAACTACGGACAACAAAAAAACAATCTGCCCACCCTAAGCGCCAGATGCGCGACAAAGAAAACATGTAACAACCCTCCATCCACACACCTGACGGACAGATCATCTACAGATAGATCATCTACAGATATATCATCTACAGATAGATCATCTACAGATAGATAATCTACAGATAGATCATCAGGATACTAATCTGCCGTTAAGACTCGTTGTGCAGGATCTGTAAAGTACATATCCAACTCGACCCAGGAAATATGTTGCTACTGTCGTAGATCATGCAGATTATACGCCTCCCAACACGGCAACATGGCCTAGATCATACAGATCATACAGACCATACAGACCATACAGATCATACAGACCATACAGATCATACAGATCATACAGATCAGGAAAATATCTTCCCTGAAAGATCTAGATCATGAACTGAAGATTTGTGAAGATGATCTGCTGATGATCTGTCCCACCATGTGCAATTTTTATATGTTTCTCCTTTTCGATTCCCAATGGTTGGAGTTAACATTCTACAGCGCCCGAGGGGCGTTCGACATGAAAAAGGGACACCGGAAAGCGGTGTAACCATCCTGTACACTATCAAATATCAAATATCGACGTAAAAATAGCCGCTTTCGGCTTTAGATAGTACGAAAACAAAAAAAAAGAGAGAGTGCGCAGCATCCCCCCCCCCCCCCCCCCCCCCCCCCCCCCCCCCCCCCCCCCCCCCCCCCCCCCCCCCCTCCCCCACACACA
>MEHQ01001496.1:209923-257445 GCA_008828725.1 Saccharina japonica | reverse complement strand
CACCCCCCCCCCCCCGCCGCCGCCGCCGCCGCCGCCGCTATCATACCAAACCCACAGTCATGGAATGACGCAGGTCTACATATCATAGCACTTTTTTTTCACATATTTTTTGTTGGTTTGACGAGATAACCTACTGCACTAGCCTACTCAGCGCTGACTCAGTAGCCTATTGCTAGTAGGTAAGAAGGGATAGCCTACTGTGAATAGCCTGGTCTACTCAATCAGCGGTAACTGAGTAGCCTACTATATTAAATTGTACGGTAGGTGAGAAGGGATAAACCTGCTATTATTAGCCTAGTCTACTTACTCAATCAGCGCTGACTCAGTAGCCTGCTACTAGTAGGTTACAAAGGATAACCTACTATTAATAGCCTAGTCTACACTCAGCACTGACCCAGTAGCCTACTGCTAGTAGTAGTTCAGGAGGGATAAGCCTACTATTATTAGCCTAGTCTACTCAGTCAGCGCCGACACAGTAGCCTACTACTGTACTATTGAATAGGTTATAACGGATAACCTACTTACACCAATACTAGCCTGTTCAGTCAGCGCTGACCCAGTAGCCTACTAGTAGGTTATCCTACATAACCAGTAGTTATTACCAGCCTGGATAACCTACTTACACTAATACTAGCCTGTTCAGTCAGCGCTGACCCAGTAGCCTACTAGTAGCTTACCCTACAGAACCAGTAGTTCTTACCAGTCTGACTCCGCCAGTACAAGAAGCAAAAGCTCGCGCCCGCCCCCTCCCACCCCCCATCGTTATCATAGCAAGTCTACGATGATCGGCCAAGCAGGCTCAGGTGTGTATATATACATACGATAGCGCCCCCTCTCTCGCTCTCTCTCTCTCTCTCTCTCTCTCTCTCTCTCTCTCTCTCTCTCTTTTGTCAAAGAATTTCTTGCCAGTCTGACTCGGTCATCGGCACTCGCACCCACGTGCGTCTTGTGAGACACTGCACGCCCGTCGTGCTGTTCCCGAGGTGCAGAACCTGCCCGGCCAAAAAACGCAACCCCCAAAAAACGAAGAACCAATATTGTTTTGTTTTTTTTTGGGGGGGGGGTGAACGAGCAGCAGAAAAAAGACAAGGGATCGAACGTGAGGCGACGGGAAAAGGGCAAAGGGTACCGTAGAGAGGAGGGGGGGGGGGAAAAAGAGACGGGGTTAGCCCCGAAAGAAAAAACAGAAGTCTTTTTTGTTTTTTGGTGGTGGAACGAGCAGGATAACAAGCTGCCGCGACGGAACGGTCAAAGTGTGTAGTCAGTCAAGGAGGTAAACCACACGGTCCTTTGTGCGTAGAGTAAAACATTTGGGCCACAGGGAGTTGACATAAAAAAGCGAATTGGCAGTCCTCGAAGCGTACCAAAACAAAGACACACGGGGGCAGGCAAACAGGCAAGCAGGCACGCAGGCAGGCAGGCAGGCAGGCAGGCAGGCAGGCAGGCAGGCAGGCAGGCAGGCAGGCAGGCAGGCATCTGGCAGTGCGACCACGCCAACTGTCGATTTTTCGCGACCTGTCTATCTATTGTGTCGCCGCGCGCGTCCCTGCCATCATCGCAGTATGCACGAGTACAAAAAAAAAGGGAGACACAAAAAAATCTGGCGGAGAGGTATCCTGTCTTAACACATGTAAACCAAGTTTACGCCCGAAGGTCGCGTCTGTTCCCTTTTGTATATAGACACGATCAAACAATCGCCACCACCGCTACTTTACATTGCTATTTGGTCGCCGCTGGCCGCGCCTACGGGGGGAGGGGGGTGTACTTCAGATTCATGCATGGCCGTAGTCGTATGACCACAGACCGAGGGGGGGAGGGAGTGTACTCATGTCGTGCACGGCCGTAGTGGTATGACCATAGACCCTCGCATCCCTACAATGCCGGGACGGAGCACGTCGGGCTTTCACCGACGACGAGGCAAGACATTTTCTTGCACAAAAGCGCAAAGCATCGTGAGGTGTTGGGGCGAGTTGCCTAAAGGGTGAGCTAGCTGCATGCTACAAAGAACCGCCTGTGAGGCGGACGGGTGACAGCGTCGAAGGAACTGATAAGGGGTCACTTTTCAGGCCCCTTTTTGTTTCTGGTGGTTCAGAGGCTTATCATATACCCCTAATTGTTCTTCAATCATCCTAACAAGACTTTTGTGCTTTTTTAGGTTCCGCGATGTTTGCACTGCCTGCCGGAGGGAATTGTTTGTTTTACTTTGAGGCAAACAAAATATACTTTTTATTTTACGTGCGATTCAAAGTGAGGTACAAGGGCCACGCGCCCCGAGTGGCGTGAACTCTGTGGTGATGAGAAAGGGGAGTTTCTCTCTGACTGTAGTCTTGGTCGGCCGCCACCGCTATTGGCCACCGCTATTGGCCACCGCTAATTGGCTACCGCTATCGGCCATTGCTATTGGCCATCGCTATCGACCACTTATATTGGCTACCACCATTGGCCACAAGCGCTATTGGCCACCGCCATCGACCATTGCTATTGGCCACTGCTATCGGTCACTTGTATCGGCTACCGTTATTGGTCACAAGCGCTATTGGCTACCGCTATCGACCATTGCTATTGGCCACCAGCGCTATCGGCCATCGTTATCGGCCACCGCTATCGGCCAATTCTATTGGCTACCGCCATTGGCCACCGCTGATGGCCGACAACATTATTGGCCACCAGCCCTATTGTTCACCAGCGCTATTGGCCGCCGCTCAGTATTAGCCGTCGTTATTGACCACCGCAATTGACCACCCGTCATTGGCCCAACGCTCTTGGCCATTTCTTTTGACGACGACTGCAGGCCGTACCCGACAGGCATGACGTACACAACGCGAACGAACTTTTAGAATATACCGTGCTGTACGTACAAGCCGAAGTGATCGCGCTCGACTTTTTTCAAGAGCTGTTTTTTTCTCGACGGCATTTTTCTTCGATCTCACAGCTTGTTAGCTGAGGAAGTCTCTTTTAATCTTGTAAGTATACATACAAATAAAAAACAAAAATATATACAAACAAACAAAAAAATTGTCCTGCTCACTTGTGCTTGGAACACAAAAACAAGAACAATGTTCCGCTCACTTGTGCCTGAACACAAAAACAAAAACTATGTTCCGCTCACTTGTGCCTGGACGTGCCCCCCGCCCAAAATCTTCCGTGTCTCCACCAGATGCAGTTCGCCGTCATCGGTTTGAGTGCTCGTCGAAATCACGACCCCGCCGAGCTGTCTCGGCTTTTGCAAGGAAGCCGCGCACTGCATGCTGCCGCACGTAGTCTTAGTCGTCTTAACCTTGCCGAATTCGTAACTGCAACAACCGAGGCGGATGTAAGGGGTGGAGGGGGGTACTTTATTTTCATGCATGACCGTATGTAGTCGTATGACCATAGACCCTCTCATCCCTACAATGCCCGAGACGGAGCATGTCGGGGTTTTCACCGACCAGCAGGCAGACGTTGCTAGCACCAAGCTTTGCGAAGCGAAACGCGAGGTGTTGGGACGAGTCGCGTGGAGGGTGAGAGAGCTGCATCCTACTGTATTAAGAACCGCTTGTGAGGTGGACTTGCATAAGGATGACAAGCTTCAACGAGTAGGGGGGAAGGGCTCTGACGCATCAGCGTGGGAGTTATATGTAATGCTGTGGGTTTTGCTATAATACTGGAAACGTCTTCATTCAAAACGGTTGAAACAATTCCAACACAAAATCCTCAATGGATCATATATATTCCGAGAAATTTCTCTGCGAATTTTCCTGGCGGTCGGGGCTACAGTAGGAGTATATAGGGCTTATACAAAAGTTAGGGTCAGTGTTCACAAAGTCCCATCAAGTACCTGGTACGTATATTCACCCATTTTTTTTGTCGCATCTGGGTCAAATATGTAATGACCGTTTGTGCACTAATGTTATTCCCGAACGTTTCTTTTTATTGAGGGACAGGGTGTTATTACCGTACATCGTACATACATCCCTCTCGTCCACATGGTTGCGAGAGCCTCTCACATGTCGGTGAAGTCGCCAACCACGGCCTGCTTGTGCACAACCAACCTGCTCTCGTCCACCGCGACAACGTGTCGGACTTGGTGGGCTTGCTCCCCGGCTACCTGGCGAATGGGAGGACGGCACACGGTTCACCGAGCACGGAGCAAACACGTTGGTTGGGTATTTCGTTGTTCCACGCCGGGTGAACTTAAAAGACACGTTCTGCTTAAACAAAAAACACGTTGTACGTACTTAAAAAGCGCATACATTGTGCGATACGTTAGTTATAGGTATATCGCTGTTCACGCCGGGTCGACTTGAAAAAAAACACATTACACTTGACTTAAAAGGACATCGTGCCACACGTTCGTCTCTAGCTACAGTAGAGTTAGGTATTTCGTTGTTCACGCCGAATCAACTTAAAAAAAACACATTGTACTTAAAAAAAGCAAATTCGACCTAAACGCACATAGTGCGACACATTGTTTTACGTACGTATAGGTCTTTCGTTGTTCACGCCTGGTCACCTAAAAAAACACACACACTGTAAGATGGATGGTGTCTGTGTGCCAGTTCTACTTCTTCGTTAGGGGCAACCTCCACTTCCTGAAGCCGCAACAAGCCGCGCGAGGATTATTTGGTTCTGAATATTATGTTCCGCCCGAAATAGGTCCGGGCAAAACCCCCCCGCTTCCCTTGAAGAAAAAAAAAAACTTCCTCCGTGTCGCATGTATGTATGTATGTATTTGCAGTATATATATTACCTGTGCTTCGATGGCAGTTTCAGGCATGAGCATGCACCGAAGGAACTGCTCCATTGTGTCCGACCTGTTGAGGTAAAAAACAAGGACCAATCGAACAAGAGTGACGATATTGTAGGGGTGAGTTGCGAAGACAATGGCACGTACATACTACCCAGCAGACAGATAAAGCAAGCATTCATCTTGCTAAGAACCGCTTGTGAGGTGAACTTTCTTGCGTTTGGACGACAGCGTTGAAATACTAGTTGACTTTTGTATTTGGTGTGGCCATTTCCAGAGACAACAATGGGTACCTGCTATGTAACGGATTCGTGGGTGCCTTATCATAAACCTGGTAGACACTACCTGGTACGTGATATAATAATTTCCCTTGGAAAGGGGCGTACTCATTTATTGCTTGCCTTAAGTCATTTGACCATTGACCACGCATTCCTTTCAAGACGGGAGCACCGTTCCTACTCCTAATAGAGACACCTCCATCATTTGGGGCGCTCATCACGTTTTTTCCATATATTGCAAAGAATCGTTTTGCTGATCCTATCCCCTTCGTGTTTCGCCGCCTGTGGCCACCATCTATCTCCTAAGATAGCGATCGTCTTCTCGTTACTATCTAGTGGGGGGGGGGGTACTAGTTTGTTGCTTGCCTTAAGTCATTTGACCATTGTCCGCGCATCCCTTCTGAGGCGGAGCACTAGTTTCAGTGTAGGGGTGTACTCATGTCGTGCACGGCCGTAGTCGTATGACCATAGACCCTCGCATCCCTACAATGCCGGGACGGAGCGCGTTGGGTTTTCACCAACCAGGCAGACATTGCTTGCACCAAGCGCGAAACGCCGTGAGGTATTGGGCGAGTCGCATGGAGGGTGAGCTGCATCCTGCTAAGAACCGCCTCTGAGGCGGACTTGCATATGGACGACAGCTTCAATGAGTTAATTTAATTTCTGGTGTGGCCACTTCCGGAGACAGCAATGGGTTTTACTATGTAACTGCCTCGCGGACGCCTTACCATATTAACACTACGTGATACGACCATTCCCCTTGTGCGGAACAAAGGTTCTCCACCCCGCACAAATGATCTACTCGACCGCCAGCTTTGGTGACCGCCAAAAAAAAAGAACAAAAAAAAACGGCACCCTGGTTGTCTAGCTCACGCAGCGAGTGGCGTGTTTTACAGCGTCGTTGCCAACCGACGCCAACCCAACCTATAAATATAATATATTTATAGGAGGAAGGAGGAGGGGGGAGGGTAAAAAGAGACGGGGTTAGCCCCGAAAGAAAAAACGGAAGTCTTTTTTGTTTTTTGGTGGTGGAACGAGCAGGATAACAAGCTGCCGCGACGGAACGGTCAAAGTGTGTAGTCGGTCAAGGAGGTAAACCACACGGTCCTTTGTACGTAGAGTAAAACATTTTGGCCACAGGGAGTTGACATAAAAAAGCGAGTTGGCAGTCCTCGAAGCGTACCAAAACAAAGGCACACGGGGGCAGGCAAGCAGGCAAGCAGGCAGGCAGGCAGGCAGGCAGGCAGGCAGGCAGGCAGGCAGGCAGGCAGGCAGGCAGTGCGACCACGCCAACTGTCGATTTTTCGCGACCTGTCTATCTATTTTGTCGCCGCGCGCGTCCCTGCCATCATCTCAGCCCCTTCGGTGCGCAGTATGCACGAGTACACAAAAAAAGGGAGACACAAAAAAATCTGGCGGAGAGGTATCCTGTCTTAACACATGTAAACGAAGTTTACGCCCGAAGGTCGCGTCTGTTCCCTTTTGTATATAGACACGATCAAACAATCGCCACCACCGCTACTTTACATTGCTATTTGGTCGCCGCTGGCCGCGCCTACGGGGGGAGGGGGGTGTACTTCAGATTCATGCATGGCCGTAGTCGTATGACCACAGACCGAGGGGGGGAGGGAGTGTACTCATGTCGTGCACGGCCGTAGTGGTATGACCATAGACCCTCGCATCCCTACAATGCCGGGACGGAGCACGTCGGGCTTTCACCGACGACGAGGCAAGACATTTTCTTGCACAAAAGCGCAAAGCATCGTGAGGTGTTGGGGCGAGTTGCCTAAAGGGTGAGCTAGCTGCATGCTACAAAGAACCGCCTGTGAGGCGGACGGGTGACAGCGTCGAAGGAACTGATAGGGGGTCACTTTTCAGGCCCCTTTTTGTTTCCGGCGGTTCAGAGGCTTATCATATACCCCTAATTGTTCTTCAATCATCCTAACAAGACTTTTGTGCTTTTTTAGGTTCCGCGATGTTTGCACTGCCTGCCGGAGGGAATTGTTTGTTTTACTTTGAGGCAAACAAAATATATTTTTATTTTACGTGCGATTAAAAGTGAGGTACAAGGGCCACGCGCCCCGAGTGGCGTGAACTCTGTGGTGATGAGAAAGGGGATTTTCTCTCTGACTGTAGTCTTGGTCGGCCGCCACCGCTATTGGCCACCGCTATTGGCCAC
This sequence comes from Saccharina japonica, assembly GCA_008828725.1. Classification (NCBI taxonomy): domain Eukaryota; class Phaeophyceae; order Laminariales; family Laminariaceae; genus Saccharina; species Saccharina japonica. Next base: position 250,262 of record MEHQ01001496.1, on the reverse strand, counting down.
CGCTAATTGGCTACCGCTATCGGCCATTGCTATTGGCCATCGCTATCGACCACTTCTATTGGCTACCACCATTGGCCACAAGCGCTATTGGCCACCGCCATCGACCATTGCTATTGGCCACTGCTATCGGTCACTTGTATCGGCTACCGTTATTGGTCACAAGCGCTATTGGCTACCGCTATCGACCATTGCTATTGGCCACCAGCGCTATCGGCCATCGTTATCGGCCACCGCTATCGGCCAATTCTATTGGCTACCGCCATTCGCCACCGCTGATGGCCGACAACATTATTGGCCACCAGCCCTATTGTTCACCAGCGCTATTGGCCGCCGCTCAGTATTAGCCGTCGTTATTGACCACCGCAATTGACCACCCGTCATTGGCCCAACGCTCTTGGCCACTTCTTTTGACGACGACTGCAGGCCGTACCCGACAGGCATGACGTACACAACGCGAACGAACTTTTAGAATATACCGTGCTGTACGTACAAGCCGAAGTGATCGCGCTCGACTTTTTTCAAGAGCTGTTTTTTTCTCGACGGCATTTTTCTTCGATCTCACAGCTTGTTAGCTGAGGAAGTCTCTTTTAATCTTGTAAGTATACATACAAATAAAAAACAAAAATATATACAAACAAACAAAAAAATTGTCCTGCTCACTTGTGCTTGGAACACAAAAACAAGAACAATGTTCCGCTCACTTGTGCCTGAACACAAAAACAAAAACTATGTTCCGCTCACTTGTGCCTGGACGTGCCCCCCGCCCAAAATCTTCCGTGTCTCCACCAGATGCAGTTCGCCGTCATCGGTTTGAGTGCTCGTCGAAATCACGACCCCGCCGAGCTGTCTCGGCTTTTGCAAGGAAGCCGCGCACTGCATGCTGCCGCACGTAGTCTTAGTCGTCTTAACCTTGCCGAATTCGTAACTGCAACAACCGAGGCGGATGTAAGGGGTGGAGGGGGGTACTTTATTTTCATGCATGACCGTATGTAGTCGTATGACCATAGACCCTCTCATCCCTACAATGCCCGAGACGGAGCATGTCGGGGTTTTCACCGACCAGCAGGCAGACGTTGCTAGCACCAAGCTTTGCGAAGCGAACCGTGAGGTGTTGGGACGAGTCGCATGGAGGGTATAAAGGGTGAGTGAGCTGAATCCTACTATAATAAGGACCGCTTGCGAGGCGGACTTGCATAAGGATGACAAGCTTCAATGAGTAGGGGGGAACGAGGGCTCTGACGCATCAGCGTGGGAGTTATATGTAATGCTTTGGGTTTTGCTATAATACTGCAAACGTCTTCATTCGAAACGGTTGAAAAAATTCCAACACAAAATCCTCAATGGATCATATATATTCCGAAAAAATTCTCTGCGAATTTTCCTGGCGGTCGGGGCTACAGTAGGAGTATATAGGGCTTATACAAAAGTTAGGGTCAGTGTTCACAAAGTCCAATCAAGTACCTGGTACGTATATTCACCCATTTTTTTTGTCGCATCTGGGTCAAATATGTAATGACCGTTTGTGCACTAATGTTATTCCCGAACGTTTCTTTTTATTGAGGGACAGGGTGTTATTACCGTACATCGTACATACATCCCTCTCGTCCACATGGTTGCGAGAGCCTCTCACATGTCGGTGAAGTCGCCAACCACGGCCTGCTTGTGCACAACCAACCTGCTCTCGTCCACCGCGACAACGTGTCGGACTTGGTGGGCTTGCTCCCCGGCTACCTGGCGAATGGGAGGACGGCACACGGTTCACCGAGCACGGAGCAAACACGTTGGTTGGGTATTTCGTTGTTCCACGCCGGGTGAACTTAAAAGACACGTTCTGCTTAAACAAAAAACACGTTGTACGTACTTAAAAAGCGCATACATTGTGCGATACGTTAGTTATAGGTATATCGCTGTTCACGCCGGGTCGACTTGAAAAAAAACACATTACACTTGACTTAAAAGGACATCGTGCCACACGTTCGTCTCTAGCTACAGTAGAGTTAGGTATTTCGTTGTTCACGCCGAATCAACTTAAAAAAAAACACATTGTACTTAAAAAAAGCAAATTCGACCTAAACGCACATAGTGCGACACATTTTTTTACGTACGTATAGGTCTTTCGTTGTTCACGCCTGGCCACCTAAAAAAACACACACACTGTAAGATGGATGGTGTCTGTGTGCCAGTTCTACTTCTTCGTTAGGGGCAACCCCCACTTCCTGAAGCCGCAACAAGCCGCGCGAGGATTATTTGGTTCTGAATATTATGTTCCGCCCGAAATAGGTCCGGGCAAAACCCCCCCGCTTCCCTTGAAGAAAAAAAAAAACTTCCTCCGTGTCGCATGTATGTATGTATGTATGTATGTATTTGCAGTATATATATTACCTGTGCTTCGATGGCAGTTTCAGGCATGAGCATGCACCGAAGGAACTGCTCCATTGTGTCCGACCTGTTGAGGTAAAAAACAAGGACCAATCGAACAAGAGTGACGATATTGTAGGGGTGAGTTGCGAAGACAATGGCACGTACATACTACCCAGCAGACAGATAAAGCAAGCATTCATCTTGCTAAGAACCGCTTGTGAGGTGAACTTTCTTGCGTTTGGACGACAGCGTCGAAATACTAGTTGACTTTTGTATTTGGTGTGGCCATTTCCAGAGACAACAATGGGTACCTGCTATGTAACGGATTCGTGGGTGCCTTATCATAAACCTGGTAGACACTACCTGGTACGTGATATAATAATTTCCCTTGGAAAGGGGCGTACTCATTTATTGCTTGCCTTAAGTCATTTGACCATTGACCACGCATTCCTTTCAAGACGGGAGCACCGTTCCTACTCCTAATAGAGACACCTCCATCATTTGGGGCGCTCATTACGTTTTTTCCATATATTGCAAAGAATCGTTTTGCTGATCCTATCCCCTTCGTGTTTCGCCGCCTGTGGCCACCATCTATCTCCTAAGATAGCGATCGTCTTCTCGTTACTATCTAGTGGGGGGGGGGGTACTAGTTTGTTGCTTGCCTTAAGTCATTTGACCATTGTCCGCGCATCCCTTCCGAGACGGAGCACTAGTTTCAGTGTAGGGGTGTACTCATGTCGTGCACGGCCGTAGTCGTATGACCATAGGGCGGGGGGGGTGTACTCATGTCGTGCACGGCCGTAGTCGTATGACCATAGACCCTCGCATCCCTACAATGCCGGGACGGAGCACGTTGGGTTTTCACCAACCAGGCAGACATCGCTTGCACCAAGCGCGAAGCGCCGTGAGGTATTCGGCGAGTGGCATGGAGGGTGAGCTGCATCCTGCTAAGAACCGTCTGTGAGGCGGACTTGCATGTGGACGACAGCCTCCAATGAATTGATTTATTTTTTTTGGTGTGGCCGCTTTCCAGAGACATCAATGTGTAATACTGTGTATCTGCTTCTTGGGTGCCTTACCATATACACACTACTACGTGACACGATCATTCTCCTTGTGCGGAGCAAAGCTTCTCAACCCGGGGGCGTGTACTTCATTTTCATGCATGGCCGTAGTCGTATGACCATAGACCCCGGGGGGGGGGGGGGGGGGTGCAATTGGCCTCGCTTCGCTCGACAATTATTTGCCCCCGCGTCCAGGGTCGTTGTCAACATGCATGCTGTAGTAAGCCACTCTGTCATCGTCGATATTGAACAACCATCATGACGGCGTGAAATGCTGTGGACTGGCATGTCCAAGGACCTTTCTACCTTCGCGAGGGGATGGGTGCTGTCTTTTCTTTTTTGCCAAACGGGCCGATTCGTCACTTAATAACGGAAAACGGAAAAAAAAAAAAGCGGAATGAATGAAAAAAAAAAACACAAAGTAATAACTCCTTTCTTTTTTTAGTTAAGCGGAGTAAAAATAACCGTGTCTTTTCCTGTACTTTTTTTTTAGTTTGAAGAGACGTAAATTTGGGCTTTTAACCAAACATTTCGGTTGATGGTGGGTCTACCGCTGTAGGTTGAAGTTCGTCAAGGTCACTCTATATAGACTTACTAATCCCTTCGGGACCCCTTACGTAACGACCACAACAACGACAAAATTTGGTGTTTAATCAACCGTCTCCCAGCAGCGGCGCCCCCCCCCCCCCCAGCAGCAGCAGCGCATACCAGTAGGATTATTTATGATGCTCCCGTGCCGAGGGACTCCTTGCACTGCAACCATTGTAACTCGGGACACCAACTTGTTGTGTACATCCCCCAATTACTTAGTCAGTGGTCGCTGCTGCAATCCGTCTCTTTTTGGCATCAGTTTTCCCCTCTCAATCCTCAAGAGGGTTTCAAATATTCTACTTAGTATAGAAGTATTATATTTAGTAGATTCAACTTCGTAGATTCTACTTAGTAGATGCTACTCACTGTAGTAGATTCTACTTTGTAGATTCTTCTTTGTAGATTCTACTGTGTAGATTCTACTTGGTAGGTTCGTAGATTCTACTTCGATGATTCTACTTAGTAGATCCAACTTCGTAGATTTAACTACTAGATTCTACTTAGTAGTAATAGTAGTAGTAGTAGTAGTAGTAGTAGTAGTAGTAGTAGTAGTAGTAGTAGTAGTAGTAGTAGTAGTAGTAGTAGTAGTAGTAGTAGTAATAGTAGTAGTAGTAGTAGTAGTAGTAGTAGTAGTAGTAGTAGTAGTAGTAGTAGTAGTAGTAATAGTAGTAGTAGTAATAGTAGCAGTTGTAGTAGAATTGTTTGACAAGAGGCGAAGAGTTTGCTGTGAGCAGACATCTTTGGAACAACTTGCCTGCAGGCGCAGACGATCGGACCCAAGAAGGGCACCGACCAAAACAGACCCCCCTGCTGCTGCTGCTGCTGCTGCTGCTGCTGCTGCGGTGGTAGCGTTGCACGTTGAGTTTTTTTCTATTTCTTTTTTTCTTTTTCTTTTTTTTTCTTACGGTCTTCTCACGTGACACAACATGAAATGAATTATTCCGATGAACAACCCCGTGGCCCATATACTGTACCTTGGTATACCTACTTGCAGATAGCAAGCAAAACACTTCGTATAATAGTTGCGGGGGACCTAAGAGTAAATAGGCAAAACACTATAATAGTTGCGGGGGACCTAAGAGTAAATAGCACCTGCGGTACACACAAACAACTAACAATATTTGGTTCTATAGAACCTACGGGCTCACACAAAAACCAACATATTTCCCTACTTTTACTAACAATATTTGGTTCTATAGAACCTACGGCACACCAACGAAAGCTGGGCTGTGCTGCTATTAACAGGGGAAGGAGGGAAGAAACAGGAGTAATACTGCTACCATTGGCATGGGGGGTATTCGACGAGGAGTGGGGTTAACGAGGGGTGTGCTAAGGGAGAGAGGGAGGTAGGGGGGGAGGTGCAAGAAAGGAAAGCGCAGAACAATTTGTTGGTTTACAGTTATACATAGAAGCGAGACTGAACCCTGCGGTAGTTACTATCGGCGCCATATATCGATTCAAGTTGGACTGCAACATATAATATAATAGTATATATTATAGTAAATTATATATATATACGCTATGTACATCGTCGGAGGGCAAAGTAAATGACAGTACTGGGTAGTTGATCTCAGTCGCGGAACCTCCATTATCCATCCTCAAATGTTCCGGGCAAAAAATGTGCTCGGTCCCTCTCTATCGCTAGCAGCGCGCCTCCACAACGTGAACATTTTTGCAAGCCATCAGACGCCGCTCTGCTGCAGTGATGGGGTGTAAAAGACGAAAACAAAATATTTCGACCCATGCTATATACGATAAGAGGTGCATCAGTAGTGCCGGTCCCTCTACGAATAGTGCCGGTATGTATGCGCCAGGTAACAATAGCGGCATTATACATATATAGCGGCAACCGGCACTAACTACCCCGCACACTATATACTATATACCACACTGGTGAATCCCATCTGTGCCAAGCGATTTTCACGGACACTGTAGCGGGCAACCGGCACTACCCAACGTGCACTATTGAGACTCAACCGGCACTATAGAGCAACCACTATTGCATCCTTATTGCATACCACTCTGTCGCTAAATATAAGGACCGTTTTGATTCACTAATATTGTATAATAATTCCATATATTTAGGGACAGAGCGGTACGATATATAGCACTTGCCACTTCAAAGTCCAAAGTGAGATTTACCTGGAAACGTCCAAAATCCAGGAACCTTCCAGGGTAGTGTACTCGGGTAGCAGAAGATGGTCCAGATCATGATGAGCAGTCATGATGGCCTCTTCTTCTTCTTCTTCTTCTTCTTCTTCTTCTGCTTCTTCTTCTTCTTCACCAGGGCTGACAACACCAGTAGTGTCGAACTTAGGTTCTTCACCAATAACGCAAAGTTGCTCTTCGACAGCACCACAAGCACCACCACCACCACCACCACCACCACCAGCACCAGCACCAGCACCAGCACCAGCACCAGCACCAGCGTCGAATACTCTCCTCGCGGGGATGGTCGTGGTGGCTTGCTTCGCGGCTTGGTTTGATAATAAAGCAGTCTGTGCGTGTGTGCGGGGGCAGAGAGTGGAAAAGGTTTAAAAGCGTGTGGGGGCGGGCATGGATAAATAAGGAGACGTGGCGTGAAAATATCGTCTGCGAAAAAAAAAAAAAAAAACATTGAGAAAAATTCACAGCAACTCTTAACCCATTCAGAGCTGAAAAAAATATACCACACTATTTTCGAGTAGTTTGTCCCCAAAATCGTGCGACCAGTTTTTAAGGGGTTAAGTTCATTGTTTTTTTTGCACACGAAAAATACGAGGGCGACGAAACAAAAGAACGTTGGCTTTTTTTGGGGTCGCACGCAGGATGGCGCTGATGATGATGATGATGATGCTGATGATGCGTGATGATTAAAAAAAAAAAGATAGGGTACGAGCTCTCGCTGCAGGATTTTACTACTGTATGTACTCGCGCTGGTATGGTGATCATATATTTTATTAAAAAAAACTACAATAATAGTAAAAAAAACACGTCAGCTGTGAGTCATTCCCATCGGTGTATACTCAGCTTTGCAAGCTGCGTGCTATACCGTTCGCGCGTTTTACTAGGCACACGATTTCCAATTGATTTAGGAACCACATCGTCGTCTATTGTAAGTGTTTGATACCCCTCTGTACGGAAATATAAGGAAAAGTTTAGGAATAAATATTACGAAAAAAAAACGGTCATTTTCCATCGTGGTATTATAATATGTACCACTCTATACCGAAAGATAAGCACCTTTTGTACATTACTATTAAATGAAAAAGGTGCTTGTATTTCGGTACATAGTGGTGAGTGCGTTGGTGGAAGGGCAATAAAGAGGCAAAGCAAATAATTTTCGGAGAAGATATCTATCTACTCTCGTAGATGTTATTATTATTTTTTCGGGAGATATTTTTATTTGGTCACGGACGGAGCGGATCTCTCGGCGGCCGGCTTCGGACTTTTCTGTAGGTATCATTTACCTGGCATCACGTATGTAGGAGTTCCGGCCTCATGTTGTTTTCGTTGCCCCTCACATACCCTTATTTCTGGTTTCGACCGACACATACATGTGCCTCTGACATGATCATGATCATGATCATGATCCCCTCCCTCTGACACAAGAGGGTTGCTTATCCCTTATAGAACTGCAGTCCCGTTTTGGGGACAAACCACTCTAATTCTAAGTAATTTGTCCCCAAAACGGGACTCCAGTCCTGTAAGGGTTATTACCGCTTATTCGATAAAATGGTTGAGATACGCACTGCTGTGTGTACGAGACGACTATGAGTAACCTACAGGAATCCTAACCTTAACCCTGAGCCAATCAAGGCAAGCCTAACGCTGATCCTGAGCCAATCAGATCAGCCCTAGCACTGACCCTAAGCCAATCAGACCAAACCCAACCTTGACCCTAACCCTGACCCTAAGCAAATCAGATCAGCTCTAACCCTTGACCCTAAGCCAATAATACTAAGCCTAACCCTGACCCTGAGCCAAATCAGACCAACCCTACGCCAATCAGACCAAGCCTAACCCTGACCCTAAGCCAATCAGACAAGCCCTAACCCTGATCCTAAGCCAATCAGACCAGCCCTAGCCCTGACCCCGAGCCAATCAGATCAAACCTAAAAAAATAGTAAGCTCTACGAGCACTGGAAAAAATAAGCATGCCCTGTATTAGTACTCCCTCTGTTTTAGCCCTTTTTAGGACCGCAGTTCCGATTTGGGGACATAGGGCTTGGAGTTAGAGTCAGATATGTTGTTTTAAGGACAGTGCAGTAAGTAACAGAGTTAGGGCGGCTGTATAAAATTAGCAATTCGCTTTGGTTTTGTTTTTACCCGGTATATATTGTAAATCTTGGGACAGGTAGATCATAATCTATCCATTGTCTGTAGATAATCTAGCTTCCCACCTGCCGTTCGTTGTGAGAGAAGGGTTGTGTAGGATCTGTATAGTACAGATTCAACCCAGGAAACATGTGCAGCTATTACGGAGGACCATAGTAAATAGGACCAAATATTGTTACCAAAAATAGGGAAATATCTAGGTTTTTGTGTATACCGCAGGTCCTATTAACTATGGTCCTCCGTAATAGTGTAGTATCATGCAGAATACACGGCTCCCACTCGGCAATATGAGCTAGATCATACAGATCACACAGATCATACCGATCATACAAAACATATCCGGGATGTTTCTGCCCAGATAGATCTACAAAACAATTGATGATCTCGTCGAGGCGTAAAAGCAATGTGACGTCGTTGTCGAGACATCAGTTAGTATCGTGCAGCTACACACGCTAGTTTGCGTAGTTACAAACAGTAGTAGTAGTAAATAGTAGCGGGACCCATTGTTGGCAGACGATACGAGATGCCATCCAAATACGAAGTTTGACGGTAATGTTAGGTTATTCCTACCCGCTTCCCCACCCCCCCCCCACACCCCCTCGCCGAGCATGTGTATATTAGCTGTAGATTCGGTGTTGGACTAACGCATTTTCGAGCCCATGGCGGGTAAGCCGCGTTTCCTTCTCCTCGTTTGCCGATTCTTCTCGGTAGAGGCATCGCAGCCTCACAGATCACAGGATTGTATGTTTTTGTGTTCTGCGGAGAATAGACGAGTGTGACATGGAGCAGTTTGGCACACTAAATAGTAGCGAGAAAACGATCGCTATCTTAGGAGAGAGATGGTGGCCACAGGCGGCGAAACAGGAAGGAGATACGATTAGCAAAAGTTTCTTTGTAATATATGGAAACAACGTAACGAGCGCCCAAGTGTTGGAGGTGTCTCTATTAGGAGTAGGAACGGTGCTCCGTCTCGAAAGGGATGCGTGGTCAATGGGCAAATGACTAAGGCAAGAAATAAACGAGTACGCCCCCCCCCCCTCCTATGTGCTAGCAATGTCTATCTGGTCGATGGAAACCTGACATACTCCGTCCCGGCATTGTAGGGATGCGAGGGTCTATGGTCATACGACTACGGCCATGCATGAACATTAATATGAAGTACAACCAAAGCACACCAGGAATCAAGTCAATTACGTCGACGCTGTCATCCATCTGCAAGAAAATCCGCCTCACAAGCGGTTCTCCGCAGGATGCGGCTCACCCTTTATGGTCTTTGACCATCCAGGTGCACGGGGCGCTCGGCGCATTGCCTTGCTCATGCAGAGCGGTGGGTGGAGGGTCAAGGTGCCACGAGGCAGTGGAAAGGTGGATGGAAAATGTACTTCGTATATAGTATGGAGTCCAGCTCCACCAGGGAGGAAACCCAGAAGGACTCTAACGCGGACTGAACGCAGGGGTTTTCCAACCCTTTCGTTCCATGACCACCTCGTAAACGGGATTATTATGCTATTTTTACCAACCCATTCGGGCACACGTGAATAAATCCCGCCGCAATCTCCGTAGATGGATTGCAGGCACACAACTCAAAACACTCGGACTAACAAGACAATCATACCAGTATGATACGTATCAGGCATTTGCACGCCTGTGATATACGACCAACGGTTATGTCCGACAGCCTCCCTAGTCGCGGCACACTGCTGTCATGATAATATGAATAGTGTATATACCCTACTACAGTAGTAGGTCCACCCTCATTCAACACATGGATCCTCTTGTCGCATGGGACTCGCCCAACACCTCACGGCGCTTGCTTCGCGCTTGATGCAAACAATCAATCAATGACTGTCTGGTCGGTGAAAACCGGACGTGCTCCGTCCGTCCCGGCATTGTAAGGATGCGAGTGTCGATGGTCATTCGACTACGGCCATTCATAACAATGAGCACGCTCCCGTCTCCTCCGCCCCCCCCCAAGACCTCACGGTGCTTCGCGCTTGGTGCTAGCAATGTCTGCCTGGTCGGTGAAAACCCGACATGCTCCGTCCCGTCATTGCAGGGGTGCGAGGGTCTATGGTCATACGACTACGGCCATGCATAACAATGAGTACGCCCCCCCCCCCTTCGCCGGGGATGTAGAGGTACGAGACTCGATGTTTTTGACGCTTTCGAGCCCCTTTTACGTATGGGTATAATGGTTGCCCTTTTCCCTCGATTTTTTGCGTTTCTTCGAAAGGCATCGTAGCCTCGTCCGTTACAGGCCGGTAGGTGGTATTGGTGGGGTGGCGAATGCCATTGATAGGTGATAATGATTTAGGTTCATGACGAAATCGAAAAATACAGCACACACAGCTCTGCTCTAGACTACCGGTACGAATGCACGAATATATCTATAGTTGTACTTGCACTGTAGGTGAGTGGAAGATAGGGGGCGCGGGGGGGGGGGGGGGGGGGGGGGAAAAAAAAACCGTCCCCTCCGCCCCCCCCCCCAACACCTCACGGTGTTTCGCGCTTGGTGCTAGCTATGTCTGCCTTGTCGGTGAAAACCAGACATGCTCCGTCTCGGCATTGTAGGGATGCGAGGGTCTATGGTCATACGACTACGGCCATGCATGAAAATGAGTTACACCCCCCCTCGAGGGGGGGGGGGGGGGGGGGGAGTGCGGGGACAAAACTAACGATGATGATTGATTGCGATCCAAGAAAATGGCAACCATAGTAGTTGGCGATGTTTTCCTTTACCTTTACGGTATTCATGTACGTCGTACTGTTACGTATGGTGTGGTATCAGAGGTTTTGTCATCCGACAAATGAATGCGTGGCATGAACTTCAATGCCGATCGCTCATACGCAAACATTCCCAGAAACAAGGAAGTGTTCAATATTGGACAACACCTCTTGTACGTGAAAGATTGAACGAAGGAAATCTGGAGTTTGTGGAGAGGTACTCTGAATCGTTGGCGTGATTGAGAGGGGACGGGGAAGAGGGTCATCATGTTGGGAGGTTGCAGTGAGTGGTTGCACTGGAAGTAGTGCAGAGGAGGCTGGGAAGGGTTGAGGTTGAGATAGAAAGGAAGAGTACCAACTAGCATGGAGGCTTTCCTCGTGGGTGTGGGCGAGCAGGGGTCTGGCACTGGGTGGGAGTTCGGCGAGTCCAAAGAACAAAACAAATTGTACATTTTTCAACAGGTGTGTAAGTGGGTGACAACACTGGTAACATAATTGTCATAATCTTGCCATCCGCCTCTTCTGTGTCAGTAGTATTCACCTTTCATCCGGTAGGAAATTTCCGAGAAGTTTCGGGAAATTTACCGAAGCCACTTTTCGCGTCAGGGGGTAAATCGTGGTCCGCATGTTTAGAATTACGAAAAAAAAACACACGAAAGCGGCGCAGCCAGCGAGAGGCAGCCAGCCGCGTTTCTCGCCCGTTTTTGGGGGCGTTTTAGGCAGTAATATTTACTTTTTATCCGGCAGGATATTTCCGGGAACTTTCCAGTCACTAATGATGTATGGAGGTATATCGCGGTCCGCAGGTTCGAACAACAACAAAAAAAACGTCGAAAGCGGCGCAGCCGCGTTTCTCGCCCGTTTTGGGCCCGTTTTGGGTCCGGTTTGGGGTCAGGGTTAGGGTCAGGGTTAGGGTTAGGGTTGGGGGTTGGGTTGGGTCTACGCGCGTACCTTGATCGCACCAGGAAGTGTTTCCTAGCCCGCAAACGCAAACGCAAACAACGAACAGCCCGACTCCTGGAAGATCTTACCGGACGATGTGTGAATAATTCTCGTTTTAGGTCCGGTTTGGGGTCAGGCTTAGGGCTAGGGTTCGGGTTCGGGTTATTATAGGGCTAGCAGGCGAAACGCTGGAAGATCATTGATGATTGCAAGTGTCAGACCACACCGTAAGGAAGGTGGGAAGAACGAAGGAAAAGGAAATCTGGAGTGGTTGTTGAATGCGTTGTGGCGGGATTTTGGCAGAAGAGGGGGGTGATAGGGGAAATTCTTCTCAAGTTGGTGAGGGTGCAGTTGTCATTGGTGTTGGCTGACCTGGAGAGACAGGAAGTTGGGAAGGGTTATGGGATGTAAAAAAAGGAAGACGGCCATTTATTACGGGAAGTAATTGCTCCTTTAAAATGAGCGTGCGCAGGTGGCATCAAACTGGGTGTTTTGTGACCGCGCGAAAAATAAGCTGTTTCGCGATCTTCACATTATTCTTCCGTTTTTTGTTTTTCTGGCAAATCTTACATTCGTACGAGCCTTTTTTCTTTTTTCTCCTCTGCCTGGGAGAACAGGATCGGATTTTTTTTTCCACCGACTACGTACAAAAAAACAAATAATAAAATAATTGTAACTGTTTGTTGTGATGTTGTAGACATACGAAATGCTTCCCCGGAATATCATTCAGGGGGGATATCACATCATTTTCACTGAGATCGGGAAGCCCTATCTATGGTATTTGTTGTTTTATTCGTACCTGGTATAAATAACTCATGATCCACTCTACCTGCTGTTAATTCTACCACAAGTTCCACAAGGTCCAAACTGCTTGCCGTGGATGTTAACTTAACACGATTTCCGTGGCGGGGAGAGCAGGAGGAGATGCAAGTCTTACCATCTTCAATGACAATAACACTATTAATAGGAAGGCTGCTGATTGATCCGATCGACGTTGTTTTGCGGCTGCTGCTGGTGTTGGTTGTTAGTTGTTTGCCATACAGGCGAGTACGTACGTAACGTGCTAGTCTACACAGATATTGGCGCGTTGTTTTTTATTTGTGCGTCGTCAACAAAACGAAACAACGTGGAAGATTGAACGAAAACAAATAGTATAAAAGGTACGTAAAAGGGTTTGTGGAGAGGTACTGAATCGTTGTTGGCATGATCGACAGAAGGGACGGGGAAAAGACTCATCAAAGTCAATGTCACGGTGGCGCAGTTACTGGTTGAACTGGATAGACAGAGGTTGGGAGAAGGTTCGAGACAGAACGGAACAAGACCACATCTATGACGGGGTAGATTAATGTAGTAAACAGGACCTACGGTAAACACAAAAACCTATATGTTTCACATTTTTTACTAACAATATTTGGTCCTATTTACTATGGTCCTCCGTGCTAGTGCCGCCGGGCCATACTACTCGTGGTGTGGGCGAGCAGGGAGTCTGTCTGGTAACGTGTGGAAAAAGGTCGTCGAGTTAAAAGCCGGCATGCATGCAGTACAGGACACCTCTAATAAGAAACAGGGGAAACCCGGGGTCCGGGCTGGATTTCTCTCTTAGTTCAGAGAGGGTGCTTTCTACGATTTTTTTTGTATGCCGATTACATACGGAGTTTCTTTATTTTCCCTCTAAATCTCAGCCTGGCTTTCTTGTTAGCCTGTTTCTTACTAGGTGTCCTGTACCGTACATGCAAACAATCCAGGGTACTACTAACCCATCCAGAACTGAGAAAAATGTCCCACACTAATTCCTAGTAGTTTGTACCCAAATTTGTGGGGACCAGTTCTTAACCCTTTTAGGACTGCAGACCCGTTTGGGGGACAATCCACTCTAATTATAAGTGATTTGTCCCCAAAACGGGACTCCAGTCCTATAAGGGTTAAAGGGTTAACATATGTCGGACAGATCGCGATCTATATAATCTACCACTCTGGACGCAAATATAAGGTGCGTTAAAACATTAATATGAAGACTAATCAGTCCTTATGTTTCCACCCATAGCGGTAGATCCTAATATCCTGCCGTTAGGAGATATTACGGGGGACCCATTGTAAATATACACGACCTCCAGTTTACACAAAAACCTTTATATTTTTTACCTATTTTTACTAACAATAATTGTGGTCCTATTTACTATGGGTCCCCCTTAACCCATACAGGACTGGAGTCCCGTTTTGGGGACACCTTAATTAGAATTTGAGTGGTTTGTCCCCAAAACGGGACTGCAGTCCTAAAAGGGTTAACAGATAGCTACCAGGAATACGTGTTGTACGGGATCTACACACTATAAACAGTATGCACAACCAACCCAGGAGACATGTAATATGTGCTCGAGCATGCAGATTATACGGAGGCGTTTTCAAGCTGTCAACATGATGACCTACGTATTATAGATCATTCAGTTCAGGAATATATCTTCTGCCCTCTGAAATGCTTATTCTAGATCATGCATGAAGCGGGAACCGATTACGATATCTGTCTTGAGATGTGATGCAAGGTTAAAGGTTTTCCTTCAGGGATGGGGTTTTTTCTTAACTTGAAGTCCCTGGGGTTTCGCAACTTGAAAAGGGGGGGGGGGTTGATACACCTATTATGTATCTATCTATCTATAAAGAAAGGCGGTTCTATGTGTATGAGCCTGGCGAGATTCGAGGTGTTGTATGACGACTATGGAGGGAGAGGGACAGGAGAAGTGCGAAGAAAATAAATGTGGGGTGGAAAAAAATAACAAAATAAAACCCTGGCCTACCGCTGCTGCAGCTAATAATGTCATGTATCTCTACTTTTCAGTAGTAGTAGTCTCATATGGGAGTATGTCATGACGACACGAGTGTGGCCGGTCTCCCCGGTGGTCTAGCAGATGGCCACGAAGACTGTTAGGTTGGAGGTCGAGGGTTGGAGTCTCCGTATGTAAGGAGATTTTTATTCTCAAAGGACACCACCTGTCGAGAGCGCATATATATAGCGTGGGTAAGCACTATGAGACGAGAGTTGACGAGGGAAGAAGGTGCTGAAATCTTATCGCGATAAATATGCAAGGCAAGAATCGGAGTGGGGGAGGGGAGGGAGAGGAGCCTACTTTGTGACCCGGGATCTGAGTTACGGCTATTAATAGGAAGAAGAGAGAAAGGAAGGGCAAATATGCTATAAATAATGGGCTGGAAAAAAAGGAAGAAAAAAAGAAAGAAAGAGAGCCAGAAATAAAGCGATTTTTCTTTTTCGATCTCCACTCACTCTTCTTCTGGCAAAAAACAAACAAACAATTTTTTTTTTGGATTGATGAGACAGGAGCAGTTATATACGTACATTACATTATTAGCATATAGATTTTTAGGTACTGCCACAGAGGCACTACGACAGTCAGTGAATATTGCTGTCTTCTCTTCTTTCGTCCCGCCGAGGGGAGAAAGAAGAAGGCCAGGGTGCAGGCTTCTCATTTTTATTTTGCCGTAGCGTGGTCGTAACGCTCTTTGCTGAATTCGAGAACATCAACGCTTTCATTCATTTCTCCTTAATAATTAATATTTGGCGGGTATACCTGCGCCCAGTTTTTTGTTGTTAATAGGCGCGCGCGCACTCGAATCTCAACCTTACTGAGAAAGAAATCGTTTGCTTCAAGCTGGACGTAGCAGTTACTGCGTAGTTATTGCTATGTGATGGTGTCTCAATATACCTACGTACACACGGCTCGCTTTTACGTTTTTACAGGCAGTATGACATTGTCCGCTCGAGTACAACGCTCGCCGAAGAGTCTACTTATTATATTGTTGTGCCCGTGGTATTTCTCGTATGGACAAATTAGAGCTGGATCGAGCTCAAGAGCTACTTACTACTACTACCAGTACTACGTATTATTGCAATGGAGAGGCATCTCTATATCTTGCTACAGCAGCAGTACATACATACTCTATCGCAGCCACAGATTTTAACGTTTCATGTACCAAGACTTTAACGTCTCATGTTGTACCAGGTACCAGATATTATCAAAACTATAGAGCAAAAGCAGTAGTAGGGGGAAGTCTCTGTCTCTCGATCAAACGAACTGAAAGCTAAAGTTGCGTGGACGAGGTACGATAGAGTATGTAGGAGACGTATAACTTGGACACAAGTCCAAAACAACAGCAGCAACAGGTGCAAGAAGTAGGAAGGTTTTTTTTTGCTGTTGTTGTTGCTGATTGCTGCGACTTTCTTAATAATGCTCCGCAAGAAATTCAATGTGTTTTGCACTACTACTGCTGCTGTACCACCCTCTCTCTCAGCCTGTCTGAATACGTCTGTCTGTACGATACTTTGCGTATGTATGTGTGGGCTTCGAAATGCACACCGTCTCTCGGTTACATACTGCTGTTGTTGTAGATCTACGTATCTCTCTCCTGTTAGCTAGGCTGGCTACTACAATACCAGATATCTATGAATACTACTACAACTGTACTGCCTGTGGGCATCATTCAGAAAGCTTTAGGAAAAGTGCGTCAGGCGGCAACACTGCCGCTTTGCTGTGCTTTTTTTGTGTTTTGTTGTGCTGGGGGGGGCGTTATTATCGATCGCATGTACTGGGTTTTGCTTGGGGGTGCACAACGAAAAAATCCGCCATGACGCTCACTAAAACTGAGTCACAAGCAAATACGAGTATGTATGTCAGGAGATATATATAAAAGTCGAAAGCAAAAAAAGGAGAGGCGCTGCCGAGGATGTGTAGGGCGGAGTGTTACAGCATTACAAAACCTACCAGGAGGTACGTATACGAGTAGTAGTATCTATCTGGTGACAGTCAAGGATGCATGTCAAGACAAAGTGTAGTAGCTGCTGCTGTCTGCCAAGCAAGGGGAGGCAGGTTGCTGTACGTCTCCTGACATCTTTGGTCACAACAACAACCGATTTTCTTGTTTTCTACCCAGTTCAGTGTACACACCCATCCAGTACAGTGTACACACACAATGTCACGTTTAATGCTAAAACTAAATAAAGGGGGGCTACAGAGTAGTAGTACACAGCAGCTGTAGTCAGTACTCTCGTTCGTATAGATCCACAACAAGGTCCTAAGAACCCAACGCGAGTGTCACCCTGGTTATAATAACAGTCTACTTTTACTGCTGTGACCCCAATCAGCAGGCATGTTGAGAGAGCGCTCGACAACAACAACTAACCACGGGGTGGTCTGGGGTGGTACAGTAGCTATATACGAAGTAGTAGTAGTAGTAGTGAAGCAAGGAGGCAAGGCGTTAGCTTTCTTCTCGTGACCGACTGACTCTCACATTCCAACGGCTCGTCGGGTGCTGCTCCAGCTTAACTCTGACGCACACTCCTTCGTCAACTTCGTCCATCTGGATGCAGGAGGAGCAGGAAGAGGAGCAGGAGGAGGAGGAGGGGGAGGAGGGGGAGGAGGCCATGTTGTTTGGGGATCCACTCATCATCTCATCAAATAAATGAGAATCATCATCATCATCATCATGTGCTGCTGCTGCAGGCTGCTGCGCGGAGTTTTTTTGCGGAGCGGTAAAAAAACCGATCGATCCCTCTGGATCGATATGATTGAATATTTGGCGGTTTAAAAGGCGGTTTCAGGTGCCCGTTCGGTTACCCAATGGCTCCGTCCGTTACATCTGATTGGTCAAAATCTTCGATGACAAGGGTAAAAACAGCTACACTATGTGACAAATTACTTGTTGGGAGTTACTCGTACGCATATGACTCACTCACTGCTCTTTCCTCCTGCTGCTGCTGCTGCTGCTGCTGTTTGTGCAACAACACCAACAACAACTCGCGTACGAAAGGGTCCGGAGACCACAATGATACCGATGCGCAAATCCGCGGATCCACACGACGTATCCATCCATCCACGTTGACGACGATGACGATGATCGATCGTCGACTATATACTCATGACTGATGCGTAACAGACAGTCGTAGTAGGACTGCTGTGGTTTGTTGGTTTCTCTCCCTCTCTCTCCGATGTAAAAAATAGCCAGGATCTCGACGATGTGTGTGTACAGGGTGGTTATTTTATGAAAGAAACGTTCTCCAAACCGTCTCTTATAATAGGCTAATCGTAATAGTACAGAAGAAAGGTATTTATACAGCAGCTGTAGTAGCTACAACTACGTAAGTAACTGATACAGCAACATAACATTGAGTTTTTCAGCCGCTCCCCGCCGTAGCAACCAACATCTTCCCGCCAGATAACAGATGCTGATATTATAGCAGGTATCCAGGCATGTGTACGATGGTAGCAAGCAACGAACCCGGGAAATAGTCCACGGGACGAAAAACGACAGGAATAAGGATAGTTCGTACAGAAAAAAGAGTACCTGGTACTTTTTTTTTCGAGACTTGATTTGTCCAATACTATAATACAGTCACAGCCACCGACGACTGTGCTCTCTATTATTGTTGAGCAGCATCATCATCATCATCATCATAATAATCAGCATCCATCTACACACAGCACACAAAAAAAACGCACTGCAGCTGTGCCCCCCCCCCCCCCCCCCCCCCCCAGACACACACAGCGTTTCGCCCCCCCCCCCCCGCCAGCGCGGGAAAAAAACGTAAAACTGCTTCTCAAGGCTCTCGCAAACCATGTACTCTCGTACGTACGCAAATAATACACTTTGTGTGACTGCTGCGTGTGGCGAGATCCAAATTGTACGTACGAGGGGGAAAAAAGCAATGCGGTACAACGGGACCTGGTGGCAGGTACAAGTAGCTTTGCAAATAATCGGGTACGTAGCAACTAATAACCGGGCAGAGAAGAGGAGGAATTGTTTGGGACAACACCATCACCAACAAGCAAACCAGCACAGACAGCTATTAATAGCTATCATAATGATGTCCGCACGTACGTACGGCAACTCGCCGCTGCTGCACCGGTCAGCAGGTCATGAGGTGGTGGCATACACACCGGACCGGCCGACGAGCACATCTATCTATGATATCTATACTCGTACAGATCATCTCCACTCCTCGCACGACGCACACGCTTGAATTCTAATTCCACACAGGAGAGGCACTATATAATTCTGCGACTACTATTATTGTTGCTGTAGTTCCAGTAATTGAGCATGGACCGAAAAATGTGTGGGCTCCCCCCGATGGATTAATGTCATTCAAATAATGGCGTGCTATTACTATCTGTTGTGCCAGCTATCTATGTCGTATACGTAATATACGGCGGTATGTGATTAATGCGGCTCTGTTGTGTGTGGGCAACTGCTCTGTTGTGGCAAAATAATTTGTGACTACTGCTGTGAGAGGTAGGTGCTCGTGTGACTGTGAAAATATCTGGTGCCAGGTACATGGTACGTTTACGTACGTAGCAGTCTACTTACTTGTAGCACAACAAAGAAGATCGAAAACAATGTGAGTTCCACCAAGCAAGATTACTAATTAAGTAGCTACCAGGTCGTATGTACGAGAACCAGCCAAACGACGAGAACTACACCAATCTGACCCGTACTGTAAGGATAGTTTGTATATTAATATTCAATCGAAATGGCTCTTCTATTTCGGTTCACAGTGAGTGGTACCGTTTTTCTTCAACAATAAAAAACGGAACATTTTAGGCACCACACGCCAGCGCCAGATCGCCCGATCCTCACACACCAGAAACCTGCGGCACAAAAGTCACTTCTTCTTTTTATTTACTGCTGTTAGAATATGAGTGACGTGTTGCTTAGTTTGTTTTTAATACGAGTTCTAGCGCAGCACTCCAAAGCTGTTGTAACGTCTTTAACACATGATACTATCTGTTGTGTTGTACGAGGAACTTACTGTAGGAATCTGATAAAAAGTCCCCGAGCATACGAATACGTATCCTCCTCGGTTGTCGAAACGGTCAACCACCACAAACAAATGCACAAACAACCAGAACGTGGTTGGCAAACCAACAACTACTCTCTCTTTCCAAAACAAAAAGCGTTTTTATATAACTGCTGTCGGAGAGGCGGGGGGGGGAGGACGCGGGGCGCGTTACTCAATTTGTTGCTTTGCCTTCTTGTCATTTGACACCAATGACCACGGCATCTTTCGAGACAGAGCACCGGGGGGAGGGGGGGGCCCGGGTGGACGAGGGGGGGTCACTCATATAGTTGCTTGCCAGCAGTAGTTCTACCACGACATATCCTTCGAGACGGAAGGGTGGAAGCATGAGCAGCGTCGTCCTTCCGCTCTGATTTGATAAGCCCCCCCCCCCCCCCCACCCTCCGCTCTCTCGACTGTGATATTCTCGCTGGGTTGACTTGTTACTTATTTATGCGGCTGAGTTCTGCTACCATACGCCCACCTTTTCTTGTGCGGGTTACCTACTACTACTGTAAGCAAAGCAGAAAATACTCTCATCCAGTCATGGTGTAAGCCGTGTTCCGCTCGCATTTCACTGTTTCGTCGCTCCCACTTCGTACCTTGTCCCGGTGGCCGTCTGAATCCACCCACTCTATTTTAGCAACCAGTCCACCCTCCTCACATACACCATGTTACGAAAGATATGCTCCGACACTTCCACCGCCCCTCTCTCTCTGTGTAATCACATCACGGCACCAGTACTCACCATCGCCCAGTTACAGTTGAAGAGCCAACCGTGCTTCCGTCTCCTGGCACTGCAGGAATTATGAGCGAGGGTTATGGTTTACGACTACGGTCATGCACGACATGAAGCTAACAGTTGAAAAACCCCGTCGACTGAGAGTAAGCTAGCAGTAAGGGTATTTTCTCCTCCCCGAGCCACCGACGTGAGCACCTGTCAATAAAGTAGGAACGGTCACTCCGTGCTCGAAAGGGGTGTCCTCGGGGTCGGTCAATGGCAAAAAATATTAACTGATGCAACCAACAACATAGACCCCCCACCCCGCCCCCCGCGCTAGCCTGGTTGGTGATAAACCACGCGCTCCGTCCGCTTGTAGGCGATGGCGAGGGTCTTATGGCCATAACGAGCTAACGAGGAGCAGTGCTCCATTATGAGTAAGCCCCCCTCCCGCGGGCAACCGCCTTCCATGGAACCTCTAGGTGGGGATAGCGAGAGGTATTTTGACCGTGGTCTACTCTGTGTCGTCGGCGCCACCCAGTTGCGCCGTCGGTACTTGGGGTGTTCGTCGGCAACTTCATGAGAGGGTCGAGGCGGGCCGCCATACTCACGCGGCCGTTTTATATGCCCCCGGCAGCTTGCGCCACCGCTACCACGGTAGACACCGCTTGGTTTGTTCTACAAAACAGAGCGAGTCAAAATTTGGCACACGCCTCAAACAGATGTGTCGTTGTGTTCTACAAGACTGAGCGAGTTAAAATTGGCTGCACACGCCTCACCTCAGCAGATGTGGAAGCGTGGTGAGCTTAACCCTTATAGGACTGGAGTCCCGTTTTGGGGACAAATTACTTACAATTAGAGTGGTTTGTCCCCAAAAAGGGACTGCAGTCCTAAAAGGATACGACGCGTGGTACGATAGAGGTATAGGTATACCCTTTTTTGGCTGATTTTGTTTCTGCATGACGGGACACCTTGAGCCTAAATCGTCGAAATTCCATTCTTGGTTCTGTTGCAGAATGGCTGACTTTATACCTAGGTCGTGGAATTGTTCATCAGCGGGTAGCGCTTTGATTTTCCTCCAAAGTCATTTTTTCGATGAGGTATAGAGCTCCTCAAGTGACCACCCTTAGGGTCGTTCTTATCGAGCAACTTTTTTCCAAAATTTCCAAATAAATTTTCCAAAAAAAATAGGAAAATCAAGAAAAAACAGGATTTATTTGGAAATTTGGAATTTTTACAGAGGGCAAAATATTTGGAAGGCTTCACATTCCAAAATTTGGAAATTATTTTTGGAAAATATGGAAGTCCTAAAAATTGCGCGAAAAAATTATTTGGAAATTTTGGAAAAAAGTTGCTCGATAAGAACGACCCTTAGAAGGCAAAAACATGATGCATTTTTATCGTAGCAAGCATCATTCCAGGCACTACTACTGTAGTACCCCCGTCCATCGGAGGATAACAGAAACAAGCATATCGGGGGGACAGACCATTTTTGGCGCGGCTATACCACTACGCCCCCCCCCCCCCCCGTCGAGCCCGCGCCACTACTTCCAAGTGAACCGACGATGCCGCCGCCATTGGCTTGCGCTGCGCGCGTTACAACGCGCTTTGGGGACTACCTAAAGCCCTACTCCGCCACCCCGGTGTTTCGCTCCGCCCTAACTGCAGCCATACGAACGAGTAGACCTAAGCCCGTTCTATGGCCCATGGTATACCCGAAAGTCGGGGCTTCTGTGGAAGCCACCAGCGTCATCTGAGCGAAAGCACTTTATCATCTTTTGGGGCGGAAATGTGATTGTTGTCTGCCCTTAATTTTCGACGCAAGTCAAGGACCTGTTGCAAGCAGCTGGTCACGACTATTCCCACCAGCTTCCATGATGGAAGATTAAGATTCCATCTCTGTTTCGTGGTAGCGCCGACTGGTGCGATCGATGCTGCTGCTCCACCTCCTCCGGTTGGTTTCGGAAACGGCACCAAGAGTCACGACGAGGATTACATGCCACCTAGCTTTGGGTACTACCTACAGCCCCATCCACCACCCCGGTGTGTCGCTCCACCCAAACTGCAGCCATAGACCTAAGCCTATTCTTTGTCCCATGATGTGCCCAAACGAGGGGACTCCTGTGGAAGCCACCAGCGTCATCCGAGTGAACGCGATTTACCATTTTTTGGATGGAACTGCTCTTGTTGTTGCCTGCCCCTAATTTTCAGCGCAGGTCAAGGACCTGTTGCAAACAGCTGGTCACGACTCCCATCAGCTTCCATGGTGGGAGTTTCCATCTCCATTTCGTGGTAGCGCCGGCTGGTGCGATCGATGCTGCTGCTCCACCTCCTCTGGTTGGTTTCCGAAACGCCACCGAGAGTCATATGGCGTGGATTACATGCCACTCAAACGTCTCGTCCACCACCACCACCACCACCACCACCACCACTCCGATCGGTGATTCCCGTGAACCCCTGATGCACCGCGCCATCCGCTTCGGAAAAGCGATGGCCCGCTTCCCACGTACGTCCTCTGCATGGTTGCCCAAGGCGTCGGTTGAGCAACGCTGGGCACTTGTTGTGTGGTTGCTGTCATTAGGTTCCCCGTCGCTACGTAGATCACCGCTGGTGCCCTTCGCCATCGAGGCTCCTGTCTCCGCTTTGCGGCCCAACCAGCCCATTAGCTAGAGAATGATGGCGATCGTCGAAAAACGACTGTGGATTCTGGGAGGGTCCACACGCGAGGCAACAAGCGCGTCCCCGAGATGACGGGTACTATAGGCTACCAACACCGCCGCTACGTTCGGCCAGAAGTGTTTCCCCCGCCACACCACCGCAACTTACAATGTGTTCAGCTCTCATCGCCACCTCCTAGATTGGCTGTTAGCTGCAGTACCCTTGCCACGTACAACCCACAACCAATATTTCCGCTCCCTACGATTGCAGGCGCGCCACACCTCTCGCTGTGGCTCCTTCCTCTCGAGTTTGCCCCCCCCCCCCCCCCTCCCTCTTCGGTTCCCGTACCGTTTCGGGCCTCCGCTACTCATTCCATGTGCTCCTTCAATGCGTTTTGGAGTGCTCAGTGCTCCTCCCGGAGGGTATATATTCCTGCGGTCACTTTGTGTCCCTCGACGGAAGTGCGTGCTCTCTCGTATCCTATCTACTCCTCCCCCGTGGGTTGATATGTTTATTTGATCTCTCCGTGTCCCTCAGCAGGACGCGAGGTTCTCTCGAGCGTCGTGTACCCCTCCTTGAAGCGCCATGTTGCCTGGATAGCTCCTCTTCCTCTAGGCGAACTCCATGCTTCTCTCGTGCAACACGAACCATGCATCACTCCCATGGGGCGGCATGTTTCCTCGACGCCTCTTTCTCCATCCATACAGCCCCATGCTCTCTCGGGCCACATGCATCCCACCACGGGGTGCCATGTTCTCTCGATCGCTCCTGGTCCCTCTCTGAGGAATAACGCTCTCTTCGGCAACATGCACCCCCCCGTGGCGCGTCGCGTTCCCTCAATCGCTCCCTGTCCCCACGTTGGTCTCCTTTCTCTCTCGAACGGATCGCACCCCCCCCCCGTGGGGTGTTATGTGTTACCTCGACCCCATGCTTTCTGGTGCACCATGCACACCTCGGTGGGGTGCAATGCTCCATGGACGGCTCCCTTCTCTCGTCGCGGGGTTCTCTGCTCCCTTTTCTGATGACGCAAATGAGCAATCCCACGGTAGGGGTACCACTTTTAGGCTCAATATTTTATGACCGGTTGTGCTTCTCACGTGAGTAACCACCGGATACTATTATCATGTTACTGGTATATTTTGTTTTAGGACGACCGCATTGGGAGGTTTGGTCGGATTGCGCCAACGAATGTTTCCGAAGTCATGTTTCGGGCGACATATTGAGCTCCTCATGTGAGGAGCTCAGGAAATTCTGCTGCGCCCCTACCGTGGGATGACTCGCATGCTAGCTTGAGGTAGAGGTGGGCACTTGAGGAGCTCTGCAACCTTACCCCAAAACTAATTTTCGAGGGGGAAAACAAAGTGCTACATACATACCCGGTGAACAATCCCCTACCGTAAGTATACCACCAAATAATATTGCAAACACAAGAAAAATGAGATTCCGACGAGTTTGGGTTAAGGAGCCCCGTCATTCCGAAAACGTTTTAGCCAAAAAAAAGTGTTTTAGCCAAAAAAAGGTATACCTCTACCTCTACTATCGTAGCACACATATCTGACATCTACCCTTTCGTGGACTGCGATGTTCCCTCGATCGCTCCTAGTCCTCCTCCTGCGGGAGGTTGTGCTCTCTCGTGTGCTGTGTTTCCCTCCGTGAGGTACCATGCCCTCTCGATCGGTATTCGTCCTTCCGCAAAGCTCCATGCTTTCCCGGGCGACATGTACGCTCTTTTATGGGGTTCGTGTCCCCTCGATTACTCGTTACACCCGGAGGGGGCGGGGGTTCCTTGCTCGTTCGTGCACCATGCACCATGCACCGCCCCTGTGAGGTGTCATGTTTCTCGATCGCTCCTTGTCCCTCCGCGGGTCTTCGGGATTTTCCAGGTGTCATCTGTCTCTCAGTGGGGTGCCATGTTCCCTTGACCATTCCTTGCCTTTCCATGAGGCTCTATTATCGTTCGGGTGGCATGCACCCCGCCGTAGGATGCTATCTCCCCTCAATCGTCCCTTGTTCCCCCGCTAGGCTCCACACCCTCTCGTGCGACATGCATCATGCACCATGCTCCACCCCCGTGCAGTACCAGATTTTTCTCGATTGCTCCTTGTTATTCCGCGGGGTTCCATGCCCTTCCGAGTATCCCTTCGTGGGGTGCTGAACTCCCCCAACTGTTATCTGTGCATTCGCGAGGCTCTATTCTCTCTCGAGCAACACGCACCCCCCAGCGGGTTGGTATGTTCCCGATCACTTACTTTCTATTCGATACTGTATCTCTCTTCGCGCGATATGGACCCCTCCGTGATTTGCCATGTGCCCCCAATAACTCATTCTGTCTCCGGGGGGGTTCCATACACCCTCAAGCGCCATACACTCTCTCGTGGGTTACCATGTTCCCTTGATTCATCCTTGTTCCCCAGCGGGGCTTCGCGTTCTCTCGGGCGTCCTGTACCCCCCCCGTCAAACGACATGTGTCCCGGGTCGCTCCTCTTCTCCTCAGCCAAGCTCCATGCTCTATCGTGCATAATGCACCATGCACCATGCACCACTCCCGTGGGATATCAGATTTCCTCGACCCCTCTTTGTCATCCGGGGGGTTCCATGCTATCTCGGGCGACATGCATCCCGCCATAGGGTGCCCTATTTTCTCGATTGCTCGGTATCCTCAGCTAGGCTCTATGCTCTCACGTGCACCATGCACCATGCACCATTGCACCACCCTCGTGCGGGGCCATGTTCCCTCGATCGCTTATAGTCCTTCGGCGAGGCCCCACAGTCTCTCGTGCACCATGAAATATACCCCCGTACGGTGCCATGTTGCCTCGGTCCCTGTTTCCCCCCACGGGGGCTCTTTTTTCTCTCGCGAGCGCCATGTACCCCCCCTCCCTATGTTCCTTCGATCACTCCTTGTCCCTTCAGGAGGCTCTATGCTCTCTCGGGTGACTGTACCCCCAGGTGGGGTTCCATGTTCCCTTCGATCGTTCCGTGTCCTTCCGCCGAGCTCCATGCTCTCTCCGGTGACACGTACCCCTCCATGAGGTACCATGTTCCCTCGAGCTTCCCTAGTTGCTCCGCGGGGCTCCATGCTCACTCGTGCAACCAGGCACCATGCACCAAGCCTTACCATCGTGCCGTGCCATATTCCTTCGATCGCTCCTTGTCCCTCAACCGGAGCTCCTTGCTCTCTCACATGCCATGCATCCCTCCATGAGGTGCCATGTTCCCTCGATCGTTCCTTGTGCCTGCACAGAGTTCTATGTTTTCTCGTCCGCCACGCACCCCTCCGTGATGTGCCAGGTTCCCTTGGTCGCTCCTTGTCCCTCTATTATTTCCTTGGCCGCTCCTCGTGCCTCCACGGGGCTCCAAGCTCTCTCGTACATCGTGCACCATGCACCATGCACCACCTCCATGCTGTGCCATGTCCCCTCGATCACCCCCTGTCCCTCCGTGGGGCTCCATCCCCTCTCATGCATCACGCACCATGCCCTATGCACAACCCCCGTGCAGTGCCCCGTGTTCCATCGATCGCTCCTTGTCCCTTCGCAGGGGCTCCGTGCTCTCCCGGGTGACATGTGCTCTTTCGTTGGGTGCCATGTTTTCTCGATCGCTCCCTGTCCCTTTCGCCCGACTCTACGCTTTCTCGCTCCTTCACCAGACTCCACGCTTTCTCGGCAGCCATGCACCCTTCCGCGGAGTGCCACATTCCCTCGATCACGATTTTGTCCTTCCGCCGGGCTCCGTTCTCTCTCGTGCGTCATGTGCCCCTCCGCGAGGATCTGTGCTCTCCTGCGCATCTTTGGTCCCTCCGTTGGGCCCAGTATTCCCCTTCGTTTGGTCGTCTCTTGCCTTTTCACACGGCTCCAAACTCTCTCGCGTATCGTGTGTCTCGGGCGCCGCATTTCCTCGATCGCTCCTTTGCCCCTTCACGGAGCTCCATGTTTTCCCGGGTGGCATGGACGCGTGCTACGATAGAGGCACATGGTATACCTTTTTTTGGCTAAAATGGTTTCTGAATGATGATCGGGCCCCTTAGCCCAAAATCGTCGAACTTTCATTCTTGTGTTGCAATATTTTCCATATACCTATATATATACTACGTCATGGGATAGTTCATCGGGTAGCACTTATATTCCCCTCAAAAATCAGTTTTTGGGTGAGATATGGAGCTCCTGAAGTGAGTAGCTCAGACAATACAGGGTGCACCTCGACCATAGGCATGGGTCCATGTGCTTCTTCATGGGGCGATGTGCTCCTTCGATCGCCCCTTGTCCCTCCGCCGGGCATCATGCCCTCTCGAGCGCCATGCTCTCTCGAGCGCCATGCACGCCTCTGTGGGGTGTTATGTTTCCTCCTCGATCGCCGCCCCTTGTCTCTCCGCTGGGCGGCATGCTCTCTCGAGCGCCACGCACGCCTCCGTAGGGTGTTATGTTGCCTCCTCGATCGCCGCCCCTTGTCTCTTCGCCCGGGGTTCCGTGCTCTCCCGTGCACCTCGTGCTCCTTCGCGGGAACCTGTGCCCTCTTGCGCGCCTCCTGTCCCTACGTTGATCTCCCTTCTCCGCTGCCGCCGGTGACAAAGGCGGCCGCAGCTGCCGTCGATCCCGCCGCTGAAACCGCCCACCCGAGGGAGACACGAGAGTGCGCAGCAGGACGCGAAAGAGCACATAACGCTTTGCCGGTACGCCTGGTGGAGACCCGCTTGACGCTGGCGCAAGAAGCTGTATTATAATACGAGAAAGAAAGGGGGAAGCGGCGGAGGAGGAGGAGGAGGAGAAGGAGGAGGAGGAGGAGGATGATGAGCCGAACGAGCAGCAGCAGCATCAGACTTCTATATAGCAAGGAAGAGAGCGTGCCACAGCAGTACAAAAAGTATCACCTTGCTGGAACCCCCGTGTCGTAAATAAATTATATATTATATTATTATATTATTATATATACTGTACGCCTCCTCCCATTTTGCCCTCCGGACATCCCCCCTACTTTAGTAACAAGGAGCCACGATGGGACCGAAAAAACCACATACATCCCCCAAATTTTATGTATACCATGGCTGGTCCTGATTATGAAATAGTACATATGTTTCTCCTTGTAAAACTACTATAGATACGCCCTATTATCTTTCAATAGCACTTCGGCCTGTCTGGCCGATGGTCTGCCATCATCGTCATTTTTATGTTTCGGCGTTTTCTGCCCCTCGCAAAAAAAATCCAAAAAAAAGGGGTTAAATATTGAAAACACGCACCCGTATAATATTAAAAAAATTAAAAAAAAAAACAACAGCTGTGAGCTCGAGGATTTCGTCGAAGCTCATCTTTGCTAGCTGAGTGTAATATGTACTGTATAATACATACCAACACTCTGGACGTCTGGATGGGAATGTAAGGACCGTTGGCATACTACTAGGAGTGCACAAACGTCCCTTACATTTACGATCATAATAGTCGTAAATTGTAACGATACGGTGCTTCTTCTGTTGTTGTTTGGCAGAATGGCGGGATGACGGACCGTGCTTCGTTGCACCCTACCAACTTCGCCCGTCCACTCCCCCCCCCCCCCCCCCCCCCCCCCCCCCCCTTTATGTAACCCTTCTACTGCCTAAAAATGGCCCCATACTAACTCCAAGTAGTTTTTCCCCCCAAAACGGAGGTGCGGGGCTCTAAAGAACTTCTTGCTGTGAATTTTTCCTACTGGGAAAATGAACCCACATCAATTTCAGCTATTTTTGACCCGAAATATTGGGGGGGGTGGCTCTAGAGAGGTTCGTTTTCCCACCGCCTCTGCTGCCACCCTACACTATACGTAGCGGCGAAAAGCTAACCCCCGAGTCGCTTGCCACCTGGAACAACCATTTGACAATTACTTAAACGTCTTTTAGTGGCTGCTACATGCTCGTAGAACTTTTTTCTTTCTTTCTCGAAAATCGTTTTTTTCTCGCAAGCTGTGTGAAATAAGCTACTTCAAATTAATTACACGTCTTAGCGGCTGCTATATGTTCGTAGAACTTTTTTCTTTCTTTCTCGAAAATCGTTTTTTTTCTCGCAAGCTGTGTGTAATAAGCTACTTCGAACGCAATCGCGCGTGCTGTGTACGTACCACTCTGTCCCGAAATATAAGCACCATTTGTGCAATAATATTCGATGAAAATGGTGCTTATAATTCAGGACAGAGTGGTACTTACGTACGTACGAACGAACGGGGTGCGTAGGTTTTATAAACAGTGGTCTACAAAAAAAATTCAGGCAGTTTTTGCACGCAACGAAATCCCATGTACCTATATAATGTATGCCAAAATATGCGATGACTACTACGTACTACACTACCGGCCCTCTCATACGAAGGTGCCCCACAAGAAACTCAGCCTAAACATTACGGGGGAGATAAGAAAGTCGGCAGCTATTATACTGAAGTTAGTGTGGGACACACCCCTTTCTCAAATAAGAAAGTCAGCCTAAGCCCGATTTCTGGTTTCTTATGAGCGGGCCGGTACTGTATGCTACAAGGGATTTGAGCATGATAACAAGAGGGCTTGCTTGCTCTCTGCCATCTCGAGAGTCGCCACAGGGAGAGAGAGAGAGAAAGAGGGCGGACGGCGGATAGGTACAGAAAACCCCTCCCCCGCCTGCCGACGCCACGAAAAAAATCGGTCTGTTTGCGCTTTTGCACCTTATAGCCCCTTTCATTCTGTTTCTCCCCATTGATGATGTTCGCCCTTATTTTCTCTCCCCCTCCTAGCAGTCGTAGCTCAGATCCGGGGTCACATAGCACAGGCTCTTCTCCCCCCATCCCCACTACGGTTCGTGCCTTGTATTTTTTTCGAGAGAAGACCTCAGCCCTTTCTTCCCTCGTCGACTCGCGTCGATTTGCGCCTACCGACGCTAGGCGCTCTCAGCAGTTGATTCCATTCAATTTTTGCAGAAAAAAACATAATTTCACCATGGTACGGGATTCGAACCCACGAAATCAACTCTAGCAGCATTCGGGGGTAACCACTAAATCACCGGGGCGACCGGCTGCAGCTCGAAAAACGAGCGAAAAAAAAAAAAGCGAAGCAAAAAACGCCTCCAATGCACACAAAACCCACCAAAACGGTCCATTGCACTTGTGTACGTACTGCCTCTGCCCAGGCATCGTACTCGGCGTGTATTCTCGTACAGAAACCTTACTGTAGATCTCGTGTAGAGCATTCCTACTGTACGTGTAGGCTATCCTTGAGCTCGTATTGAGCTTGGCGGCGACTTGACGAATAGAAAAACAAAAAATGTAAATTGTAAATTGTAAAGCAATACGAAGTATATAGTATATATGTATGTATGCATACGAAGTGTTGTAGTCTAGACCTTGTAATGAGCTTCGCAGGTGGCTTTATAGAAAAACGAACGTGCAAGTAGATCATGCGGCGTGTTGCAAGGTTTTATTTGCAACACCCGAAGGGTGGCTCGCATCCCTCTAGAAACTGCCATCCAACGTAAAAACCCTAACCCTAACCCTAAGGGGGGAGAATGTCGCCGGCCGCTTTTCTCTCTCTTTTTTCCTAGCCTGAAAGGAGGAAAATTGCGGAAGCCAAAAATACGTCAAACCGTGGCTATGTCTGCACAAGCAGCAGAACTTAGTAGAGTACTCGAAAACTCAAAATGCCTTGAGGACAATACAAACCCCCGAAAGACGTCAAAAACATAAATAAAATAAAAATCGTTACGCATACACGAGACGCATATACGATGGTATGATACATAATATACACCAGGTATTTAAAACACAACACGCAGAAATTGGAGGTGCGAGCTAAACCGCAAGCGCGCGCGGTGGCCTGCCCTTAAGGAAGCGAACTACTCTAGACCAAGCCAAGACTGGCACACAACTAAAAAATATATATCGTATGTCAAAAAGTCGCAAAGCGTTGGCAAGTGGCGCCGTCTTCGCAGGGACGGTATATAGCGCGCAAACGCGGGGGGGGGGTACTCATTAGCCGCATGTCATGCATGGCCGTAGTCGTTTGACCATAGACCCTCGCATCCCTACAATGCCGGGACGGAGCGTGTCGGGTTTTCACCGACCAGGCAGACATTGCTAGCAACAAGCGCGAAGCGCCGTGAGGTGTTGGACGAGTCGCGTGAAGGGTGCTGAGCTGCATCCTACTAAGAACCGCATGCGAGGCGGACTTGCATATGGATGACAGCTTCAGACGGGGTGGGGGGGGGGGGGGGGGGAAGGACGAAGAAAACAACCCCCCACTTCCCCGGGATTTCGAAAACAACCGTGCAGCCACGGAACACAATACAGCATCAGCAGCAGCGGTACAACAGCAGTAGTACCACAGCACCAACGCTTCACACTTTGGCCTTTGTGACAGCCGCGGTATTCGTTTATATATGCGTGTGAAGTGTTCACGACGCGGAATACATGCGACTATGTTCACTTTCCACCAGAGGAACACGGTTGTTGTTTTTCGAACGCCACACTCCTCGTTTCGAGCGCGCAGACGGAAGATGTTATACCAAAACCAGGTAAAAGAAACACTGGGAAACAAAATGTCATCTTCTCGATTCGTAGAGAAATCCCAACGCTCCGATTTGTTCTTCAACTTGGTCGGTCTAGGAGTGTAGCGTCTGGGATTCCTATCCGCGTGCTCCCCTGTTAATACATACGATTACCAAAACAAACACTCGTCGTCGAACCCCATTTTCCTATCACATAGCAGTATACAACGGGGGGGGATCAAGATCATAAAAAAATACCGTTCAAAAAGAAACTTCGGCCGACCGACCAGAAGGGTGTAACAAACCTCGAACGTTTGTTCGAGTCCTTCTGCCGACTCGGCCGTACCACCGTTTTCAGCGCAGACTCAGGCTCCCTTAAGGTAGGGACGCACCATCTACTATGTTTTTCTACGGCCCCTCGCCGGAGGGGCTCTATACTAATCGTAAGTCAAAACCTGACTTTTGATTAAAAAAAAAATACTAGTGCAACCGGAGGGCCTACTATTGTAGACATAGGTATAACACCGAATAGCACGTATAACAAAAAAGGTGTTCCAACGATAAAGGCGTTGTGCCTTGTAAGGCATACGCCTTATTGGGTAGAGTTCCTCAGTTGAGGGGTGTGGTAAGCCAATCAGAAACGCCTACCGCGCTATAGAGGCATGACCGACGTATGCGTTACGCTCTAGTCAGAAACGCCTGGGGTACAAAACTACTCTCCTACCGCACTGTCTTACACGGAGACATCGTGCCGCTGCCATTTCCGAGCAGCAGCCCTGCAGCAATTGGGGGGCAAAAAACAAAACCCCAGCTACCCACAGTACAACAGTACGGTGCGATGCGGTGCAGCGCAGTGCAGCGTAATACGGTTCAAGGAAGGTAAAGGTGTCCATGGGAGCCATCGGTGACGTTGCTTTTCCAAGCACAGACGCGGTACGGCGGCGCCTTTGTCAGGGAACCACCAAAAGAAGCGTGTGTGACCGCAGCGCGGTCGGTCAAAGGCGAGGGGAGTTGGGAGCCGTTCGTGCCTGAGATCAATGTGGCACACGGCTGCTGCTGCTGCTGCTGCTGCTGCTGCTGCTGCTATCTCCAGCTCTCCAGGAGGTGTTAGGGGGTCGACAGGGACAGAGGCGTCCCTGGTGTTTGTCTATCGCCTTCCGAAGAGCCCCCTCTTCTTCGGTTGGGCCGCCTCGCGCTCCAGTCCCGTGAGCACCTTCAGAACAACCAAGGGTCGGGGATCGGGTTTCAAGCAAAGGGTTCAATGACTGTAAAAGCTGGCAAGTTAAGGTTAATAAAGGCCTGTCAGGCAGCAAGCACAGATGAACTCGTATGGAATAGGGGCGGTCCCTCCGCCCCATTGGTGGGAGTGTCCGTGGTTTGGAACTGTTAAGGTTCGAGGGTCATCGTGCAGTATACGCAGTTGGAGATAGGTCCGGAAATAGGTGTACTCCTTTTTACCCTGTGAGTCTTGCGGGTCGTCGAAGGATGTATTCGACAAAGGTAAAACCACAAACAGTAGTGACGATTGAAAAACGTAGGGCTATTCAAGAATCGGTCGACATCCTAACTACTCTAGATTACTACGATAACTGAAAGCCAGAAAGCAAGGGAATTTAAAACTACTGTAAGCCAGCAATAGAAGGTAGTGGCTTGTTTGTGACCATGGAAGGGCTTGTGGTAGCTACTGACTGCGAGCGCGCAGGAATGGGGCGTGGTCATCGACCTCTCCGCGATCGGTCTCTGGTGGAGAGGCCCTCAGCGCTTGGCGCTTTTATGAAACGGTACAGACAGCCCCGAGACCAGGCTACCAAGGCAACCGCAGCACAAGAACAAGCACAAAAGCACGTATGATACAAATATGTCAGACGCGTATTTATTTGCCTTAGAGGGTTACCGACTTATATTTTCTGAGACTCCTTACTTGTGTTTTAGCTCTGTACCTCTCGGCCCAACAACCGACTTTTGAGACCAATTTTGAGCGAAGACCCGATACATACTAGTTCGTCTCCCCGAATTCAGAAAATAAATAATTATAGTACTATGTATCCCCTTTGTACCCACTGATACCGCTTGTACACCAGTACGACCCTCCAAAATAATGATTGGAACGTGAAGCCTTCCAAACATGTTTTCGCTCGTACACATGCGAGCATGATACATATTCATACGGTACTTTTTTCCCGTTTTATTTCGTTCCTCCTGAGGTTATATTCCAATTCCAAAGTTACGACGACAACGACGACGACAACAACAACCGCAGCACACAATCCCACGACTTGATTTTTTTTTTACAGAGTACACATCTGGCCCCCAAAGGTATAATGGTTAGGTATGAAGCTCGTCAGTTGCAGTGGTTGAGCTTAAGTCACGAGATAAGCGCATCCCTCCACACGACGTACCGGCGAGCCCCCCGCGTCCCGAGCAGAACTGCCCGACCATCTTCTCTCATACAGCTGCTGCGTTTCGAGCAACAATTTCCCGACTCTCTTTCTCAAAAACAAAACTAACCGGGACAGGGTTATACTATATGTAAATAAAACATCATGTATAAGTGATGCTGAAAAGAAAAAAAGTGTGAGTCAGGCTGTTAGGCAGGCTCACCGCGTGTATCTCGCGGAACGAAGGGCGGTTGTCGGGATCGGTCTGCCAGCCTGACTTCAGCAGACTCTTGATGTCGGCCGGCCACTGGTTCTGCAATGACGGTCGCTGTCCCCCCTGCTCGTGTGCGACGCCCCCCCGACCACCCGACACACACACCAGAAACAGGAAGAAACGAACAAGCACGCGGGCGAGCGGGCGAACCGACGAGCGACCAACCGAAGTGGCACACGCCATCGCACACACCCGTGCCAAAAAGCAAAAACAAAATAGAAACAAAAACACAAACAAGCAAAGCACGCGAGCGGATATGCGAGCGAGCAAGCGAGCAAACGATCAACGGAAGCAACATAAGGGAGAGATAAACAAAAAAAACAGCAAGCAGGAAAGTCGTTAAATATAGAAAAATACCGTTCGTTTTTTGTTTCCTTCTTACAGGGGGGTAGTACCTAAAACAAGGTAAACACAAACGTGTTGCATAAACAAGGGAGGACAGGCGTACCAGCTGGCGTGCAGCGGTATAAAATAGGCGTTTCTGCATAGGGGGGGTGGATGGGGGGGGGGTACCCTAAAAACGAGACGTTTCGTTTCGAACGTGGTCTCGTTAGCCAGAGACGGAAAGAACATGCGTTAAACAAAGAAACGGAGATAGTAGGCGACGGGCAATGGGACAACTTGACGTGTACCAAACTGCGACAAACAGTGCGTCATCTTTGGTCCGAAGGGGGGGGGGGGCAGTCTATGCGGGTCCTAATGTCCGATAGCACGGACGGACGGATGGACGGATGGACGGGGGGGCGTACTCATTATTGCTTGCCTTAGTCATTTGGCCATTGACCACGCATCCCTTTCAAGACGGAGCACCGTTCCTACTCCTAATAGGGATACCTCCAACATTTGGGCGCTCATTACGTTTTTTCGGTATATTTACAGAGAAACTTTTTGCTACGCGTAGTCCTATCCCCTTCCTGTCGTGCATGGCCGTAGTCGTACGACCATAGACCCTCGCATCCTTACAATGCCGGGACCGCCCCTACTCCTAATAGAGCTACCTCCGACATTTGGGCGCTCTTTACTTTTTTTCCGTATATTTACATAGAAACTTTTTGCTAATCCTATCCCCTTCCTGTCGTGCATGGCCGTAGTCGTACGACCGTAGACCCTCGCATCCTTACAATACCGGGACGGAGCACGTTGGGTTTCCACCAACCAGCTATAGGGTGTTAACGAAAACTGTCAATAGTAGTGCAACGCAAATGGGAAATGTACCGGGTAATTTCTCGGTTCGGGAGTATACTATTTAGCCAGTACTAGTCAGTACTAGTCAGTAATAGTCAGTCATAGTCAGTCATAGTCAGTAACAGTCAGTAACAATCAGTATTAGTCAGTGATAGTCAGCAATAGTCAGTAACAGTCAGTAACAGTCATTAATAGTCAGTAACAGTCAGTATTAGTCAGTCATAGTCAGTCATAGTCAGTAACAGTCAGTAACAGTCAGTATTAGTCAGTGATAGTCAGCAATAGTCAGTAAAAGTCAGTAACAGTCATTAATAGTCAGTAACAGTCAGTAATAGTCAGTAATAGTCAGTAATACCGTGGGTACCCCTATTTAAGAGCGCCCCGTGACAAGTCAGAAGAAGGCGAGCTTAACTACACAACGCTCTTATCTGTAGTGGGCAATGTATAGCTTTTAGTATGGGCGGGACATGCCGATTTGACCGCTCTTAAAATCTCGAATGCTCTTATCTTGGGGGCACTCTTAAATCGGGGTACCCACTGTAGTCAGGAACAGTCAGATTTTTTTCGGCCGAAAAGTACCACCCTCATCTAAGCGTGCGTCTACACCCCCGCCCCCGTGAACGCTTCCAGTAAGAGGGTCCCCTGTTCGCGTCCTGGACACTCACATCGCACACTTGCGCCAGGAACATTTCCATGTTCATCCCGGCGAACGGGAGCTGTCCTGCCGCCATCTCCCTGAAATGGTTTTTTTTTTCGTTTTCAAGGAAAATTCCCGCCGCCATCGCGACATAGCAGGTGTATCGCGTAAGCGGTGCCGACCGACACACATACAAAAAGCAGAGCAAAGCAAAGCAAAGCAGAGATCAGATCAGAGCGCAGCGCAGAGAGCACAGTAGAGCAGAGCAGAGCAGGACAGAGCAGCAGAGCAGAACAAGGAAAAACAAAGCAAACGAAAGCGAAGCAAAGTAAAACAAAGCAAACGAAAGCCAAGCAAAGCCAAGCCAAGCAAAGCCAAGCAAAGCCAAGCAAAGCCAAGCGAAGTAAAGCAAAGCAGATCCAAGCCAAGTAAAGCGAAGTAAAGCCAAGCCAATTTAAGCTAGGCCAAGCCAAGCGAAGCAGGCAAACTACGTCGTAGCCAAACAACCGGCGTAAACAGGAAAAGCGCGCAAAAAAAGGCAAAACAAAAGGCAAAAATACGCTAAAACAACCAACCAAAAAGGCAAATCGGGAATTATATCATAAACTAAAGGCAAAAACCGGCAAAACCGGCAAAACAAAAGGCGAAAACAAAAACGCAACACAGGCAAAGAGAAGGATATTGCTTTAGTCTACTAACAGTAGACAAATCTCGAAAAAACAGATAAAAAACTAGGAACTATAAAGTCTCTGTACTCGTAAAATCCGCTAACCACTACTATATAAAAAACACCAAACACAGCGAAACAAATGCGCCGGCGCATGAGTGTCGGCAACGACAACGGTCTCTCACCAGAGTATGATGATGAACGACCACACGTCCGCCTTCTCGTTGTACCTGAACAAAAACGAACGCCCAAGAGAGACACACACGCAAGACGGCCAGGGGACACACATTGCAAGGTAGAGAGCGATACGTAAGTACACACGCCTTCGAAGGTGAAAAGTATATCACTCTGTACCGAAATATAACAACATTTCGTACATTAACATTCAATAAAAGACGCGTGCTACGGTAGAGGTAGCACTTTTTGCTGTTTTTTTTTGTCTGAATGATCGGGCTCCTTAACCCCAATTCGTCGTTTTTTCATTCTTGGTGTTGCCATATTTTCCATAGTATACCTAGCTCATGGGATTGTTGGTCGGATACGAGCACTTTCGGTTTTTTGGCAAAATCGTTTTTGGGGTGAGGTATGACGCTCCTTAAGTGACCACCCTTATAAGGCAGAAACATCACGGTGCACCTCTATCGTAGCATGCGTCAAAAACGGTGCTTATATTTCAGAACATAGTGGTAACTAATGATGTCTTGAATTACTACGGGGGACCAGAGTACCAGAGTAAGTAGGACCTGCGGTACACACCACTATAATTTCCCTTTTTTTATTAACAAAATTTGGTCCCTATTTACTAGTGTTTACTATGGTTTCCCGTAATAGTACGGACAGCGAAAATGATGGGTTCGGAAAGTTGTCCTATCAACAGAGGAGGCGTGTTATCGTATCACCCGGGTGATATTCTGGGCTGGACGGCGGAGAGAACCACCGGACCGTAGGCACCGCTGACGGTGTCATAGGACAACATTTTGATGCACTCGCGCCCCGAGGCTCTTCCAACGCCACAGAGGCGGCGGGGAAACGGGGAGGGCGGGGTGGTGACCGCCTAAACAGAGAGATACTTTGTTTTGACAAGGGAAACGACAACGAATGTAACAACAAGAAAGGGCTCGAGACTGGTCTCAATTTCGAGGGCACCAACAGAGGGTGCGAAAACCTTAGCAACTGGTAGCAGCCGCTGCACGTGACAAAAAAAAAAAGCATGACAGAGTGTACGGTAGGTAGCGCTGCTTCAAGCAAATAAAAAAAAGCGGCAACGCAGTCTGACGATATGAGAACGCGACAGCGCTGCAATACACCGTGTACAGCTACTGTAAAGCGATCTCTCAGCTAGCGGTACCTCAGCTAGCGGCATCTTGGAAAATCGTAGCGGTATCTTACCTAGCGTTATCTTTGCAAGCGGTATCTTGGCTAGCGGCATCTTAGCAGGCGTTCAATAGCCAGCATCTTAGCTTCTCGTAGCGGTATACAAGCTACAATATCCACCGTCATATACCCGCCAAACCGGACACGTCACACACACGCTCCCCCTCTCCCCCCTCCCTCGCTCCCATCGTCGCTTCCTCCTGCCCCCCCCTCCCTCCTTCCCCTCCTTCCCTCCCTCCCTCAAGCTACAATATCCACCGTCATATACCGCCAAACCGGACACATCACACACACGCTCCCCCCTCCCCCTCCTCGCTCCTCTTCGCTCGCTCCCTCCCTCCCCCCCTCCCCCCCCTCCCCCTTCCGTCCCCTTCTCCCCCCCTATCCCCTCCCTTGCCATGTCCCCTCCCTCCCTCCCTCCCCGTCCGAATCGACCACAAAACGCTCCTACACAGCCGCCGCGTCGCACTCACGGCTGACTCTTCGCGACCTCCGGAGGCATGTAGCGGGGGGATCCCGTCTCCCCGGTCATCTTGTACTTCACCGATCCGCAGCGCAAGGTGCGGCTGATGACCTTGGCGAGGCCGAAGTCCATGAGCTTAGCTTCTCCGTTTGATGAATAGCCGATGTTGTCGGGCTTGAGGTCGCGGTGCATAAGGATCCTGTAACCAAGGGGGTGTCATATTTGTTGTTGTTGTTGTTGGTGGTGGTGGTGGTGGTGGTGTTGGTGGGCAGGGTGCAACGGTGGAGCTTAACCCCTCATTTTTTTTAGGTTGTGTGTGTTTTCACTTGATTTTAGTACAGCAGCTCTATACGCAACATTCAAAACTTGTTGAGAAAAGTTAAAGAGGCAACCCCCCCATATGAACAATCCCAACATCCTAGGTGTGTCACCAATAGTATGGTAGAACACTATTAATAATGAATGGTATCCCAACCACATTTGGGCTAAGGAGCATGCCAATAAGTCAGTCAGAAAAATATTTGCCGCATAATGCAAAAAAAAAAGTGCCATCAAACCCCTATGTCGTAACACGCGTCGTGGTGGTGACGGTGGCGTTGGTGTTGGTGTTCGTGATGTTGCTGGTGTTCGTTGCGGTGTTACTGCTTTTGTGTCGGTGTTAATTGTTGTAGTTGTTGTTATCATTATCGGTACTACTGCTGTGATCGTTGTCGTTGTTGCCATGCATCTCACATTTTACCTCCTTGCCGCAGTCTAGTCAGTGGTCACGGGAAAAACCACCCGGAGTCCTACGTACGTACGTACAAGAAATACGAGTCGATCACAGGCAGGGAAACGCCCAAACCAAAACCAAAACTCAATCGAGGATACCAGGATGACAGCCAGCCCCGCGACCTATTTTTACAAACACAAAACAAAACAAAACAAAACAAAAAAAT
This sequence comes from Saccharina japonica, assembly GCA_008828725.1. Classification (NCBI taxonomy): domain Eukaryota; class Phaeophyceae; order Laminariales; family Laminariaceae; genus Saccharina; species Saccharina japonica. Next base: position 210,660 of record MEHQ01001496.1, on the reverse strand, counting down.
GTGCATACATGTCCAGAGGGACAGCCGAGGGGACGCTACCGGGGGCTATACACTCGCCAGCAGCCGCCTCAGTTCGGGACACGCTATGGTGTCAACCGCGGGAGGAGGGGAGGGAGTCAGAGTGGAAGGCATGGGGGAGGGAGGTGGTGTACTCATTAGCCGCATGTCGTGCACGGCCGTAGTCGTATGACCATAGACCCTCGCACCCCTACAATACCGGGACGGAGCACGTTGTTTTTTTTTCAACCAGGCAGACATTGCTTGCACCAAGCTTTGCGAAGCACCGTGAGGTGTTCGGCGAGTCGCATGAAAGGTGAGCGGGGTTTGGGGGGGGGGAGCAGGGGCGTTGAGGGTTGGGGAACGACGATATTGAAGGGGTTGGGGGGTGCGCACTGCTGCCATCGCCAATTTTGGCTTTTTTTTACACCCACGTCTTCTTGCGAGAGGGTAGTCAAAAGGACGTGGATAGCCGGGGCGGTACACCACCCGCATCCCTTTTTGGGGCACGCTATCGACAGGGAGGGGTGGGGGTCGGGGGTGGGGTAATGGACCGGAGTTGGGGTTGGGTCGAGGCTGGGTGGGAGTGGGTCGACTTGTGCCGTCGCCAAACCACAACAAATATATACATCGTGCGTACCCATCATACCCTGACCGAAGAAAAAAATAAGTGCATTCACGCTCGATTATCCCGCGGGCTCTGACCCTTCTTCCTCGGACCTGAGCAGTAAAAACCAGTA
>MEHQ01001496.1:179381-207449 GCA_008828725.1 Saccharina japonica | reverse complement strand
AAGCTACTGGTTTTTACTGCTCAGGTCCGAGGAAGAAGGGTCAGAGCCCGCGGGATAATCGAGCGTGAATGCACTTATTTTTTTCTTCGGTCAGGGTATGATGGGTACGCACGATGTATATATTTGTTGTGGTTTGGCGACGGCACAAGTCGACCCACTCCCACCCAGCCTCGACCCAACCCCAACTCCGGTCCATTACCCCACCCCCGACCCCCACCCCTCCCTGTCGATAGCGTGCCCCAAAAAGGGATGCGGGTGGTGTACCGCCCCGGCTATCCACGTCCTTTTGACTACCCTCTCGCAAGAAGACGTGGGTGTAAAAAAAAGCCAAAATTGGCGATGGCAGCAGTGCGCACCCCCCAACCCCTTCAATATCGTCGTTCCCCAACCCTCAACGCCCCTGCTCCCCCCCCCCAAACCCCAATAAAAAAAAAAAAAAATGTGCTTTGGTATGAAATATATATATAACTCAGAAGTAAAAAAATATAATAAAATCAGACGTAAAAAGCAAAAAAAAAAAACAGAAGTACAAAATAACAATCAGCAGTAAAAAAATATATATATATACAACAGAAGTAAAAAAATAACTAAAAATCCCCCCCAAAAATCAGAAATCAAAATCGAAATCAAAGTACCAAATATCAAAATCAGCCGTACAAAAAAACACACATACAAATACAAATGTTAAGGGGCCATGGAAATTAAAAGAAGCATACAGAAAACAGCAGAAACAGCAGTGACGGCCGCTAGGGGGCTATTTACTGTATGTAGGCGCTGCGTGCGTGGAGTACGTATTAAAAACAAGACAAAGTCAGTCGCGAAGAAGTTGCTCATCAGATTCGTGAGGCCTTTCTTTGCTTCCCTCGAATGATTTATACGATTTGTATGATTAGAATGCTTCGTATGATACCAGTACGTGCGAGTGCAACCACATAGAGCCAATGCGTGCACACACAACACTCACTCACTATTAATATCATATCTGCCAGTCAGCGTGAAAGTACAAAATAGTACATACCGGAAAACAGTAGTAAAATTGTAAATAGCACAGGCAAATAAGTGAATAGTACCGGTAAACACGTACCAGGTATTATACTTGATGCCATGTCTCCCCGGTGGTTTAGCAGGTAACCACGAAGACTGCTATGGTTGATGTCGGGGGTTCGAGTCTCATCAGTATGGAGATTTTTGTTCTCAAAATGACATCAGCAACAACTACTGTTGTCGAAAGCGCCGCTTATATAGCGTGGGTAGTGGGTAGCTGGTAGGCACAATTTGACGAGAGTCGACGAGGGAAGAAAGTAAGTGCTGAAACCTGCTCGTCGTGATGAAAATGCAAGGCACATGTGTGTGATACATATATAGTAGTGCCGTAGTGGGGAGGGCGGAGAAGAGCCTACTAATACCAATACGGGGGACCATAGTGGGAGGGCGGAGGAAAGTTACGGGGGACCTTATAGTAAATAGGACCAAATAGTGTTAGTATAAATAGCAGGGCCTTCCTCGGGAAAATTCCCGAACGTTTCGGTAATCGAGGTAAATCAACCATATCAAACTAACCAAGGAGGAATAAACAATGGAAAAAGCACCACAAGACCAAACCACGGCGAATCGAATGACGGCGTTTTCATTTATTTTTACGAAGTAGGAACCGCGGTATGGCCACGGGAATTTTACCACGGGAATTTTACCACGGGAATTCAAAAGCAAATTCCCGTGGTAAAATTCCCGTGGCCATACCGCGGCTCCTACATCGTAACAAAAAAAAAAAAAGTCGTCATTCGATTCGCCGTGATTTGGTATTTCTTGTGGTGTTTTTAACATTGGTTATTCGACATTGGTTATAGGATGATATGGCTGATTTACTCGATTCCCGAAATCTTCGGGAATTTTCCCGAGGAAGGCCCTGAAAAATACCGGTAGGGAAACACATACATGGTTTTTTGTTTTTTGCGTATGCCGTAGGTCCTAGTTACTATGATGGTCCACTACTGTAATAATGTGACCCCGGATCTGAGTTACGACTAAGAGGGAGAGAGAAAGGATGGGCGAAGATATGAAAAGGGAGGGGAAAAAAGAAAATAAAAACTAGAAATTAGAAATTAGCACCGGAAAATGGTACAGTATACGGAGTACCAGTGAATGGTACTACTGTAAATAGTACCGGTAAATAGTAAATAGTAGCGGTAATGAGTGCTACGAGCTACTACAAAGCTGGTTCAATCGCATCGCCGCAAATTTCGTCAGCCACAAATGCCGCATGCAATATCAACTCAGATGTCGCATATTTGGTATCATACTGATCGCCATCAACAGCAGTGGAAGAGGGTGACGTGGCCATTTATGCTTTCAAGGACCTAGTAGGACTGTGACGCTACCGCCGAAAAAGTGTCCCGTCAAAACACAGGCCTTCAACGACATCAATAATATTACGGTAAGGCGTTTCCGTAGAAATAAATAATGTTTTCCCTCAATTCGTTTTCTGAACGAGCCTCTTCCAGGTATAGTCCAAGGCACGTATATATGTAGAAAAGTGTCACGCAAATATTTGAAGAACTAACTGCGTAGGATCAATATTAAGTCATACTTAACGCCCGAAATCGAATACGTTTACCAAGTATACTGAAACTACTGTATGTAATACGAGGCGATGCCGGATTTTTTGCACGTTTACCGCACAAAGCTACAAATTAATGTCTACCAGTACGTCGTTTTTAAGGGGCGCCTTCGATGTAAAAAAAAAAAGAGTATCATATTTGCGTCTTTTGAAAAATATGTGTTTCGTCTTTTTTACTGCAGCAATACTATTTATGTTACAATAATAACACCATATCACTACTCCTTACCGAACACGGCATGGCTCCAGTTCTAATAATGCTCAGACCTGCTCCCGACCAACGTAAAGCTTGTTCGTTATAGTCTCCAGGAGGTGTTGGGGCTCTTGGGTCTGCAAGGGAGGGCAGGTTTTGCTGTGTTTGCATCACGAAATAAAAGTGCTCAACAGCAAGAATTTTGATCGTTTCGGAGCTCCTCCTCCTGTTTGGCATCTACACTCCGCTGTGGCCGCGTAGGACGCTACGGACGGTCAAACTAGAGGCCCAGGTAGGTTCGCCCACTACTACTACTACTACTACTACTGGTGCTCGACGTCCTCGTCGAAAATCTGAGTTAAAACAGTATCAGCAGCAGCCGGAGAAACTGCCAATTTTCAAATTCGTCTATTATTATTGTTAGGGTACCAGAGGTATGGATGGGGATTCGTTCGAGGGCAAAAGAGGCACTTTTTCGTGATTAAAAAGGCGTCGAATCGATCCGGCTCCTGAGACAAAAAATGTTGCCCATGACCCACGCTCTCTCAAAACTGCTCACAGGGAGTAGGTCTGAGCACCAGAACTGGAGAAATAAATGTCGATTTCGGTAGGGAGTCATGAAAGGTCAAAATTATACCAGAACAAGTATTACAACTAACTGCAAAAATAAAAACGGATTTCGTGACTTCGTATCCGGTTTGTGTTTTGATTCTAGGGGAAAAAACTGGTCAGTTTAGTAAATTCATGTCTACTTATGTCCGGTTTTGTTGTAGTATGAGGAAGCACAAAAATAGGTCAAGCTTAGAAATTTCATGCCTAAAACTCGTTTGTGCTTTGGAATCAGAAAAAAAATGGTTACGTAGATGAGTTTTGTTTTTTTCAAGAGTGCAACTAAATAAATGCTCTTACCTTTTTTGCCCGAAGGGGCTCCTTAATTAAGAGACAAACACTCCGAACCGCGGTTGTACGCATATTGTTGTAAGGTTTACCCTGGGCTGGGTAATCGATCGATCTTTTACCCCTATAGCTCAGCGGTAATACCCTCACATTTGACGTCGTCGAGGGCACGGGTTCGAATCTCACTTCGAACGTTTCTTTTTTCAGAAACGCTTGCGCGTGCGTCCCCAAATAACACGTCTCCCTGGTTCCCCAGGTATCGAAACGAAGCGGGTAGGTCAACGTACGGCCGTATACGGTACCGACGTCCCAAATATCCCGCCGTTCAGAGGGGGGGAGAGTGTTATAAGGTTTACCCTGGGCTGGGTAATCGATCGATCTTTTACCCCTACGATATATCGTAGCTCAGCGGTAATACCCTCACAATATACACATATACACGTACGAGTACCGAGGACCAACGCCCAAACGGGTAGGGTGGATCGTAAATGATCCGAGTCTGGCGGGAAGGCTTCTTGGCCTGGGTTTTTGTTAGTGGATGAGCTGCGGCAAGTTCCACACTACCCGGAGAGTTTACTCTTCGGGTGGCTATCCCCACCGCACCGGGCCCCTTCGGGGGTCAGGTCGGGTCAACATGCTCAAGTTCCCGAAGGTCGTAGACAGCAAGGGCTGATACTTCCGAGGGGGCATGGGGTGAATTGACACACGACACGAAGTGCACGAAGTGAGACGTGGAAGTGTGGAGGGCGTAAGCTTTATTTTGACCCATCCGCCGGAGGATAAAAAAAAAAAAAAAAAAAAGTACGTGTTCTGTATGCCCCTGCCGAATCGTTGACGAATGTACGTACGTATATACGAATTTCTACTTTATTTTTCGGCGAAAATGTGGGATCCCTCAAGACCCAAATCTCCCAAAACAAAAGAAAAAAACGAACATATCTATCTGGCGAACAAAAAGAAAATAACAGAAAAACCACCAGACAACGGGTCCGCAGGGGGCTCATACAACATATATAATATGTGAAATAAATATGTGCCAAATTTCAGGGCATCATCTCCCAAAAATGGCGTGGACATTGGAGCATTGGAGTCTTCAGGAATTTGGGCCGGTAAGTTTGACCCAGCCTGAAAGTACGCGTATTAGTACCACTCTATGCGGAAATATAAGGACCATTTGGGTATTTGCAGTGCAATAAAACGTTCATTATGTTTACGACCAGAGTGGTAGTTAATAGTAAACACCTGGTATCTACGTATACGTATACGTATCGAATAGTTAATGGGCTTGGTCGCCCGATTATCTGTGGTCGTACGGCAACTCAAATCCATGCTGTACGACGTAGGCGCCAGAAAAACTTCAGACAGACGCTGCCCTTCCATTCGTACGTACCAGGTACGAATTATATACTACTGCTGCTGCTGCTGCTGCTGCTGCTGCTGCTGTCGGGACAGAAATCATTTTTTATTACAACTTACTTACTCGTTTGTGCCGATCCAATAATAACTACTTCTTGTTTATCATGTCATATTGTAACCCCTCTCCCTCTGCGGGTGAAAACAGTAGTATCAATACACAGCATGGGTATGTATGTGGGTCAAAACCACTCTTCTTGTAAGATCGTACTGCTGTTGACCCTGGTATATAGCATCCAGGGGAGTCATGGCACTACTACTACTGTATATCCTAAATGAGGTTCGTTCGATGTTATCGAGAGAGGTACGTACAGCAGTAGTGTGGATGCAGCATTGCGCTGCAAGGGAACGAAAAAAAAACGACTTTCAAGCGCAGCGGCCTTGTTGCTGTTGTTGTTGTTGTCGTCGTTGTTGATTTTTTCAGACTAAATAAACACACACCATCATCAGCAAAAAAAAAAAAAGCAAAACAATAAGCAAAAAAAAGGCAAACATGGCCTGAGTTCACTCACCTCGGCGAGGTAGCTAACGGAGTCCCGGTCGAACTCCTCGAGGTCCATCTCGACGTTAGGTTCCCACGGCGGCTCCCTTTCCTCCGTGCAGCTGAGCGTGCGCTCAGACCTACCGAAGTCCTCCGAGCAGTCGGACTTGCCGCTCATCGAGACGAGGCCTCGCTGGAGAGGTGGCAGAGACTCCAGCTCGCCGTATTCATCATCATCATCATCCTCCTCATTATCATCACCGTTCTGCACCACCTCCTGCTCCTGCTCCTGCTCCTCTCCTTCATCGCCCTCGATCAAATCTTCCTCGTTGGCGCCCTTCCGCTTGCTGTCGTCTTTCCTGCTCGGGCCTCCGGCGGCATATGCGGCGACGATCGGCTTGCTCTGGAGGTTTGACTGCGGTGTTAAAAAGCAGTTTTCGGCGCACAGGAAGAGAGGGAGGGAGGGAGGGAGGGGGGGGGGGAGGGAGGGAGGGAGGGAGAGAGGAAGGAGGGAGCGAAGTGTGGTACACCAAAATGCGCCGTAAAACAACGCAAAGTTGTCGATTAATTTTGTTGTTCTTCGTTCACAAATCAATTCAGAGTTATGCGAGCTAACACACGTGCGTGGTCAACAGTTATTGAGCCGGTGGGGTGTAAACTTAGTGCCCAGAGGCACGGTCACGACATATTTCGTGTATACGCGCAAAACATGAAATGCACCCCATAATTGTGCTCTCCATCAAATGAAACGCGTTTCGTATCCAGTAGAGACAGACAGCACCCCCTGCTAAGGGGAAGCGCGGGGGGGCGGTGGAGGATGGAAGAGGGGGGGGCGAACTCATTTTGTTGCTTGCCTTAGTCATTTTTTGGACCCATTGACACTGAGTGTCCCTTTCTCGAGACGGAGCACCGTTCCTACTCCTAATAGAGACACCTCCAACACTTGGACGCTCATTACGTTGAGGAGGAGGGGTGGTGGGGGCGGGGTGCTTGATACTCATGCATGGCCGTAGTCGTATGCTCATAGACCCTCGGGGGGGGGGAGTGAAGAGGGAGGCGGGAAGGGGGCGGGGGGCATGAGAGGCAGGGGGGAAGCCGCATTCTTGATGTGGACCCAGCAGATGCTAGCGGGTGACATTACCTTCTTCCCGATGAGCAGAAATATACAACCGGCTCAACTCCAGCTGTTTACGAAGCGGCACCACTAAAACGGCCGGTAAATAAACAGAAACCGAGGCCTGTCTCAGAGACTTACCAAAAAAAAAAGCGGAAAGACAATCTTCCGGAGGGATGCACGTATGTATTATATGTGGCTTTGTTTTGGACCGTTGCGCTCGACGGCCGATACGATGTTTGTTCGTAGTACGGCGCCTGCAGGGGAGGAGCTGGCTGGGAAGAAGGACAGCCCCCCTGTCCACGATCCTCACCAAAGCATTCGACACCGTCGAGAACGAGCGAAAACCCTCCTGCAGACAGACTAGTCCAGCCAGATCTGGCGTGTCACCGAGCATGCTCGCGGTCACCCGCCTTTTCCTTTTTCGCGGGTGGATGGCGGCAAGCGTTCGTGAATGTTCAACGTGGAGAATCGAGTCGGGTGTCGGCATGATTCGATCCAGTATCATGCGCAGACGACCACCTATATCCTACCTGGTAGACCCTATACCCTTCTTGTAATAATCACGCCCTTTTCCTTTTTTTCTGTTTCTAACCATCGTGTATCGTACAAACCGTGCACGTTTTACGAGCGCATTCATTGTAAACTTTCGGGGGCGGGGACGGGACGGGGGTACTCATGGCGGTAGCCGCATGCCCTCGCATCCCTACAATGCCGGGACGGAGCATGTCGGGTTTTCACCGATCAGGCAGACATTGCTTATTGCACCAAGCACGAAGCGCCGTGTGGTGTTGGGGTGAGTCGTAGGAAGCGGTGAGCTGCATCCTACTAAGAACCGCTTGTGAGGCGGACTTGCATATGGATGACAGCTTCGAACGAATTGATCCTACTAAGAACCCACGAGACCGCATTGATCGGGTATACTGAACTGTGTAACTGCCTCGTGGGTGCCTTGTCATAAACTCGTACACACTATCAGGGTAAGTGCGAAGACCATTCCCCTTGTGAGGATTTACACCGATGACAATGGGAACGCGACTTTTCCATCTAGAAAGTCCGAATTTTAAATATACCCGCCGTAACATTCCAGCACCGCTCAGTATGAGCACGACTCTTATCCAAACTTCGAAATAAAAACGAAAAAAAAATGCTGGGACTACGTTAGGCAAATGTCGGCTTGAGAAAACTCCACACCTCGAATAATGTAACACTCGGATAACACTTATCTACGTTATGGAAGGGGTAGCACAGCGGCAAGGCAACGTCCTAACATAGTGTTAGCAGCGGCGGAGCAATCGCATAACGCGGTGACATAGTGTTAGATGCATATCAGCGATTGTTGTATCGCATTAACGTTATGTTTCTTCTCGATCTCGGCGGCTCTGGCACGTTATCCATCTATGACGTGCTAAACCTAAATCTGCATACTCGCACGTACGAACTAACACAGGAGTAACATAGTGTTGATGTTAGGTTGGGGATGACCGTTATCTGCTAACTTGTGTCACTACTAACTAATTTGAGTACGAGCGAACACATCAACATATTGCTAGTGTTTTATCGATCATGTACATACGTTATTTACCTAACGTGTGTTACGATGCAAATAACATTTCGGCTAAACATCCCAACGTTATGTTACTCCCAATGAGCCAGACTATACCAACGTAACACTACACTGCTGTTGCCAGTACGGAATCTAGCTAACACGATAACATCGTGTTAGGCAATCGCCCGCCAATATCGTAACGCACTAACGCTATGCTACCACAACATCTATAATCCAGGTAACGTAGTAACGCAGTAACGTAAAAATAGAAAAATACTTGAGCCCTAACATTGATGTGGGAACGTTAACCCATTCAAAACTGAAAACATTATTCCACACTAATTTCAAGTAGTTTGCCCCCAAATACGTGGGACCAGTTCTTAAAGGGGTCAAGTGTTGTGTTATCTGAGGTGTGGAAAACTCAGCGAAATGCTTGATTCGAAGCGGCGAGATTCCAATTCCTCGACAGCCATCGATCGACAAAAACAAACGACTGCGTTATGAGCTCCGAACGGGGCGCCCTCGTTAGCGGTTCCAACCCACCCTAGGGCCACAATAGCAGTGTTCACACAACGGCCGACCATATTAGACGGGCGCTGGCCAGGCGTATGATAAAAAAAAAACACACATTTTGGCCATTGGTGTGTAGAAGGCAGACGACCAAATTTCTCGATCCCTCTCGGATGGCAAAAAACAAGATATATATTTTTTTTTCAGGTTTGGGAGAAGAGCGCAGGACGCGGCCGGCAAGCTCTCGCCCCCTAGATCTTGGATCTACCTGGTATCTTCGAGACCGTCATCTTTATTCGTTGGCCTTGCCCGACACCAAGCGGGTTGGCCGTGGGTTGAGTCTATTACGTCGAGATCGAAGGTCTTATCGTCGCATGATGGGCTGATTTTTTTTTCATCAGCGTGTTTACAATTGACAACGAGAAAAAAAAAACAGATTTGCGCCGCGTGCAACCGCGTGAAAAAAAACACACACACACATGTTTCCCCTTTTTGCTCACAGCGGCGATACGAGAATATCTTCCGCTGTTTACTGAAAGCAATACAGTACAGGACACCTAATAAGAAACAGGAAATCTGGTTCAGGCTGGATTTCTTATTCGAGAGAGGGTGCTTTCTACACTAATTTCAAGATAACGACTCCCGAAATTCTTATTTTACTCGAAATCTCAGCCTGACTTTCTTGTCAGCCTGTTTCTTATCAGGTGCCCTGTATTGTATACTTCGAAGTATATATATATATATATATGGAGGTTGCCTGGTCAGATGATGCAAGCCGTGTCGGGGTCTTGGACAGGTTAAGCCGAGCGGGGCCTTGAAAAAAGTTTTGTTTCATATACTGTATTGAGGCCAGGAGGTGACTCCACAAACCTCCCTCGCATCTCGCAAGGAGAAATCTCGTCAAGACAAGAGTGTGGGAGTGGGGGGTCGTTCTCGTAGATGACTCTTCACTCCCTGGTATATACGTATTATAGCGTTCTAGGTTTGTTTGTATTCCCGAACGTCAACCATCGTGTCAAGACAATCCATGACGGCAGGTATCGTAGGCCGGACGTTGGTCAACGTATCTTCATGCTTGGCATTTGTGGTTCGGGAATTGACGACGCCTACGTACCCTATCCTCCACATCGCCCCCTCCTTCATGCGCCTCAAGTCCATATTTGCTACACAGAGCCGGTCGTCCAGGTGGTCTAGCAGTTTAGCACGAACAATGCTTTCAAGTAGGGTTGAAATCAGGGGTTCGTGTCTCCGTATGGAGATTTTTATTCTCAAATGACACCAACGGAAACTGCTGTCGAGATCGCCTATTGTATATAGCGTGGGTAGGCACAATTTTAGGAGAGTCGACTAGGGAAGAAAGTGCTGAAATCTTCTCGCGATAAAAATGCAATAAGGCACGTACCGTAGTGGGGAGGTACTGTAGGAGAAGAGCCTACTTAGTGACCCCGGATCTGAGTCACTGCTAAAGAGGGAGAGATAAAAAAGGGCGAACATAATAAATGGGATGGAAAAAAGGAGAAGAACAAAACATATATTTAAAAAATGAAAAAAAAAACAACAGCTGTGAGCTCGAGGATTTCGTCGTAGGAGGGATGAATATATATTTAAAAAATGAAAAAACAACAGCTGTGAGCTCGAGGATTTCGTCGAAGCTCATCTTTGCTAGCTGAGTATATGTGTGACTTTGGGGCGGTCATTTCAAGAGGAAACTAAAATTTGAAACGTCGTGTTTGAAGGTTCGCTGTTTTTCCGTCGTTGTGTATCGTACATACAAGCTTATGCATCGTGCACGTTTTGCGAGCGCATTCCTTCTAAAGTTTCGGGGGGGGGGGCGGAGGGAGATGAATACGTAGCTCACAGCTAACAGGACACGTCAGCCGCCAGATCAATGCTTTCGCCAATATTCATACTTTCAAGCCGCGTGCAAGACGTCACGCGCATGCTAGACGTACATGCGTATATACGGCGCTAGGAGGGCTATGGAGTAGTCGCAGGAGCTGGCACGAATCTGAGTACAGTACTAACAAAACAGAAGGAAGACAAAACACAAGAGAGACGAGACACGTATGATACGTGGTTAGGCTATTCGCCGTGGTTTGTGCAAGGTCGAGTCGTTATGGCATGCCCACAAGCAGTACGAGCAGTGGGCCAAATTCCCCGAGGCAGTCCTATACCTGTGGTCCTGTTCGGACATTTTTTGTTGGCGACCACGGCCGACGCGATAAAAAAAGCGTGATCCTCAACGACTGCCGGCCGGGGCAACAGCCGCGAACCACGGCTACAGACTACAGAGCATCATTGCACAGCAGTAGTCAGACAGTCAGTAGTCAGCGCACGCCGTCTGTGGCGCCTCAAACCTATCTATCTATCATGGGTGACGACTCTACTCTGTAAAGTATGTACATCATATATTGCTGAGAGCGCCTTCGTAGCGTGGGTAGGCGGAAGTCGACGCGAGTCGACAAGGGAAGAAAGTGCTAAAACCTTCTCGCGATAAAAATGTAAGGCACGTATCGTAGTGGGGTGGGAGGAGAGGAGCCTACCTACTCGTAGTGGCCCCGAATCTGAGTTACGAGTACGACTAAAGAGGGAGAGAGAACAGAAGGGCGGAGATAATAAATGGGATGAAGAAAAAAAAAAGAAAAAGTTCGTACATCACAGAATTTGATAATTTGTATCTCTCTCTATTAATAGGAGAAATACTCAGGACGGACACTGGATTTACTTCTCATGCAGTTGGGTAGAAAGAGGGGCTCATTTTTTCGTATGTTTTTTTTTTTTCTCCATCCCATTTATTTCCTTCGCCCTTTTTTTCTCTCTCCTCCTCCCTGTTAATAGTCGTAACTCAGATCCGGGGTCACAGAGTAGGCTCTTCTCCCCCCCCCCCACTACGGTTCTCGCCTTACATTTTTATCGCGAGAAAAACTTCAACCATTTCTTCCCTCGTTGACTCGCATCGAGTTCCATGCAAAGACAAATCACAAACAAGTTATGTAGTACATTCACACTTCGTATATATACCCTGGTATATAATATGAGACGTGTACAGTACAGGACACCTACGATAAGAAACAGGCTAATAAGAAAGCCAGGCTGGGGATTTAGAGGAAAATATGAATTTCGGGATTTGTTATCTTGAAATTAGTGTAGAAAGCACCCTTTCTCGAATAAGAAATCCAGCCTAGACCAGATTTTCCGTTTTTTTAACCAGGTGCTCCTGTACTGTATACAACGAATAACATGTCAAGCACAAACAAACAGAGTTCTAATGACTTTGGGCATAATAGTTACCCTGTTGAGGAGAAGAGAGCCCGAGAGCCTGGAAGAGGCTCTCGCACCTCTCGCCTCCTCTCCCACTTCTTCCCTTGGTCATCCAGGCTTTTGCCTCTCACCTAGTCTACAGTCTACCGAGGTTAATAATAACAAGAGGTCTTTCCATATCGAAAGAAGAAGCTTGCTTCAAGCTCAAGCAACGAACCTCCGTCTTCCATTCCCTTCTATCATCGTCTCTACTCGGTCATCACTTCACATATATTAATAGTTACGAGTCATAAGTGTTTTGGCCCAAAGATGCTACTACGAGTATAAGTACCCCTCTGTGTACGTACAGTTACGCATTCATGTTTTCATACACATACGTACATGTTTTATTTATTTCTTCCTCTCGTTCTTTTGTCATTCGTGTTTGGCACGAAGTTGGGGCGGCATTGAGCAGGAAGCGACACAGATCCGTTGTATGGGTGGCGCCCGAGGGAATGGGGAGGGGGGCGGGGCGGGGCAACGGTCGTAGGGAAACCGCGGGTGACGAAAGCAGGAAGGAGCCCGCAGACAGGGTAGCAAGGTACCAAACCAACTGGTAGGTAGAACCTGTCTGTGCTACCGATACCACCACTGCTGGCTGCCTGGGGAGTGCTTTATTTGTGCTTCGGTTGCCTGTCCTTTCCTTTCGTTACTCGTAGTCTTCCTCTGTTTATGTTGTGCTTTGTTTTGTGTATTATTTTGTTTTATATTGTCTGTCGCATCTCCGGGGGGGGGACGACGACGACGACATATTCTTTGTTTTTGTTACGCTTTTGTTTGTGTTTTTCTCATCTTATCTTTTCTTTTCTTTCATTTTTTTCTCTCCTGCACGGATCTGGATTGCTACAGCATGGATAGGTCGTACCTGTCGTACATGGCATTGCATTGTCTGCACTGCTTACTGCATTCCAATGTAATATCTCTTGTGTCGTGGTTTAGGGACCACACCACTTTTATCTCTCTAGGATGAAGAATCGGCACGGACACTACTGGGTGTGCTGGATGTCGACGGGTAGAAAGTAGAAAGGACGAACACACACATGTATCGTAGCATGTAGCATGTGTCCGGGTCGCTGTTCCGCGCGTTTGGGTCTCATGGAAAGCAACAAAATAAGTAATTATCGGCGCCAAACTGACGTTTCTTACTGTTAATAGGGGGCTACTCCTGCATTGGCCCCCTCGCCGGTGGTTGGGGGGGACTGGGTGGTCGAGGGGGGGGGGGGGGGTGGCGGGGGACTGATGAGGGGGGGAGTGGTGGGAGGGGGGCGCGGGGGGCGGGGCGGGCGTGATTGGGGTTCACTTCGCTCAATCGGTTTCACTCGAAAAAGTTATGATACGTATATACGTCTATCGCCGATTTACCAAGTCAAGGTTATTAACACTTTTTTTTAATTCAATCGAATTTTCGCTCCGATTGAAGGCCAATCCTATTATTAATAGTAGTATTTAATAGATATCACGGCAACGCACGCCATTATTTGTTATATACGTATCATTCGGAAAATGATGCTTCAATACGTGACTTGAACTCCAGCATGCTCCCGAGCGATTATTTTCTTTACGACTCGTAGGGATCCCGAGACAGCGACCAACACAGCGACAACTTTGGTGTTACCTAGGCCCTGACCCATTTGGTGTTTTTTTATTTTTTTTTCGTGCCCACTTTTCCGGAATGGCACGAGTCCAAACAAGCCAACTATGGCACCAGAGTTTGGCCCTTTTCCCACAGTTTTGGCTTAGGTTTTGGTAGCCATAAGCCACCTTTTTGAGGGCCGTTCACGTTTTTTTGGTCGGTTTTGCGCAAAAGAGCGAATTATGGCACCAGGGTTTGGCCATTTTTCCAGAGTGTGACTTCTTCGTGTTTTAGGGTGTATTTAAACGCATAAGCGGGGAGTGTGAACATAAACCAACTGCTGAAATGCTGAATCGTATGCATATAAGTCAGTCACTTTAATGCTGTTTAAGTGTGCAGCGAAGTTCCCGATGCCGACTGGGCATCTAGCCCGGGCTTTCAACGAACCCAGCGCCAAAAATAGGGGTGGCATAGGCTGCCTATGGTAAATTTCCTCTTGTTTTGCCACCCCTTGTGCCCACAATCCTAATGGCACGTGCCCACTCCAGCTTATGGCTTTGCTTATGGTACATAGAGCCAATTATGTCAATCGCTATGCCCACCAAATGGGTCAGGGCCTAGTGTTACCCTCGGGTATCAATTATCAACACGGGATTCGAGTATGCACGAGCAGCGGGAGCGGCCACCATCAGCGGTAGGGGTGGCATCGTGTTGCGCCCGTTGCGTGCGGCTCCTTGCATGTATGTGTAGTGATAAGGACAGACATACACCAACGTTTACGCAATATAATTCCCCAATAATTACGCAATGAGTGGCCGATCATCATGTTCAATTATTATTGTCGTCAATCTTCCCCCTGGATGTTATATATATGAACCCATAAACTACTGCTGCATGATGCATGCAGTGCGTTACATGTAATGTGCCGAGCACTTATTTCTTGGCTTCTTCGCAAAATTAAGGCCTCACCTTGGTGTTAATGCTGCTGCTGGTGTTGTTGTTGTTGGTGGTGGTGCTGCTGTTGGCAAAGTAGAGCACGCTCGCCATTGCCTCTGACGACGAGCTGGTTACGTCGCCGTGTAGTGTATCCTCGACCAAATGGGGAAGGACCTGCTTGTTGTCGAACGCGTTTGTCGAGGCGCGCCCCTCGGCTCCCCCTGCCGCCCCGAAGTCCCCCCTTCGAGAGAGGGCCCTCTCCAGCACCCCCAGGGCAGGCCTACTCGGTTCCGCCATCTCGCTCGCTCGTAGGGCCGCAGTCGCCGTCTCCGACACCAACAGAGTATTTACTACTGCTACTGCTGCTGCTGCTGCTGCTGCTTCTGTTGTGTGCCGTCGTGGTTCTCGGGGCCGGGAAAAAAAAAACAGAAACAGCCGAGCAACTTACCACAGTGTTTGTTGTGCTCCTAATACCGGGTAGGTATGTATGTGCGACAATGGGTGTACGGGTCAGATCTTGCACCGGCGTGATGGGGAGTAAGGTGGCACGGCTTCTCTTCCTTCTTCCTCCTCCTGTCCTGTACGGCCTTCAACTCGCTTGCGCACGAACAGCAGCAGCAAACCACCTGAGATAGAAGGGCTGTGCTTGATTGTTTGACCGCTGCTCTGCTGCTGCTGTATGTACGAATACGTAAAAAGAGCCTTCTCCTTTTTCTACCCGTATCGCATCGAAATGAGTTGATGCGCGACGTACGTCGTCGGTGTGTGGAATTCCGATGCGCGCGGTTCCAACCAACCATGCGACAAACAACAAACAACGCGTGACAGGGGTGGCAGGCACAGGCCAAGCAGCGGCACAGCAACAGCAGCATCATGACAGCATGACAAGCACAGCCGAAAAAAGAAGAAACGAGAAGAAGAAAAATGAGGGAAAATTGGAAAATTTGACACCCAAAAAAATGAAAACAAAAACGATGGACGCAAAGACAGGGAGGAAGTAGAACCTGCCTCTGCCTGGGCGATGTAAGATGTAACCTGTTCGTCGTCTATTCGGTCAGTCCGTGCGTGTGGCGAGAAAGGAAAGCAAACAGAGGAATCACCTGGTGTCTCACCATCGCCGGAACGGTGAAGGAATACTCGTAGCATGGTGACATGGTTGATATTTAAGCTTCTCTGATTGACCAAATTGAAAAACAGTAACAGTCTCGTGCGGCCTCGTATGCAATTGCTCGTATGTAATCGTCTTCGAGTTAGTATCGCGGAGATCTCTAGAGGTATCGTAGGAGATGTCCTATAAAATATACGTAGAGAGATGATGCAAGTGTCGCTTAACATATTCGTACGCGTATCTTGATACGGCGGTTAATACGCGGAGTCTCTACGAGTACGCGTACCACCTGTAGAAAGTGATCGTCTTACCACCGGCCTGCTTCGTCAGTACAAGGTGCAGGGCTATGGTGCTTTGTTGCTTGTTCTCGCTCTCCTTACTCTCTACATCCTCGTACGACGTGTGCTATGATTGATACGGATGCTGCTGTAGTTCGAACCGTATCGTATACGTTGCACTTCTTCCTGTTTCCTGTTCCGTTATCCAGAAATATCGCTGGGTTCGGGTTCGGGTTCGGTTCGGGTTCCGGTTTTCGGGTTCGGATTCGGATATTCGGATGGTAGGGTTCAGTTACAACTGAACTCTATGGTACCGGAACACTACTGCTGCTGTGCTATATGGATGTGTATATGTGATATGCGTGTGTGTCGTCGTTCTACCTAGCAGCATACCCAGCTTCCGTGGTGCTCCTTCTTCCTAGCAGCAGTTGTTGTCTGAACCAATGGGGAGGGAGTCTGAACTTTTCTTTTGAACTTTTTGAGTTTGAAGTGGGTTTCCACTTCATGGAAGGCCGTACATATTCTGGCAACTTTCAGGGGAGGAATCGGCGGCGCGTTATGCGCGCCTGCTGGCAGTCTGCAGTGTAGCTGGTGTTCAGTGCAGTGCAACTAGCTGTGTCGTTGTGTGCGGGCGCTCGCTGACAGTATTCAAGATGGAGAACGACAAAGACTCCACCCGACGCAAAGAGAAAAGGTCGACATGGACGCACGTCAAGATTTCTGGAGCGCAGGTGAGGTTGATTGCAGGTTGCAGGTGACCAACAAACCAAACTATTGTCGTCGAATCTTTTTGTGATAAATTTCATATTTTGTCAACAGGCCTCGCCCAAGCCCTCGCAGCTCGCGCTTCGTCTCGAGACTCGCTGTACGTATGTAGGCATTGGAGGCACACGGCAAGCGCATATTCGCGTGGGCACTTCACCGCACCTCAACCTAGACTCTAGACACAGCTAAACTTCGATAAGATGTCTCGCGTGATCGCTGAGAAATGCACTCTTTACGACTTGTGGGAGATAAAGCAAGAAGTGCACCAGCAGCACCGCAGCAGCAGCAGTATTATTGCGCAGGCGAGCTCTCGGGTGTTGTCTCCCGTTGTATCAAAGCCTTGGCATGTGCCACTCTGCGCACTGTGGTTGAAGAAGGTTGGGCAGCAGCATGTATGTATGTAGGGTGGCTGCGTGCAGCTGCAGCTGAATAGGTTGTTCGGGGTGATTGGGCTACTGCTGCTGTTATGTGGCGCGACAACATGGGTGCAGTGTGTTATCATCGAGCGGGGGTATTACGAACGCTATATACGAGTTTACAGCGTTACAGCACCAGTTGACTCGTTATGACACGATTTTAACAGAGGGTCGTTTATATACCAGGTATAGAGTTAGTTAGAGTACTGGTATAGAGGATAGATAGAGTACTCGTACGTACCACTACGTACATACGTATGATATCATGCTGCTTGAATGAAAATTGCGGCCCATTTCGACTCGTTCGTGACTGGTGCCGTGACTCGTGAGGGTGGTGCGAGAGAGAGAGAGAAGGAGGGAGAGGAGGTGCAAAAACACGAGCAGGTGGTACGAGTGTACGATCGAGGAAACAGTTCAGCCACCAACACCAGAGTTGTGTGGTACTAATGCTGTGCCTTGTTCAGCTTACTGCTTGTTGCAAACTATTAATAATGGTACGACTGGCTACGAATGTACGTCTAATATGCCATGAGTATCGTACCATGTTTGATATGTAGACCTGGTACGTATTGTTTTATGGGTTTGTGCGAACTCTCGTACATATGATAGCACTTCAGACTTCAGAGAGAGGAAAATTGGAAAATTGACGATAAAATGCAGGGATGGTACGGCAGTAGTTACCGGCTCGAGGTAATTATCACCGGTAATGAACAATGAACCCTGTACGTACCATATATCAGGTTTGTAAAAAGAAAAGTTACCTGGTAGAAAACGCCTCCATCTACAAAGTTGAAACCTCTGGATTATTTTGTCGTTCTCGGTACGTAGCTCTATTATAGCTCTCTAGCTAGACTACGTACTCTTAGCACGCGCAGGTGACACCCAACAGAGCCTATTTCGCGTTCCTGTAGGGATTTCGGCGATTCTTATCTTAATAAACGGGGATGACAGGGATGCATCCCCTGCCTTTTAACGCCTCGCGCTATTTTCGGTGGCGGTAATGGCAAGCGGTAATGATTTTCAGCGAAAAATCGGTGATTACCGATACGTCGCAGCTCTGAATTGCGGTATCTAAATACCACCCCCTGATAAAAGAGAAAGATTTGTCGTAAGTAACGGAGGAACGAGAGAGAAATCTGTAGTTTGTGGCGGCGGAAGAGTGTGGTAAATAGTTGGAGGTTGTGATCCCAGGATTCTGGTAGAGTATAATAGAGGTTCCCGTGGCGACCATTGTGACCTGGAGCAGTCAAGGCAGGAAGCAAAGAGCGGGGATCGCACAGTACAACAATCGGATACACAGCGGCGCTCGAACCACCCCCTGATAAAAGGTGACGATTAAACGTACACCCAACGACTACGACCACGTACTGCATGATTGGGGGATAAAATATCTGGTAATAATTAGTCTCCGAGTTACCTGGTACAATGCAAGGAGTCGCACGGCACGGGCCCACTGATCCTACCGTACCTCTCTGGGCGTTCACGCTGCCTGTAGACGGTTACTAGCACCAAAGAAAGGTATCATTGTTTTGGTCGGTATCCCTTATACTGAAGGTATACCGTACATCCCTTAAAGGGGGCCCCAAAGGGTTATAACAGCAGCAGTATATGTAGACGTATGATACCAGGTATATACATAGTCTTGGTATATAGACTACGACGACTGCTGTATTAATTGGCTCCGTACAGCAGTACTTATAGCACCGGTATGATAGATAACAGCTTGCTGCGCGGGTGGGAACCCTTTGCGTCGATTAAGCTACGAGTAATTACGCCAAATGTGTCAACGTAACCCGGCAGCCGAGCCTACTTCCGCGCGAGAAATGTTCCATAAATATACGTATAGTACTATTAAGAGGTATGATATGTACGTAATAAATAATCGTCACATATTTTCGTCGCTTTTTCCGCCTGAAATCCCTAACAAGCTCAGCGCTCGTGCTGGTATTATACGAGAGTCCAGTGTGCTGTGTGCTGCTCCAGAGTAATTCTGTAGTTTCGTATTTTCTTATTGTTTGGACGAGTACATGGACCATAAACCTACACTTACTGAGTATGCTACGCGCTATAACATGGTAGCGAGTACCACGTATACCGAGCTATGATACCAGGTATATATTATCTATATGACACCGGGTATCCAGCATGCTCTCAGTTCTAATATACCCCGCCTTTGTTCCACCCTCGGTTTCCATTGTGATAGCGTGTTGTGTGTGTTCTTCTCATTACTCGTATTACGCCGCAGTGGTTCCACCCTAGGACCCTAAACTCACAAGAAATTGCTGATCTTTATACTCGTATATATATATCCTTCGTACACATATACCATTACTCTTATTTCTCCAGACATGATGCATTCGTACAGAGTATCTAGATTTTCTATGGAGTGTTCAGCCCCGATTGTTCTTCTTATTTGCTCTACGAGCTGGCGGGCCAGACGTAAACACTCCGCTTTCTTCTGAATACGTTTGATGTGTAGTGTGTGTACTTCGTACTGGTATGTATATATATACGTACATCCTAAGGGGTGCCAGGTATTATGGCGCTGTAGTGAAGACTATTTTTTCAGTCGCCCGCTCGCATTATGAATGTTCTATATATTATCAATACTATAAATACCTGGTATACCTTGGGTATACCATGGTTAGTATCATATCAACAGCCACAAACCCAATGTAGCCAGCAACTCCCCTGTGGCATCCATGCCTGGTATTTTGTTTCGCGAGTGAGCTGTTATGTTCTAAGTTCCTGTCTTGGCTACATCGGCTCCAGGCCGCAATTGTAGGCGTGGGTCGGGAAGGAGCGAGAGTGACACGAAACCGGTCAAAGCGTCGCGTCTCACGCTGTGCCATGCCATCCCGTGCTCCGCGCTCGGCGCTCGGCGCCCGGCGCGGTACGAGAGCATGCCAAATGGCCGCGCAATTTTGTTTTTAGAAGGGAGTCAGAGCGCCTTTCGTCCATTCATCATCCCACCATCAAGCTACTTAGCTATATACGTACACCAGCAGCGCTGAGCGCTGTCCCCGCTTGTGAGGAAAAGGATGGGAACGGGCGTTCCGGGTCGTTTTCATTTCGTTTCGCTTGCGCGGTTTCTGCGAACGCGAGGAGGGGGAAGGAAGGGCCTGCCCCACAAGGAACTGCTGCTGGCTTCTTCTTTTTTTGTTTGTTTCTCTGTCGCGCCAGCAGGTGGTTGGGTTGTGGGTGGCGGGAGGACAATATGTGCGACACTTGATCGTTGATTTTTGTTGCTACTGCTGTTGTAGGGCTGTATTCTGCTGTATTTTCATATTTTCGTATCGTGTCGTATACGACACTACAGCACTCAAGGTTTATGATACATGCTACTGCGATACTGCCGTTAGATCGTATGTAGCGCAATCTACCAGGCACGTGTCGACGGATAGCAAGATAACGATGCGGTTTTGATGTGAAGAACACCGGCTCCGGAGAACTTGCACGTACGTGCGAGTCTAACGAATCTGCACGCAATACGGTTATATGTATAGCAGGAGTTGTTGTAGATATGTATGGCCTACATGGGTA
Organism: Saccharina japonica; assembly: GCA_008828725.1. Taxonomy (NCBI): domain Eukaryota; class Phaeophyceae; order Laminariales; family Laminariaceae; genus Saccharina; species Saccharina japonica. The sequence goes on along the minus strand of MEHQ01001496.1, from coordinate 186,756 downwards.
CCAAATGGGATCGAGGTGCCAGGTGGGCCTCCGGCGGCTCCTGCGGAGGGCTGATTATATTTCTGCACCTTGTGGGTGGGAGCAGGGTGCCAAATGGGATCAGATCCGGGTGGGATCAGGTCCGGGTGTGAGCAACGGTAAAGATGGTGCAAAAGTACTTGCAGATCTAACAGCCCACAGCACGTACGTGCAATTATACGGCTGGTGGAAGAACACGCACACACGGCCTCACGCGAAAACCCTCGATTTGATTGTTGATCGTATTTTATGCTACTACGAGTAGTGTTGTCTACTGGTATTCCTATGATACGATAGCGCTCAGGTTTATGAAACTGCTGCCGATGCTGCCGTTAGATCTTAGCGCAATATCTTTACAGTTTACAGTTAGTGTGTGCACGCTGTCATCTCGAGGCACCGTTCGTCGGGTTCTGGCGCTCGCGACTCCCGATGATAGGTTGGTTCACCGTCTGTGGCCTCAAAATGGACAGGCGAGGCGCGTTTACTAACACGCCTATTGTATCATGTCATGTGTCGCTCCAACTTTTCGTGGAACGTTTTGTTCCTACGCTCACCGCTTTTGCCGAGAGTTGTAGCAGTAGCATTGCCAGCACCCAGTAGTAGCAGCATCAGCATCATCAGTACCGTTCGTTTGTCATTGTCAGAACCAGTACCTGTATCAGTACTACTTGTTGTTGTTTCGTCGATATCAGTATTACGGTAGGTAGTGCCAATACATGCTGGTACTGGTATTCTATAGTATCAGTGTCAGTCTATACCAACAGGCCAAAAGCTACCGTTCAACGGCCCCCGTCTAAACAACACCCCGCGCGCGGCGAGCACAGGGCCCAAGACCACTTAGTAGACGCCCGCCGTCGACACCCAACCCAAACTCCCAAACCCCGTCTGGTTTATTTTCGCAAGCGTGAACAACGTTCCCGCGCCCAGACACGGACGAAAACATAAAATACTCCTGAACCCACTTCAAAACTACAAAACTTGTCCTCTCTAATTTCAAGTTCCCCCCCGCCACCGAAAAGTGGGTGCATTTTTAAAGAGTTTAAGCTTGGCTCAGGACTCAAGACCCCCCGATGCTTGTGGGGGATTGTTGTATTTTGAGCATACCCCCCCCCCCGCCCCCACAACCTCTCCTCTATATCCTATAAATAGAGTATATTTATAGGTTGGGGTTGGCGTCGGTTTTGCAACGACGCTGTAAAACAACGCCACTCGCTGGCGTGAGCTAGAACAACCAAGGGTGCCGAGTGTTTTTTTGTTATTTTTTTTAAGGGCGGTCACCAAAGCTGGCCGGGTCAGTAGATCATTTGTGCGGGGTGGGAGACCGCTTTGCTCCGGCACAAGGGGAATGGTCGTCACCAACGATAGTGGTTAACTAGGTAAGCGCGTCCGCGAGGCAGGTTACATAGAAAAAGCCCATTGCTGTCTCACGGAAAGTGGGCCCACACGAGAAATTAACTCATTGAAGCTGTCGTCCATATGCAAGTCCGCCTCAGAGGCGGTTCTTAGCAGGATGCAGCTCACCCTCCATGCGACTCGCCCAATACCTCACGGCGTTTCGCGCTTGGTGCAAGCAATGTCTGCCTGGTTGGTGAAAACCCAACGCGCTCCGTCCCGGCATTGTAGGGATGCGAGGGTCTATGGTCATATGACTACGGCCGTGCACAACATGAGTACACCCCCCCCCCCCATATGCTCGTGAATTATCCTTTCGAGACCCACGTATTGCGACCACAAAAAAACATGTACAAGCGCTATCTTCTCCACCCAGTGCTTTTAGTGCGGGTGCACTGCATTCCCGAGTAGTAGTAGTAGTAGTAGTAGCAGTAGTACAGTGGTTGTAGTAGTAGTAGTAGTAGTAGTAGTAGCAGCAGCAGCAGTAGAACTAGTAGCAGTAGTAGTAGCAGTGGTATAATAGTACCGGTAGTAGTAGTAGTAGTAGTAGCAGCAGCAGTAGAACTAGTAGTAGTAGTAGTAGTAGTAGTAGCAGTGGTATAATGGTACCGGTAGTAGTAGTAGTAGTAGTAGTAGTAGTAGTAGTAGTAGTAGTAGTAGTAGTAGTAGTAGTAGTAGTAGTAGTAGTAGTAGTAGTAGTAGTAGTAGTAGTAGTAGTATAGTATCAGTGTTGTGTTTGTGCGAGTGGTGTAAAACCCCTTGCTTGTACTCCGGACACTTGATATTAGATATAGAGGGCTCTACACGGGGTATGACCTCAACCCGCGGGTCGGCCCAGGATTTTTTTGTAATCTCACGGCTCGGGCCCGGTCGGGTCAGGAGGTACTCAAACTCTCACAGGTCGGATCGGGTCGGGTCACCCTTACTCGACCCGACCCGACCCGACCCGCGAGACTTGTCCCTGTATAATTTACTAATTTACTACCTCCTGACTATTGAATAGGTACTCGTAGTCCTGACTCAGCAGTGCCCCCTCCATGTGGCCGATGCCTCAGTCAGTCCTCATTTTTGTTCTCGTCGTTTTCTCGCCCTGAAGAGGGTAGGGGCCTTCTGAAAGCCGTTGGCCCAGCTTCTCGAGACAATGGTTGAACTATGCCTGACTTTAACCAAGAATCCTATTAAATATTAATATGTTATTAATAGTATTATTAATAGTATATTATTACTGTAGTATTAATAGTATAGTATACCAGGTACCAGGTACGAGTACACTTTTTTTTTTTTTAAACGATCGCCTGGGAATTTTCCTTGGGTTGTGGAGAGTTCGTGTGGGCTATCAATCATTTTTGTCGACGGTCCACATAAAACTCTATGTAGCCGCCCCCCGATCGCGTGAGAAAATTCTCGGATCGCCTGAGAATTTTCTCTGAAGTGAGGATGTACTGAAGAGTTACTTACTGCCTGTGGGCTATTATTGGGGAACCATGGTAAATAGGACCTATGGTGCACACAAAAACCTTTATGTTGACATGTTTACCTATGGTGCACACGAAAACCTCTATGTTTACCTATGGTGCACACTAAAACCTTCATGTTTACCTAATTTTAGTAACAATAGTTAGTCCTATTTACTATGATATGGGTTAGGGTTAGCGCATACCAGTACGAGCACTGCTGTGTCCCATGTGTCACGTGTGCGTGCGTGTGCGGTGTGTGCCGTGTGTCATAGACCTTCCATACCTTGAGCGCCACGACAACCGCGGGCATAATAATAAAATAATTAGATCGTAATTCCAATTTTATTATTTCGTACCAGAAATAGAGGTAATTAATTATTTTCGGAGTTCGGGCACACGATATAGAGGACCTATGGTGCACACAAAAGCCTTTATATTGACCTATTTTTAGTAACAATAGTTAGTCCTAGTTACTATAGTCCCCCGTACTAGGTATATATGTATACATCGGGGGGGGTTGTCTTAGGTTGGGCCCAAACGTCGTAAAACAACTACCGAAAGGTTACTAAATACCGTATAAACACGATCCCACTCTAAATCCAAGTTATAATAGTTTGTCCATGCCAAAACATGGATGCCGTGCTGTTTTAAGGGTTAAGCTTGGCTTGGATCAAGGTCACCCTGCGCCTGCTGTGAGCTGTGAGCCACCCCCCCCTCCCCCCCCCACCACCACCGCCACCACCAAAGGCGAAAGAGGAAGGGTATAAGATAAGCAAAACAAAATGTACCAGTAGTAGTATACACGATTATGTGGGGGAAAAGGTAATGGGCGCCCCAAATGCTGGAGGTGTCTCTCTATACGGAGTAGGAACGGTGCTCCGTCTCGAAAGCGATGCATGGTCGGTGGTCAAATGACTGCAATAGTAATAAGGCGAGCAACAAATGAGTACCCCCCCCTGCCCCCTATGGTCATACGACTACGGCCATGCATGAATATGAAGTACACCTCCCCCCTCCGTTGCCCACGCTCTTTGGCCTTTCGCACCTTTGATCGCGTGTCATCATCCTTTTCTCTCGTTGCCCCCCCCCCCCCGTTCCCCACGCCCTTCCCTTTGGCCTTTCGTACCTTTGATCGCGTTTCATCATCCTTTTCTCTCGTTGTCCCCGCCCCCCGTTACCCACGCCCTTCCCTTTGGCCTTTCGCACCTTTTGGTCGCGTGTCATGACCCTTTTCTATCGTTGTGAACAGGAGTGGCACACGGCGGATCCTTTTGCCGAGGCAAAGGCGAAGGGAGGCATCGCGTACGGTCACGGTGGAGGCGGGGGGGTTGGGGCGGGGGCGGGGGAAGGTATCGGCGGAGACGGTCAAGTCATGGCTTCCAGCTTGGGGAGCCGCAGCGGCGTAAGCAGCGGCAGCGAGAGTGAGAACAGTAGCAGTAGTAGTAGTAGCAGTAGGTAGCAGTAGCAGTAGCAGTAGCAGTAGCAGTAGCAGTAGCAGTAAGCAGTGGCAGTCAGTACGTAGTAGTAGTAGTAGCAGTAGTAGTAGTAGTAGTAGTAGTAGTAGTAGTAGTAGTAGTAGTAGTAGTAGTAGTAGTAGTAGTAGCAGTAGTAGTAGTAGTAGTAGTAGTAGTAGTAGTAGTAGTAGTAGCAGCAGCAGTAGTAGTAGCGCTGTATCACAAGCGGGCCGGGGGGGGCGGGGGGTGTACTCATGTCGTGCATGGCCGTACAGTACAGGACATCTACGATAGGAAACAGGCTACTACGAAAGCCAGGCTGAGATTCAGAGGATAAGAAGAAATTCGGGAGTCGTTATATTGAAATCAGTGTAGAAAGCACCCTCTCTCAAATAAGAAATCCAGCCTGGACCAGATTTCCTGTTTCTTATTAGGTGTCCTGTACTGTAGTCGTATGACCATAGACCCTCGCATCCCTACAATGCCGGGACGGAGCACGTTCGGTTTTCACCAACCAGGCAAATAGCGGGGGGGGGGGGGGGGGGGGCAGGTACTCGATATTCATGCATGGCCGTAGTCGTATGGCCGTAGACCCTCGCACCCCTACAATGCCGGGCCGGGGGGGGGCGGGGGGGGGGAGGGCAGTATTAAAAACAAAAAACGTGAAAAAAACACCTTAGGCTTGAGAGATCGAACTTTAACATTTCCTCCCAACTCGTACGAGTACATACTTGGGTTGGTTTATCTTGTTCTTGCTTGAGATGTACATGCATGTGCTACAACAGCAGTTATGATGTGTATCGTACTGCATCGTACTGCTTTGTGCTTTTGTATATATATATTTTACTTTTTTCCCTGAGGTATTCTTCCACTTCTACTCCAGAATATTTTTGAGCCTCCCTATTCTGTGACGACGTGACGACGGACTAGACTTTTGGGGATTAGTTAATGCGAGAAAAACAACATCAATCATAAGCGGGAAAAACGGTAAATGTAAAAGTTGAAAAAAAAAAAACATGTTAGCTGTGAAATCAAACGGTAACATTCCCTCGGACCTCATATGATAGTTGCATGCTGCTGCGTATGATGCTTCGATCGCGATTCCGAATTGCTTATGTTTTGTTTGGCACGGAGTGTGTAGGTTTTACGCTGTCATCTCGTTTCTATTTGGTCTTGAATAAGCGGGGGAAATAGTATACTATTACTAATAATAGATGTGCCAGGCATTTTCATACCTGTTGCGGTTTTTCGCCTTTTTAATGCATTTTCGTGTTTTTGTTTTTGCGTTTTATTTTGCCTCTTCCCCGTGTTGTTGTGCATGTTACAGAATTTGAAACATTTTTCGTATTCGGATTTTGGATGTTTTTGAAGGGTTGAATGTTAACGTTGGATGATGTTCGTTTTTTATTTTTAAACGTGTTTCCTCTTTTGATGTTACGGGTTTTTAGATGCTTCAAAGTTGTTTTAATGCTTGGAGTTTGGATATTGAATGTTTAGATATTTGAAACTGCTGCGGATGTTTGAATATTTTGAAAACTTGAATTTTGAGTGTTGGGTGTTTGGGTATTTTTTAATGTTGGTTGTTCGAATGAGTAAAGATTGTGCGCTTGAATGTTGAATGTTTCATTGTGGGCTGTTGGAATATATCAATGGTTCACATGGTTGCCTGTTGTTCGAATGTTTTTTGTCTTTGGGGTGCTTGAAGCTCGGATGTTTAATTGTTGGCTGTCCGCTTTGGACAGCGCTTCTTCGTCGTACCCGGCGGTTGTGTTTGGTGAACGGTAAACGGTGCACGGTATGCGGCAAACAGTAAATGAACAGCAGTGTGCGGTTATGGTTATGGTTTCCCGTGTTCTAGATGCGGGTCAGTAGCAACAGCAGCAGCGCGAACCGACGGTGAGTGCCGTGTCGGGGAGGGGGCACGCGATTGTTTCATTGACAGGGCAGGAAGGTAAATCGGAAAATAATATATATACTTGGTAATAGAAGTGAGTGCAGGCAAGAATCAAAATTTAACCCTCGTACGTATGTGATTGTTGGCCCGCTTCACTGAAGTCATGCGTGCGTGAGTGGTCTTGTCTACGTAACTACGCACGTCCTGCGTGTCCCAATCTATTATATGGCCTTGTCTCGCAGAGGTATAATAGTGATCCGTCCAAGCTCCCTCCCACCCCTATCTCCCAAACTCCCCGAGCTGTCCTAAAGTAAAGGAGAGTGAAATATTATAGGGACAGCGAAATCTGCTATTTTTGAGGGCTGTTCACGGGTCGGATCAAACCTCGGGGGTCCGGTGCGATCGGCTCGGGTCGGGTAAGGGTGGCCCGACCCGACCCGTGATAGTTTGACAACCTCCTGACCCGACCCGACCAGACCCGACCCGCCCCGTGAGTTTTCAAAAAGCTTCATGATCCGACCCGGGGATCCGACCATGACCCGTGCAGAGCCCTGCTATTTTCCAGGCTCTTTTCCCCTCAAAACAAGTCTCTGGGATGCGTTAACACGACGTTGTCAATTCTCTTCCCTTCCCACCCAGCCCCTGCCCTCCCCCCCATACACGCCCCCCATTCCACCAACCCAGCCTACTCAGCCACCCAATCCAACCCAACCCAGCCCAACCCAACCTAGCCCAGCCCAACCCAACCCAACTCAACCCAACCCAACCCAACGTTTAACTTTGCCCAACCCAACCCCTACCCAATCTTACGCGATTTGTGCGCAGCGAGCCCGTTGAGTAAGAGCGAGCGCAACCTGTTTCGGATGACGGACACCCTCGCGGACAAGACTTTCTCCTTCGCGCCGGCGGGGGGGACGCCGCCGCCCGGCTCCCCCCCCTCCGACACCGCCTCCGGCTTGAAGCAGAGGATGTTCTCGGGGTTTTTCCACCGCGCAGGCGGCGACTGCAGCTTGGGGACGTCCCCGATCGGCCCCAGCCCAGCTCCGAGCCAGCGGCATATTTTCAGGCCAGCGTCTTTGTCTTCGGCGGCGTTGCAGGAGAGGTGCGCGGCGTGAGAGAGGCGGGAAGGGGACATTTGGGGGGGGGGGGGGGGGGGGGGT